>CAJNDT010001125.1:670000-695000 GCA_905221615.1 Symbiodinium sp. CCMP2592
TTATAAACCCTAAGCCGTAAACCCCATAGATCCTTAATCCAAAGCTCCAAACCCGAGTGTTACCCAGATCCTAAACTCTACGTACATGGGGTTTCCAAATAGAGGACCTTGATATAGTACCCTAAATAATAGGATCCTTATATTATAAAGACCCCAAAATAGGGTACCCCTAATTTTCGGAAACTCCCACATCAACGCTGCCCAGGAAGTGCAAAGGATCGCTGCCGAGCGCTTTGCCGGTGCGGCCTTCGCGAGCCCATGGATTCCAGGCCTTTTCAGTGAGGGTTTAGGGTTTAGGGAAACCCCGAGCCCTTGGGGTTTAGGGTTTGGGTATAGGGTTTAGGGTATATATAGGGTTTAGGGTTTACCCTAAGGCTCCCAAATAGGTCATGGACTTTCTGGGGGACGGGTTTGGGCTTTGGGGGCTAAGGTTTGGGATCTCACTACGAGGGTCCAGGAGCCTTAGGGTAGGGTTTAGAGTCTAGGAAGTCTTGGGTTCGAAAGGGAAGCACTTGCATTTGGGGTTTAGGGCTTGGGAATTAGATAGAACAGAACTCGGGTTCTTGGACGATGACCACGCCTCTGGAATGAAAACCTGTACTATAGCTAGGCCAGGCATGCGGGGTTCGAGATGCATGGTGTCGGGTTCGGCCTTAGGAAATTTTGGTTTAGGGTTCTTTCTTGCGTTCGGGGCTTGACTTTGGGGCTTTTGACTCTTCATTATCATGTCATTCATGTTGGGTCTATAGGAGTGAGTGCCATGGCTCTGGGTTTAGGACCCAAAGACTGGGATTTATGACTCAGGGCGTTGGGGTCAAGATTCAGGCTTTGGGAGATAAAGTGCCAGTTTGGGGTTGGGAGTTTATGGTTGCATGTAGGATTGTAAAGGTTTGGAGTAAAGCTTATGCAACATTCAAAAAGGTCTGGCCACAGCTAGACTCTCTTGATGGTGCTGTTTTGGCTTGATACAAGCCAGCGGGGCCTACACACAAGCTGATTAGTTTTCTGTTTGTTGATGATGAATAACGGGATGATAAACTAAAAACTTGCTCGAGGAATCATATATTTATACATTATATGGCTATTTAAATATACCAGAGCTCTTTGCTCTTGCCGAGCACGTACCAATATCAGGCTGGCTACCGCTGCTTTTGATGCTCGGAGTGTGCTTCTTACATCTTCTTGCGTTTCCCATTGGATTTATCTCAGCCTGTACTCTTGAAGTTTTTGTTTTGGTCATGCCAGTACTTTCCCGTACCAAACCACTTTGATGTCACTGCAAGAGAGGAGCAGCAGCATTACTACCATGACCAGCGCCACGACTGTTTCTTTTCGGGTAGACCGCGTAGACCACACAGTCCTAAATCCTAAACGCTAAACCGGGTATACCATACAGTCTCTACAGACGGTCCTTAGCATTCACCTCCGCAAGGCCAACGACTCGCCATGGTCCTCGCGTCTTGCGAGGTTTCGGGTATGAGGGCGTCGGATGGGATGTAGGGTTTATGTAGGGGTTTAGCGTGTAGGGTTAGGGGTTTTAGGGTTTAGGGCCCAGGGTTTAGCGGTCAAGGGCTTAAAAAAAGGTTTGGGGGTTTAGGGTTTACAGGTTTAGAGGTTTAGGGTTTTGGGGTTTAGGTTTGTTTAGGGTTTTGGGGTTTAGGGTTTAGGGGTTTAGCGTTGAGGGTGGGAGTGGGTGGAGGGGAAAGGGGTGTTGGGGATGAGCTGCCCTACATCTATGTATGCGTGTTAACGCGGCAGGTGATGAACAGTAGCCCTACCTAAATAGTATATGCTTAGGCCTTAAAGGAGTCCCTATAGAGGGACCTTGGGGCCAAAGTATATACTATTTGGCAGGTAATTACATGGACCCTAAGGGTAGCTCAGCCAGCCTTCTCGACCTGCTTTCTGTCAGCCTAGAGTTAAGCTGCGCCGGCCGCTGCACACGTCTTGTCCTCCTACGTCCCATCTTCAGCGAAGCTGGACGGGAAGTTTTGGCAGATATGTGTTGCCGAAGAAACTCCCTGCACCAGACAATAAGATTGTCTTCGCCATTCATGCAACAACCTCTTCACCCTCGTTCACGATAAGCATAACCCGTAGTTTTCGTCAGTGGCATCAGCAGCATCGTCATGAGGCATTGGTATCGTCACCGTTCTCATGCATCATGCATCGTCACCCTAAACCCTAACCCTAAACCGTGGAGCATGAGAGAGAGAGAGAGAGAGAGAGAGAGAGAGAGAGAGAGAGAGAGAGCTTCAGTCTTCAGTTCTGAAGAAGCCTGTCGGTTTCTCGACAGGCGGAGTGCGCCGACGCCTGCCCGGGCCCTGGGGGCACATGTTCTTCCGTGATGGAGTCATGGTGCTGCTAGAATACTACACAGACCTATTTTTTTCGAAAAGCGGTTGGTGTGCGGGGTGGGTATGCAGCACTCTGAAGCCAAAACCCTGAACCGGAATCACTACGTCACAACGCCTTCATTTCCCCACATGACGGGCTTTCGCTTTCGTGCCCAGACGCAAGAGAAAGGTGGGCAAGCGTAGACCCTAACATGCACCACAACTTTCAGATCCCCATGATCAAGAAAGGGTTCCTGCAGTTCACATCAGAAATCACCGGCACTGTGCAAAGAGCGTAATTAATAGGTACTCAACCACCCTTCGGGTTCCCCCTAGAGAACTCACAATGCGCTTTGCAACTTTTTGCAGGCTTCTCCCTGCTTGCAGCGGAAGCGGCCGACCTGATCCCGAGGCCGCTCGCCCTCAGCTGTGTAGTCCCGGAAAAAATTCCATTCAGGGGCTCCCTTACAGTATTCCTTTGAGGGACTCCTTTGCGGCATATGGATACTTTGCGGATATGGACCCAAACTATATCAACCGTAGGGCCCGTGGATTTCTGAGGTTTGTTTGTTTTGGGAGGGTCTCAAACCCTGCAACCGCAGACTCTGCAACACCCAAAACCCTGTAACCCAAGAGTTTGAGCCCTGGAACCCCAAACCTACAAACCCTCGACCCCGACATCCACATTCCCATAAATAAACCTCAAACCTTCAAACCCAAAACCCTATGAACCCAATATATACCAAGCCTTTACAACCACCGTTGTACGCCGCAAGTCCTGTAACCCCCCCCCCCCAAATTGCGTCAAGCTTGCAGGCAAGCTCCGAACTGGCCCTCAGAGGGTGAGGGCACTACCGCCCTGCATGTGGCGGCAGCGGCTCGGTGGTAATGGTCTGAGGTTTTATGTAGGTGTTTAGGGTTCAGGGTTTAGGGGTTTAGGCTAGGGCTTTGGGCTTTTAGGCTTTCAGGTGGCATGGTAAAGGTTTATTTGCAAGCTGCAGGTTCAGGATTTAGTAAAATAGGGTTCCGGGTAAGGTTTCTGTTCACGGTTGAGGATTGTGGTTTTATTGTCCAAGTTTCCATTTTAGAGTCTGGGGTCTGGGGTCAAGAGTCTGGGGTCTAGGGGTTTAGGGTTTGGGGTTGAGATCTTGCTTTTTGCAGAATAACCTTAAATCCTAAACCCGACGTGGGTTCAGCGTGGCCGTTTGGGGTTAACAGCACAGACCTTCCAATATGGAACCTTTATACTATTTCCTCCCGTAGGGTCTCAGGTTTAAGGTTTAGGGGTTTAGGGGTTCATGGTTCAGGGTTTAGGGCTTAGCGATGTTTGTAAGTAGTTTGTTCGACTCAGAATCATGAACCCTACGGGTCTGAGGGTCCATCCTGGGTTCTGCTTTTCCACGCCCATGGCTTCTCATGTGGTTTTGAGGTGAAATTTCCATTCTAGTCGGCTGGTACGGTGCTTGATGCTAAACCTGGCATGGTCGGTCTGTGCAAGGGTCGTATCCATAGCCTAGCTCCAGCCGACCAAAGCCGCTAGCGGTAAGGACTCCGTTCCCAAAGCTCTCAACCCCTAAAGCCTACGTCCTCAACCGGAGACCCTCCATTTCTGCGGCAAAGCTGGCACCCGAACCCTACCATGAACACCAGAAAGCTGGAGCATGGACTAAGGATGCCTACTGCTCGGATTTCCTTTGCTTCATGTTCGGCGCATGAGGATCATGTCGTTCCAACTTCTTGGGGCTTCTGCTGCAGATCTCTCACCGATCTGTGCCCCTTCGAACTTTTGCGAATTCTGAAGGCCCCCCCCCAAAGGAGTCCATTAAATTTACAGGAATCCTGAACCCGTGACAGCACATTTCGCAGCATCAGGTTCGGAACTTCTTTGCCACCGTAAGGTGCCGCCACATTGGATCAAGGGGGTTCAGAATTTGGGGAATAATTGATGACCGGGGTCAGAGTTCAAGACTTGTGGTTCAAGTATGTGATGTCCAAGAGTCAGGCTTCAGTTTGGGTTTGGGACTCCGGGTATCGGTCAGACCGTAGAATTTGGGGCTCATGATCGGGAACTAGCAGCTAACTAGCAGACCTACCCTTAAGACGATGTGAGAAATCACTGAAGCCCTGAAACCCTACAGAGTAAAGTAGAGGCCAGAAAGTTTGAGCATCATTGTCCTCATGCCCGTAAGGTCAAGTATAGGGGATCCTAGCACTAATCATCCCACATCCGTGTTCCAACTTGTGGATCCCACGAAAAACCGTAAACCTACAGTCCAAGACCCTCAACCCCATAAGCCCGAAGTTGTACCCTTAGAACCTATATGGTACTATGGTACTCTATAAAGGAGCCCCATTATGGAACCCTCAACCGTCAACCCGCAACCCTGAACCCTCAATCCTAAAAACCTAAAGCCCCCTAAAACCTAAACCCCTAAACCCACCTAACCCTGAAGCTCCCCTAAACCGTAAATCCCCCTGAACCCTATAAACCCTAAACCCTAAACCTCCCTAAACCCTAAACCCTAAACCTCCCTAAACCCTAAACCCTAAACCTCCCTAAACCCTCAACCGTAAACCTCCCTAAACCCTAAACCCCAAACCTCCCTAAACCCTAAACCCTAACCTCCATAAAACCCCCCTAAACCTCCCTAACCCCGAAACCCGCAATCGCAGGCTCTTGCTGGACTGGAAAGCAGACCCAGAGAGTCGAAGCCGCGCCGGTCTCACCGTCCTGGAGCTCCGGGGCCCTTTGAAGCGGGGGCCCCTTTAAAGGGACCCCTAGAGATCCCCTTTAAAGGAACTCCTATAGACGCCTTAACGGCTTCGGGTCCCTTTAAAGGGGCCTACTTGGAGGGGCAGGGGGGACTTCGTGGGCTCCTTAGAGGGATCTAGAGGGTTCCTTAAAGGGATCTATGGGGTTGAGGGTTTAGGGTTTAGGGTTTAGGGTTTAGGGTTTAGGGTATAGGGTTTAGGGTTTAGGGATCTATGGGGTTGAGGGTTTAGGGTCTACTTGGAGGGGCAGGGGACTTAGTAAGTAGGTTATAAGTAGAGTTACAAGTACCGTAAAGGGAGCTACCCCAACTATAACCTACTTATAACCTACTTACTAAGTACCCTGCCCCTCCAAGTAGAGATCCCTTAGAGGACCCTTAAATTGACCCCCTATAGATCCCTTAAAGGATCCCTTAAAGGAGCCCTTTAAGGCCTTAACGCGTTAAGGGGCTTAGGGTCCCTTAAAAGGGGCTTAGGTTTCCTTTAAGGGTTCCTAAGGGTTCCCTTGCTGAGGGTTCCTTTCAGGGTTCCAAAAGGGCTTCCTTTAAAAATGCGCACGTTTAGTATGCAGTTCTCATACTTCACATTGCCAAATTGCTGGGTCGGAGTTTGCAGCAAGGCAACTGACGGGCATCATATATTTGAAACTCAGACAGTATGCCATGCCAGATAGCCCCCATATAGAAGCATGACAAGACATTTCCAGAGGGGTTCCGCTTTATAGCTATTCCGACAATATTGAAATACCGTAGATAACCTCTCAACAACGCCGTAACTGTTAGGGCCGGTCCTTCAAAATCATGAAAGCTATTTTGGGATTCGGAGTGCCTGTGCAGGACTCTGCGATCAATGCGGGTTCTACTTTGGTGGCGCACTTGCTGCTTTGATCGAATCAGTGTCATGAGTCTCTGTGTGTGTGTGTATGCATTTATCACCGTATCCATATGTATATTGAAACGCTTGGACCTTCCAGTCTGGAGCTTACGTTAACCTTAAATCCTAAGTAGCGACAAAAAAGCGAAGCGTAAGCAGCACGTACTATTTTGGGGGTTCCTTGTTATAGTAGAATGGGCCCCATTTCAAAGCCAAGAAGAGTATTATAGGGGTCTTAATAATGGGGTCCTTGTTTTAGTTATAGTATAATGAATTGGCTTCTGCCATAATCGGGATACCAAAGTCTACACTGGCTCAGGAGATGCGAGTTTCAACATAGCAGCCGTGTTCATCAGTCCCTGTTGCAACTAGTGTAGGGTATACCCAAAGCCCTAGTTGAATTATAAGGCCACTACATTGGTGACATCTAAGACTATGGCCGTGGGTTTTAAAGCACGGGAGCGTAGGGTTCACCATAACACCAAGCCCTCCCTAGAGGACCTGGAGGCCCCATATATAGTACCTATTATGGAATTAGGTCCCTAAAGCCCTGATAAGGATGGTCTTTTGGGGGGTTTAATTCCATAATGGTACCATATATGGTCCCTAAACCCTAAAACCTAAGCCCAAAACCCTAAACCCTTAAACCCCTAAACCCTACCTAGCCTAGACAGGGTCTAGAAAAACCCTGGAAGACCTGACCCTACACTCCTACACTTTAGTAGTTTAAATCCGAGCCCTAAGGCTCCATGTACCCATATAGTAGGTACTTAGGCCTTAAAGGGATCCCTGTATGGATACTTTAAGGCTTTAAGGCCTAAGAGTCTACTATACGGGTACATGGAGCCTTTAGGGAATAAGCCCCTAGACTGTAAAACACGAATCCATCAACCGCAGCCCCTAGATCCTGAACTGTGTTCCTGCTGCCTGTTGCGCCACGAGCAAAAGGGCTGCAGTCTCTCTCCGACATGATCGCAGCAGTTGAGGAAGACGTTACAAGGTAGGAGTATTTTCCTGTAGGGTGTGGTCCTAATACACGATATCCTAAACCCTAAACCGATATCCTACTACACGATACCAACTCCAGGATGTATATACAACTTTACCCAACCCTACGGAGAGCCTTCCTAAGACCTTCTACAAGTGCGAGAAGCAAGACTAAACACCAAGCCCTAAACCCTAAAAGAGCGGCAACACCCCGGAAGTCACACCAACCTCTGCAAAGGGTCCGAGTATTAGCATATTTTATATTCTCGTTTTCCCAAATAGCTACTAATAGCTAAGTACCTACTGTAAGGGTAAAAATATAGTATATACTTTGGGGGCCCAAATAGCTACTAAGTGCCTACTGTAAGGGTGCTCGGACCCTTTGGGCTCCGTGAGACACCCGGAGTCAACTTCCAAGGCTTCTGGACCGGGGCGCAGGGAGCTCCCAACCGCAGGAGATCCATCCTTCTCACCCCTAACCCCAAGGACCCAAACGGTTGATGATAGAAATCCTGCATTACCCATAATAAGGAATATGTGGGAACTATGGTATATATTCCTTATGATGGGTAATGCAAGATTTCTATCATCAACCGAAGGACCCAATAATCAGGTACCTGGGTTTAGGACAGTGTAGGAACTTGATTAAGAAACCTTGGGCCTTTAATAGGGTTCCTTATACTACTAGTTTGGGGTTAAAGACCCCAGGCTTTCTTAATCAGGTTCCTACCCTGAAATTCTATATAGCACCCTTTAAAGGAACCTTTATAGCGCCCTGACAAAGCCCCAGGGTTTCTTAATATGAGCGGTCCTATAATCGGGAGTACTTGGATCCTGCGGGGTCGGTTTCATCCAACTTTAGGGCTGAGGCTGTCGCTGGTTCCGTAAACCCTAAACCCTAAAGAACATAACCCTGGCCACCCTAAGCCCTAAACTGTCTATAGACCTTATAAACCCTAAAGAAAATATATAACCCTGAGCTCAAAGTCTTAAGCTGTCAAAGAAGAGGTTCGAGATGGATTTGTGGGGTTTAGGGGCTGAGGCGAGGCAGGGTTCAGGCTTCCGGGGACGGAGACTTAATATAGGGGCCGGCCTAATTAGAATAGGATTCCTAAAAAGGGGGTCTTTAAGGGGTATTATAAGGATTTAATATAGGGGCCGTAATAATTACCTATACTAGTCTGGGGATTCCTTACTATAGATACAGTATATAATGGACCCAAAATCCTATTCGAGTTCATAAGGCCTCTATCGTAGGTTTCGGGGCTTTGCGAGTTCATGAGGAGCTGAAGTGGTTTATACGGTTTCTGGCAGTTTCGGAGCTTCATGGCGTTCATGGGGGTCTCAAGTGGTTTCTACGGTTTCTCGGCCTGCAAGACAGGCCTTTTGTTTGCTTTCCACGGTAAGTGTGTGCATCATGACACAAGATGGTCGACAACGGTACAATACTTCCCACCCCTACACCCTGAGCACCTCACATGCGAGACACCTCGGAGTACAAATCGAACTGAGAGCAATGCTTGGCTGGTGTGATTATGAGATACGGTCCGAATAGGGAGCCGGATGAGGCGGTGCTGGAGCTCCGGGCAGTTACTCTTCCTTGGCATGCTGCTCCGTTCTAACAAGGGCAAGGAAGTACTTCCCCAGGTGCAGGGAGTGGTGAACCGATGGGAAGCTACGGGGTTTCCTGTGCAACACTTCCACGCGCATAGGGCGAAGGAATTGCGTTCTACGGCCCTCATAACATGGCTAGAGTACCGGGGTATACATACTTTATGGACAGCGGAGGAGTCTCCAGCAGGAAGCCGCCCGGAACTAGCGGTGCAAGGGCTGAAGGCTTTCGTGCGTAAACTGTTGTTGGTATCGAAGCTAAACAAGACCCAAAGGCTCCAGGTACCCATCTAGTAGGTACTTAGGACTTAGGCCCTAAAGTACCCATTAGGGACCCCTTTAAGGCCTAAGTGCCTACTATATGGGTACGTGGAGCCTTAGGGAGAGTGTTTGTCCTCTAGCCTTGACGCGCGCTTCGGCCAGAAGCTGGCTGAACTTTGACGACGCGGTTGGTAATCACCAAGCGTGCTTTGCTGCTTCAGGGTTTCCGGGTGCAGGTCTTACTGCAACTCACGATCACCCATTCCTAATTAATTGCCCCCAATAAGCCCTGAACCCTACCAGTACGCTTTAATGGTGGCCTCGTGGTGCTTTTGATAGGGGCCTTCAGGGTCTACTGAGGGTGGTTGGGGGCTGTTGCCAATCCCGGACATGTTGTTGGGTCTCGGACTGGGGGCCTCCTCTTACCACGGTCATGCTAAAACCGTACACCCAAGACCGTAAACCTGAAACCCAAAGCTCGCAGCCAAACTCCGAAGAGGCTGCGGCAAGAACTGGAGTAAACCCTATACCTTAAACTACCACACAACAATTTTAACAATTGTTGAATATCACTGTCGGCCCCAATAGAATGCAGCATTCACCCGGTGGCCCTACCAAAAGAAGTAGGTTGTTGTAGGTCGACGTCAGCTTAAATCCTATAAACCCTAATCCCCAGCTCGTAAACCCTAAATCCCTAAGCCTAAGCCCTCCGATCGCGGCGAGGACGCCTTGCTCGTGGCCGCAGGAAGTCGAGGCAAACTGTGGCCACGACAGGGGAATGCCCAAAGTTTAAACCCTAAAACCTGAATCGAAGCCTCAACCCCAGCTGACTACTGACAAAAATTATATATGTGCCCTCTGATCCTCCCTGTGCGCGTGTGGTCTTGAGATCTGAAAGCGCTGCGACCGAAATCCCGCAAAGCCCGCTTCCCAGAGCTTCAAAACCACAAGCCTGGACCGCAATCATGTACTATAGGGGCCTAAATAATTGCCAATATTCTTTGCAAGCCTGGACCGCAATCATGTACTATAGGGGCCTGAATAATTACCAATATTCCTTGGGGAGTACAATGGGGCGCAAAACCCTACTCTAATTATTAAGGCCCCTATATAGCTCCGAACCCTGAACCCACCAGCCCAAACTTGCCCTATAGGGCTTATAGAGGTTTGGGGCTTTTTATCCGAACGCACCAAAATTTAAGCCGCGAGTCCAGGTTTGGATTCGCTGGCGCCGCGGCTGATCCAGGCGCCCTACTCTCGCCCATATACCCTCACGGTCCATGTACCCAGGTAGTATATACTTAGGCCGTACAGCAGTTCTTATATGGGTACATTGGGGCCAATGTAAATATATTGTTTGGGCACATGGACCCTTAGGGATAGTAGATAATTGGGCTGTCAAGTACTGATATAGGGACTACGTGAAGACATATATGCCATATGGAAGCATGGATGGACCCTTCTACGGACTACGACAAGGGAGCTTCCCCCACAATTTAGGGGTTTAGGGTTCAGGAGGACTCTAAGATTTGGCTCTCCGGGCCACAGGAAGCAAAAGCGCCTGGTTCCCTTCGTAGTTGATATCACATTCGGCAACCAGCCCCCAACTTCTTATAACTGAAGCCCAGCAAGCTCCAAAATCCCTTGGCTCTTTTGGGGTTTAGGGCTTAGCGATTTGCCAAGGATATATTCCTCAAACTACGCCCTGAACCCCTAAAGCCGTATACAGCCCAAAATTACCTAAACCCCCTGAACCCTGTAAGCCCTGGTCCCGGTCAGGAGTGCAGTGCCGATGTTGATGGCGCCATCGACTTGGGCGTTGAAAACGAGGTGCGGGCCGGGTGTGTGGGTAAGGAATTGTATCAGGGCACAGGGTTTGGGCATACCTATAGTCTCCATTGTAGTTCCTTGTTTTGGTTAACCAATATTATGGTTAGGATCCTATTTTTGAGATTTTGGTTAACCAAAAATGGAACTACAATGTAGACTATAGGTAGGGTTCAGGGCCTTGGGTGTACCTAGAGTAGCCTCGGTACCCTCAACAATGGAAAAGTACCATTGTTTTGCGTGACATCTCCCTGTTTCTACGGTACATTGGCCTTTCTGGGCCGGGCCCAGAAGCTACGAGTACTATGAGGGATTTGTGCAGATAGAGTTGATGTAACGTGATCCGCTTGTGCTCGAAGATACCCTCAAATCCGATCCTAGTTGTTGTTTTCTCATATAGTGGGGAGGGGTTGTGATAACCAGGGGTCTATTTTGCAGAGCTTGACAGGTAATGGGCAGCTAGCCTGTCAGGGGTCTATATGGGCTTTATAATGAATTCAGTGGTAGTTAGCCGGTCTAGGGTCATCGAGTTTATGTATGGTTCGTGGATACTTACCGTGTGTAGAGCTTAGGATTGAAACCCCGTTCGTAGCAATTCATGGACATACACGTGCAAACAGGGTTCAGTTGTTTCTGTATATAGAGTTAAGAGCTTCAGGGATCTTAAGGACCGCGTGACCCTTAAGAGTAGGGCCCCTATACTCGTATGCCATGAATGGCTATATGGCTTTTGAACCTTATATAAGTCTTTAAGGCAGCCCCTGTTTAGGGTTGATTGTGCTCTTTGCGGGACAGCTGACTAGGGCTGAAACCTGTGATCCTGTTTCAGGACAACTCCTCCTCTAGTCCTCACATTTCCTTACTTTATTGATGTACACCGAACGTCTATGCTGCAAACAGCACTGTCAAACTATGATGACACCAACACCCCCAAAAAACAAATCTTCAACATCTTATTACATGATGATGATATACCCCCCAAACTCTGTTCTACTTACACGCACCAGGATGCCCAAGTCGTGATGCAGCTGCTGCAGCTACCCGGAGTACCTTTGGGCAATTATGCTAAAGGGCTCTGGCTCAGTCCAGTGTTTGAGGGTCAAGAACTTAGGGTTCGGGAATGTTAAGGTTTGGGGGCTGAGAAGCTGTTCTGCTTTATGGTGTGTTCAGTGTGATGGCAACCCTAAACCCAAAAAGCAAACCCAAAAGGGACCCTAATTTGGCTTCTGCAAGTCGTTGGTCAACAAAAAGCCAAGCCCCGCAGGTGAACCGGGTGCTCACATGGCTAGAAATCTGTCGCGGTCGGCAGTGCCGGACATGTCGATGGTGTAGGTTTCGGGCTTAAGTTGTGTATGAATGCTGATGGAGGCTTCCTGCGGCTGAGCCCTTGAATCCTGCAAGCCTTAAATTCGAAGTGTGAACTAGGTTCAGATTGCTTCCGGTATGTTCAAAATTCTATATTAAAGCTATGAAGGACATGGACACCGGTAGCAACATGGCACAGCCTTTGCAGAAACAAAAGGCATGTACAGCGCAACAACCGCCATTGCAAGCCAGAAGCTCAATCGCCGACGATACTAAATCATACTGCGAACCATGCCAAATCCGCTTTTTTTGTCCTAAAGCATGATTCTGTCCTTGGAGTTGCCGAGCAGTTCCAGGCGAAACAGCGCAAGTGGGTGAAGCAGTGGCTGCTTCGACGTGCTGCTATCAACGGAGATTTGCCGTTGTTGGAGGCTTCCCAGCAACATGCGGATCAACCCTAAACCCTAAACCCCTAAACCCCTAAACCCTAAACCCTAACCCCTAAACCCCTAAACCCCTCAACCCTAAACCCTAAACCGCTCCGGTTTCTGGTATACTTGAATTTTGGGATAGCCTCTGAAGGATGAACTTTCGGCTCCCCCTAGTTAGAATGAATTAGGGTCCTAAGAATGTGTATTAGCAGGCCCTTCAGCAAACGTGGATTGCATGTGCGGATCCACACCGCGACCTTCTGCCTCATGTTTGCCATTTCGTTCCTGCAGAATCACAAAGTCAGGCGGCACTGCGGCTTCGAGTTCCCCAACTGCCTGACTATTTCGGCCGATGTATACCACCCGAAAGGTCGAGGTAACTAGGGGTACCTACTTGGAGGGGCAGGGGACTTAGTGAGTAGGGTTATCATTGGGGTAACTCCATTTAGGGTAATTACTTACAACCCTACTTATAATCTGCTTACTACTTCCCTGCCTCTCCAAGTGGGGAGTAGAGAGTTTGGCCCTACGTGGTCTGCACGAGACCTTTTGCTGTGATTTGCGTGCATGAAATCTGAGCCCGAAGCCCCAAGTCCCCAAATTCGACACCCTAAGGGTCCATGTGCACATATATATATATATATATATATATACTTTTATTTATTTGTAGTTATGTAATTATGTGTGTGTATATATATATATGCACATATATTGGGGGCCAGTCTACCTACAGAGGGAGTACTTTAAGGCCAATGTATATACTATATGAGTACATGGACCCTTGCGGAAAGAACCTGTGCTCTGACAGGGCGCATTAGCTCTTCCCGGCCTGGATGTCAACGACGGGGCAGAGAGCCACCTGGATGTTTAGATTTTAATTTTGCGATGGTTTACCTGATACCCCCACTGAACCCTAGCTTTGCAAGGGATTCATAATCAGCAACCCTGCCTTCAGGCTTTTAGGACTGATGAGTGCCAATGTAAGTGTTGTTAGGGTTTTTAGGGTTTTGTGCTTACGGATTTACCCCAGGGGTCCAAGTACCTAATTAGCATATACTCTCCAAAACCAGTAACAACCGACGTAACTATCATCCCAAACCCGAGTACCTGATTATTGTGTGTTTTGGACCCTTACGGTTGATGATATAAATCCTGCATTACCCATAGTAAGGAATATACCATAACTCCCATAGTTTAGGGTCCTTAAGGTAATGCAGGAATTTTTATCATCTGGTTAGGGTTTATAGCAAACCCCATAAAGTTGGAAACCGGATTAAGGCCAAATAGTGCTGGGATTCCTTATACCTGACTCCTAAGGATTGAGGCTATTGAGTTTCCAACTTTTGGGCTTCTACTGTAGGGTTTAGACTTTTGGGTTTTCGAGTCTGAGGCTCCAGGTTCTGTTTTTTAGCCGTCTGGGTGGCTGTGGGCAATTAGGGGTTCCATAACCCTAAGGGTCCATGTACCCGAAGAGTATATACTTAGGGTTTAGGGGTTTAGGGTTTAGGGGTACTTTGGCCGCAAAGTAGCTGTCTAGGGACTACGGCTGAGACTTGGTGCTCTTGTGTTTACTAGACAGATCGGAGCAGTTGTTCATGCCATCCTTTCTGGTTTACATGATATAACTATACGGATCATATATTACCCAATACACCTCAACACCCTATTGCGGTCATTAAGAGATGTTAAATCCTCCAAGTAGCTGCACTTTTGATAGTGCTGGTTGAACCCTTCCCTCAAAGAACCCAGACTGTGGCAGAGCGACAGCACGGAGTTCGAAAAGCTTAGGGAGTTTAGGGCTGAGGTGTTGTTGAGGGCTATTTTTAGTGCCCCCAGAAGTGACAAGTCGCATTCACATCTAAAGAAGTTTGGAACAAGGGCTAACTTGATGGTTCGTCGACCCCCAGTTCAAGCCCTATAATCTCTACTTTGGAGGATCAAGGAACTTAGTAGCCGGAGTGGGATGCCTTGAATAACCACGAACCTATGTACCAACTATCTGGAATGATTTTCTTTTGTGTCAAAGCTACACTGGCTATTTCAGAGAGCGAAGCCGTTTTGAGCCATTCAAACCCTCTTGCTGAAGAGAGAGAGAGAGAGAGAGAGAGAGAGAGAGAGAAACACAAAAACAAAGAAGGGCGGTTCTACAGTTCTACATTGCGAAAGCCTTAAACCGTAAAGCCAAAACATTGAGATGAGCCAGCTTTCGAGGCTCCGTCGGCCCAGCTTTGCTTCTTGCAGCAGAGGGCGGGCACGCGGCCGTTTGCCAAAGGCGGCGGGACGACAGAGTTGCTTTACCCTATAAGGGTCCATGTACCCGAATACTGTAGTCTATACTTTGGCCCTCACGTAGTCGCTATATAGGTACAGTGGGGCCAAAGTATTTACTATTTAGGTGCATGGACCTCGGGTTAGGTCTCCATGCGAGCCTTGACTATTGAGGTGGTTCACCCTAAGGGTGCACTCATATAGTAATTATATACATTTGCCGTAAAGTACTCTCTATATAGGTACATTGGGCCCAAAGTATATGCTATATGGGTACATGGACCCTTAGGGTCAATGAACCACAAACCTGCTTCGTAGCGGGTGCAACAACAGAACCCAACCCGTAGCACTGTATAGTTTTTGCGGATCATGTACGCCCTGAAGCTCAAACCGTCTACTAGAGGTCTTCAGAACCCCCGCATCGAAGTCCCAAAGGTGCAGTCTGGCCTTTGCAGGAGGAACCAACAACCTGCACCTTAAACCATCCAGTTAGCAACCGTGAAAAGCCTGAACCCTGAACCTCAAATCCTACACCCGAAGCCCTAAACCGCAAGTCTTAAACCCCCTTATAGAACCCTTATGGATCCCTTTAAGGAATTGTGAACCCGAAGCCCCAAACCTAAAGTCCGAACACCTGCCTTGTAGATCGCTTATAGGTAAAGGATCCCTTTGAAGGAGCCCCTGCACTGCGGAAGGCTGTTGCAAGCTCGCGCCGACCTTTCGATGGCGGCCCGGACTGGCCTGAGAGGCACACGGTACGGCTGATGATGTAAATCCTGGGGTTCCTTTAAAGGGGATCCTTTTATGGTACCCTTCAGGGGGTTTCAAGGGATCTACAAGGCTTTAGGGTTGATGATATAAATGCTGCATCACCTTAAGGACCCTAAACTACGGGAATTACTATGGTATATTCCTTATTATGGGTAATGCAGGATTGATATCATCGACCGTATCGCACGAACGAAAAGGTTTAGGGTGTAGGATTCGGACCCTAAACCTGAAACCCTACCTGGACGCTACAGAACCTACCTTGTCAAGGACTTGTATAAGGAAATCGTAATGAGGAACGACAGATTCAAAAGGTAGGATTTTAACGGCTCCAGGAAAACCCTGAAACGGCTTATGATTCGCATCTGCTTTAGGATATACAACATATAGTATGGAATTTAGAGCCCTCTACCCTACACCTTGCCTGGACCCTAAAGAACCTACCTGTTCACATGTTTAGGGCATTTTAGGGTCAAAAGCGGTAGGCTATTGAGGGTCCCGGTAAACTCGAAGACGGTGTGTGGTTCGCAGCCGCTTTAGGATATACAGTATGAGATGTAGAGACCGATGGTCTGAAGGGGTCGTGGGTGGGGATGGAGGGTTGTTCAAGCTAAGCTTAAAGGGAACTCCAGAAAGTTGGAATATGGAATAATGTATGGATCCCCTAAAATTTCCCTTAAAGGGACTATGATAATGATATTCCAACTTTCCGGCTTCTACTGTATAGGGTTGTCTGTAATGGATTGTAGGGTGCTTATGAGACTTCTCAGGGCTTTATGTTCGGCTGGTGGCTGCTTGGGGAAGACATAACCCCTACAGATCTCTAGGCCTTTAAACTGGTTTAGGGTCCAGAAACTACAGTCTGCGAGGTGCAGATACTTGGACCGTCGGGGGACTTAGTAACTGGTTATTTTAAGGACTTATCAGTACCATAACCCCAGTTAGGGTCCCTTTTAGGGTACTTATAAGTCTACTTACTACCTACTTACTAAGTCCCCCGACCCTCCAAGTATCTGCACTACACTTCGACTCCGACTCGTTGAAACTGCTACACAGCATGCTTGCCCCTAAACCCTGAACCCCTAAACCCTAAACCTCTGTCTTTTCACGGAGGCCGCTGGACGGCAGCAGATGTCGCCGCGCTCCGCGCTAGCCGCCCTGAGTTTCAGGAGGTGCCCGGGCTTAGGGTCAGGGTTTTCAGACCTCAGGCGCTACTTATGTACGGGGCTTCTGGAAAAACTAATCCCAAACCCTATTCTAACAAAAATGGCCCCTATATTATGTATTTTTTGCCTTTACCTTTCATGTGGCATTTGTCTTCAGTTCAGCACTTTCATTCCTAGGATCAGCATGTAAGGAAGCAAGACAAGCACTACAGTGTAGGAGCAGAGGTAAGGCAGGTAAGGCTCATGTCTGGGATTGCTTCCTTGCTTATCTTCGTGCTTGCTCCATCTACGAGGTCCATATCTGTATATCATATTATGTGTGGATATATATATATATACATACATACATACATACGTACATACATACATACACACATGCATACATACATACATCTCTCTCTCTCTCTTTCTCTGTCTCGCCGTCTCTGCTCTATTTCCTCAGAGGTGCCCATATTTATTTATGCCGAAACCAAACTCAACAGTACGAACACGTCTCTAGATTCTCTGGTGTGCCTAATGTGAAGCAGGTCTTGCACGTCCTCGGCCAGTTCGGCAACCAGCCGTTCGCGTTGACTGCAATGGCACGGGCCCCATGAGCTCCCAGATCCAAACGTCCCTCAGGCTTTGACCTAAGTAGCTATACGAACCTACTCGTAACACAGTTAAGACACCGAAACCCAAAACCCAAAAAGTTCAACAGTCCTTGAATACTAAAGCTTCCCAGCAGCTGGGTGGAGAAGATCGGACGACCCGTTTTGGTTTGGTATGATCCTGGCACAATTGAAAGGTTGACCCGCATTGGGCCAGGCAAACTCCGCCGCTAGGGCTAACATGGCCTCCAGATGATGAAACCCGACTGATGTTTGAAGAATCAACAAGTTTCCTTCTGGGAGTATGCACGTAATATCCTCCCGCAAATGAACGGCGAGCTTGCTTTCTTTTTTTTCTAACCGACAAGCAATGTATCTATGGTTTCGGTGTAAGTGTATATCTTACTGGACACTGAAAAGCTTGTCATACGGCATGAAGAAGCCGAGCAGTGTTCTCTGGTGGGTTTAGGTTGGGTACGGCCCCCTCTCAGTAACAGTTGGATAATATTCATGATACAGATATATGAGGCCCTTATTAGTCGCCCAATTATACACTGTTACTGTATGGGGGCAGTACCCAAGGTTTCGGGTTCTTGGCAGTTTCCTTTCATGTTTTCTGTGAGCGTTCGAAGCGGCTTCAGTTCGGGTGTTGTGGGCGAGGCGCAAGGCTCAAAACCCGCTTCGAAATGATACGAAAGCTGACGTCCCAAAAAGAGAATAGAGGCCCTGTCGCACCGCAGAATGACTGTAGAGCCCGGAAAGAAGCTAAAAGCTACAACTCTTAAGGCAAGATCCCTTACATGACCCCCTATATCAGCCCTAAACTCGCCTTAGGCACCCCTTCAACTCACCCTAAACCCGAAACGCCGCTGAGCCCTCAACCCTGAACATGCACCCCTACCATAAAGAAGCTTACCTAAAGCCACAAACTCTCCAGTAGACGTGTAGAAGACCCCTTACATGAAAGGGGCTTAAATCCCTAAACCCTCAGCTCGAAAACCCTACAGAAACTAAAACCCCAAGTCCTAAACCCTACTTTGAAACCCTATCCTAAACGCTGAGCTCTCAACTCCAAAACCCTAAAACCCTAAAAGCCCTAGGCCCTAAACCCTAAACCCTAAACCCTAAACTTCCGAAGGCTCAGTCGTTGAAACCGGCCCCCTGCTTCTGAGACGACCGGCCCGGCCCTTCGGAAAAATTTTGGCAACCCCTCACGCCCTAGGGTTTAGGGCTCCTTAGAGGGATCTATAAGGGCTCCTTAAGGGATCTATGGGGTTTAGGGTTTAGGGTCTACTTGGAGGGGCAGGGGACTTAGTAAGTAGGGTATAAGTAGGGTTATAACTGGGGAAACTCCATTGAGGGTACTTATAACGCTTCTTATTACCTACTTACTAAGTCCCCTGCCCCTCCAATTAATTTTTTTTGGTTTTAGGGGCTGAGGGGTTCGGGTTTTGGGTTCCCTGGCCCCTGCGAGGTGGAACCTGTCATCCGGCCTTTGCAGCCTTCATCCCGAAGTCCTAACGCTTACTTAGGGGATCATTGGACTTAGTAAGCAGGGTCCACAGGACCCAATAGTTAGGTACTTAGGTTTCGGATGTGGTTATGTAGGCTACTATTTGGGAGAATATATGAATATTAGGTACTTGGAAATTTGGGGTCACAAGTAAGGTAACCATGGTTGTAATTATCTACTTACTTACAGCCTATTCGAGGGGTTTCCCGAAATAGGGGACTCTGATATAGTACGCTAAATAGCAGGATCCGTAGTATACTATAAGGACCCCAGAATAAGGTACCCCTAATTTTCGCAAACTCCCAGATGCCATGAGGTGGAGACTCTTCCCTGAAGCTGTGCCGAGACAGAAGCTTGAATTCGAGTTTGCCTGTCTGACTTTCAGGGCTCTTCTCCGAGAAAAGTAGCGCGTCGGTTGATGACATAAATCCTACACCTTAACTTCATGACCCTAGACTATGGGGATTATGGTATATGCCCTATATTATGGGTAATGCAGGACTTGTATCATCAACCGCTACAGCGAAGGTGCAGAAGTTGCGAAGGGAGAACTGTTTGCAGCATCGTCTCGCCGTATCCTTCGGTCCTTCAGGGTGCTGACCCCTGGTGTTCCCCCTGTTCTTACCTTTGGTTAGTAGGGAATGGAGGAATGGGGGTACAATTATAACTACTATTCTTGCCGTTCTTCCATTCCCCATAACCAAAGGTAAGTGTTGTCCACTTTGTTGAAAGTGCGTGCATCTAGAATGTCAAAATACCCGAGCAGTACGTTCCCCTCTTTTCTGCTCCGGAGAACATCGGACTGTGTTGGCCTCATATGGTCCGGTTGGTCACTATGTCACGGTATGTTGATTTATTCGCTAGCACGATGCCTGCCGGGGATATTAAACTTACGTGTAGACATGGAAATCTACACCGTGTTCAACTAGCATCGGGGCCCTGAGTCTTAAGTATTTCGAACAGGGTTTTGGTGTATATTACACAGTACCTGTTGCTTCCTTTGATACGTTAATTCTTGCTCGTTTGATCGTTGTATGCATTCCTGGGTTTCAGCCGGTGAACCGAATGTAAACGTACAGTGCGGGCGTTTCTTCCTGAAACGAGCGATAACGAGCGATTCTTGGATTTGCAGGCATTTTGTATGTCATCCGCATCATGGATGCTGCAGTGTGCATCGACCAACCACAAGATTTAACCGCAGTTTGATCTGCAGTCATCGATCAATGCTGTGTGCACATCACCGTATATCTAGAGTCTAAAGAGTCTATAGAACCATATAGCAAAACCCTTTCGTGCATGGTGTGCCCGCTGATGCATGGTGGGATGGTGCAGGCATCGACTGGCATCATGAGCATATGTGGGCCGGGTCGTAGCTGCCATCTGCATCGATGCCTTGGCTTGCATGCAGGTCTCAACTTTTGCCCGCGGGTGTGATGGAAAGGCCAGCTATCACTCAACGTGAGGCTCTATAGATCGATCGATGCCAGGTGGCGTCTTCACATGCGCGGCCTCTGGGGCTGCTGATCGTTGAAGTTCGAAGAGGTGAGCCCTCCTGTGCCGATCTGTTGATGCCATGCAGTATACAGGAACGTGCATGCTTGATGACTTGCAACTGCATGCATGCTTCGATATGTTTCTCAGCTCAACTGGTGTGCATGCAGCATGCACATGTCGCAATGGCATCTTTAGGGTCCCATAGGCTAGGGCTATAAGCGCTATATAGGTGCTAGGGGTGCATCCATGGCGGAGACAGCCATGGAGGACAGCAGCACAGACCTTGCTAGGGCGTGGGAGAAGGTCGGGGAGATCCGCCGGCGCATGGTTTTGGGCAAACTTGTGACGAGACTGCATGACACAATTAATGTATATATATATATATATATATATATATATATATATCGATCACACCATGATGCTACATGCCATGTGTGCTGTGCATTTGAGGTTAAGCAAACGCCCACTGGAACTGTGGACCGGCTGGCGCTGGAGCTGAATGAAATGGTGATTACACCTGCCATGCTTCACCTCGGAACCCGTGTGGGTGTGGATACCCTGGAAGTCCACATCGATGCCCTTTTTGTCCTCGCAAAAATTCCAGTGACTAGCATCTTGTCCAAACCAGTTGTGCACGTATATATGCAATTGTGGCAGGAGCAGTGACTGCGTGTGCATGTGTGTGACTTGCAACGATTGAGGCAACCAAGTTGGATCAATGGCCTGGCAGGTCAAAAGATTGCTTTCTTTCTTCAATCGTGTAAGCGGCCGGCCTCATCGTCCAAGGTCCATGGCAATCCGCAGGATGATGACGGCAGTCGGCATACCGATTCCTGATGCGAGCAAAGGTGACGCTGCATCTGATGTTGATGATCTTGGTGAATGTGAAGGTGAAGAAGAAGAGTATATGGAAGATGATGAGATTGTGACCCCGGGGCCTGAGGTTGGGCAAGCTGAGGTTGTGTCAGCTGACGTTGAGCCAGCTGGCTCTATGGTACTTGAGGTCCCAGCTGAGCCTAAGAACGAGCCACTGATGGAGGTGACGGAGCGACCATCAAAGCTTCGAAGAATGGGTGGGGCTAGGACAGATCCTCAGGATATGCAGCTAGCTGAAGATGTCGATGTCCCAAGACCAACTGATGAGCAGATGCTGGTGCTAGCAGCCGACCATCAGCCAAACCCGTCGACTGAGCAGAAGCCACAGGACAACGAGGAGAACACTAAGCAGGAGCCAGTGGACAACCAGAGCCCCAAGGCTAGCCAGGAGCCACTCGTGGACAAGCAAAACCCCAAGGCCAAGCAGGAGCCACTCATGGACAAGCAGAACCCCAAGGCCGAGCAGGAGCCACTAGACAAGCAGAACCCCAAGGCTAGGCACGAGGCAGTGGACAAGCAGGGCCCCGAGGTTAAGCCACAGCCCACAAAGCTGGTCATCCCCAACAGCTTCCAAAGCCCCGACGGAGAATCTGGTGAAGGCCTGAATACTTTCCTATTGCCATGCATGTGCATTGCAACCTAGCTTATAGGAGCTCGTGTTTGTGTAGCATATTTGTGTTGCATGCAACTTTATAGCTCTTGTGCGCAGGCTTGTCTCCCATGTCAAACTCAAGTGGCTTGAAGCCTGAGAAAGGTACTTTATCTGCAAATTACTCCATGAAGCCTATCTCCCTAGCTTGTTGATGATCGATCATATCCCTGCCCTTGCCAAGGTATCACGATGGAGAAGCCCAAAATGCACGTGGTGTCTGCAGTGGCTAATGATGAGTTCAAGTGCCTGGCCTGTGGACTGATTGGCACGATCGAGATCCTGGGCCAGGGTGGGTGCAAGCCAGAGCTTGCAAAGAAGATTCGGGAGTTGGTTACATGTCCACATTTATAGCTTATTGCTGTGCTGCAATTGCAACGAACAATGCTGCATGTAGACGATCTGCATATATGCACACATATAATATTGTACACGTTGCTCAGGAGAGATTGAAGAAGCTTACGGAGGATCTCGCAAAGAAGAAGAGTCAACGGCTTTATGAGCGCCAAAGTACCACGATTGCACACAATATACATGCCTCGAGTTCGAAAATTTACACATGGGGCCTTCCATTCGAACCCAGTCTGGATCTAAGGTGGCCTGACCGACAACTTGGATACGCAAGATTGGCCTCATGATGCTCAACCCTCTTTCGAGAATGGTGGTGTGGCTCGGAAGCTCAGCTTTGACGCTGGATCTGAGGCTAGCTGCCATGCTCCTCAGGCTTCCGGACAATGCCCAAACAACACACCGCCCCCAAAGCCTGAAGCTCTCTGTGAGGCTTCAGCCCCGACGCCTGAAGCTCCCTGTGCTGAGACCCAACCTAAGCTTGCAATCAGCTTGGGCTCACGCAGATTTCGCCGTGCACGGAAGTTTCGCCCAACCTCCCATGTCAAGCCCGCTCCAAGCAAGCCCCCTTCAGCTGAGCAACCTGAAGCACCCAAGCGGGAACCCTTGCCATCCTTGCCTGAGAAGCCACAACACATGGAGAAGATAGAGCCTGCCTTGGCCCCGAACAAGCAATGCCCTCCGAAGCCAAAGGGGAATGCCAAAGCTGCACACTAGGAGGAGGAAGATGAGGAGCAAGGTGATGAGGAGCAGGACGATGAGCAAGGTGAGGAGGAGCCGGAAGAGGAAGATATTGATGGTGACAGGATGTCAGAGGAGGAGGATGATGGTGATGATGATGAGAAGATCCGGAAGCGCCCTGCAGCCAAGAAGGAACCCAGGAGCCAGGAGCTGAAAAACAAACCCAAAGCAAAGGCCAAAGCAAAAGCCAAAGGTGGTGCAAAAAGCAAAGCAAGGAGCAAAGCAAAGGCCAAGGCCAAGGGGCACGCGGGCTCCCGTGACGAGGAGGATTCCAAAGCACTCAAGAGTCGCAAAAGCATTGCATATCACAAAGCCAAGAAAGAGGCAATCGCTTCAGGGATGTCGAGTGAGGAAGCCTGTGAGATCGCAAAGGAGGCTACTTATCTGCATCCTAGAACACGCTTGGTGTGTTACGTATTCATCGCTGTTGTGTTTTTGCTGAAGCTCAAGCATGCAGGCCTACCGCGAAACGGAGTAGAGCGATCTACATCCGGCGACAGCACATGTGAATGTGCACATCAGCAATTTTGAGTGAAAGGGGTTCCGGGACCTGCATACAGTATGGATGTGGCAATTAGATCGTTTGCCAAAACCTAGCAGCGAGACGGCCTGCTGGGAGTACTGTATGCCCTTTTGTTTTACATGCTGCCACCCTTAGCTGCCACCCTTAGGATCCACACTGGGTGGTGATGTGGCATTCATGCGATTTAAAGTTCGATCTGAGCCTCTCTGCTGTGAGCAAACAGTTCGAGGTAGTGTGATGCATGCACCTGTGAGCTGCATGGTGTTATGTGCCCGTGCAGCAATACTGCCAGTGATGTGCAATTAATAAAACCTTGCCTCGTCGCGCAGGTCAGCCGTGTACGTGTACATGCGGAAGGAGCGATGGGCCTGCAGGGCTTATTCAGGAGAAGCTGGCATGGTTAATTGCATGTTTTGGAAGGATCTAGAATCTACTAGGATCTCCAGTTCAATGCACATATGAAGTTTGCACGTGTGGATGCTGTGCACACAGCATGCTTATAGGCTCATGGTTATCCCTGCAAGCCCTGGGAGCCTCACCTGACAATGCCTGTTCAGCGATGGGAGTCAATGGTTGCAAACCTGGTACAACTCCAGGCCCCAAAGGTGCCTCGGAGCTGATAGCCATTCCCACATACTGTACTGCATGCATGCATGCCTCTAGCCGTGGAGTGTGACTGTCTGGACCGTCCTAGGTGCTCATCGGGTGTGCCCTGCAGCTGCATGCAAGTATTAAATCCTGTCGAGTGCTGCAGATCATGTCGTCTATCCCAGATTCTATTAGAAGCTGAGGTCCTCCTGCTCATGTGGACGAGCAATGTGGATTTGATGATGCAAGTCGAGCTGCTGGAACTGTTCAGTGGTCAGGCCAAGGTGAGCCAGGCCTTCCGAGAGGCCAGACTATCTTATATTTCATACGACTGCGTCTATGATCCTACGGGCCGTTCTATGAATTTCCTTTCTTCGGGAGGATTTGCGTTCAGGGCTCAGCTTAAAGAATGCGTGTATGCTAGCTGTTGTAGCTGCACACCAATGTCATGTGCATGTGTGCATCGATTCCAAAAGATTGCCTGCTTTCTCTGAGGCTGGCGATGGCATGTGTGATGCGAGAGATTCCAAATGCCATGAATGTGTTGGCCCCTCCGTGTGCAAGCTGGTCCTTCGTGAGCAGAGGGACTACCTACAGGTCTGCGATCAACCCCGGTGGTCGTGATTCTGTGGAATGTGTTCATGGGGGCAACACAACCCTTGCAAGGCCAGGTCGTAGCAGCTCGTGTAAACATGGAATGTGTATTGTATATCCCATGCCTAGCCTAGGCTGGTGCTTCTGATGCTATTAATTTTGGCGGTGCATGGAGTATTCTTGATGGAGCAGCCTCGCGGAAGTGAACAAGTCCTGCCCTTCAATCACCGCTTTTCATGGTTCGTGAACAAGATCTGCTATGTGCCTTGTCATATCGAACTGAACTACTGCCCCCGCCCTCAACTCGAAAGGTCATGCGGTCCAGCCTGATGTGCCCATGCTGTGTGATTGGCCACGAAGCCTTTGAGGATGTGGTTCAGGGCTGCAGGTCGTTCTGGCTTGGAGGTTCGATGGGTGAGGTACAGGTTGCCCTTTTTATATCCCTATAACCTCAAGTTAATTGAACCAGGCCATTACCC
>CAJNDT010001125.1:697500-997500 GCA_905221615.1 Symbiodinium sp. CCMP2592
GCAAAAAATGCGGGCAGTTATGCCCGCAAAGCGGGCGCAAACGGCCGCCAAACGGGCGCAAATCGAAGCAAAGGGCGCAAACCGGAATTACTGCACAATTGCCCGTTTAAGTTTAGCTGAATTGTGCACAATTCTCTGTTCTCTGTGTGAAGCGACCCATGCATACCATGTGTGTTGATGCATGTGGCCGATATAGGCAAGTTCTGTAGCAGCATGGCGGTGCAGCGGACTCTGACCTGCCAATCCCTTGATTTAGGGCTAGCCATGGTGGATGCTCAGTTTCAGACTAGCAATGAGGACGAGCTGGATGCAAAGATTGCTGACACTCAGTCGGTTAGTCTTTGATGATAAGCCCCTCAACCCCTAATCACATGTTTATAAACCCTAACTATAAGTTGTTGCTCTTGGTGTCCTGGCTGCCTGAGGAACAGACGAAACTGATCCTGCAGCTCCAGCAGGACATGGCAGCCTTTGATGGGGCTGAACCCCAAGGACTGTGGTGTAGCCTAATCTATACATGCATGTATGTCATGTTATAACGAGTACAACATGCAGATGAGGGTGAGCTATATATATATATATATATATATATATATATATGAGATGTTATAGACACATGTGTGCACATGCATATATATGTTAACATATATACATAGAAACACTATATAATACATACATACACATACATATATAGGCCGGCATGTACTAGATATATACATATACATGTATACATACACATGCATGTATACACATGTATGTATGTATATATATATATATATATACACGTACAACATATCACAGATGCATATATGCATACACACACATATATATATATATATGTATGTGTGTGTGAAACATATCTATATATATGTATGTATATATATATATATAGATATAGATAGATAGACATATAGATTATAGATGTGAAGTTAAACAGCTAGAGTATATAGTACAATTCTTTTTGAATATATAGCTAATTGTATACTTGTGGAACATGTCATATACATGCAATACCATATCGAATCTATAATTATATATATGTATATATGTATATACATGTATACATACATACATACATACATACATATATATATATATATATACATATTATGTATACTAGCTGAACGAAACAAAAGTATATTATAGTAAATATATGCATGCATGTACTCATGCATATGCATGCATATAGCAACACTGCAGGATCTTCTGAAGCTCCAGCTGGTGTACATGAAGCTGTGATCAAGGGTGCCTTCTTGCCAGGCCAACCACATGCTGGTGACCCCTCAAAGACCTCCAAGAGAGACCCTAGGGTTCGAGTGGTTTCTACGCCAGTGAGAAGCACGACTTTCAAAAGGAGACCCACAAGTGGGCCTCAAAGGGCCCGTGCTCTGACACCTACTGTGAGGGAGGTTTCCACCCCGTCATCGGCAGCAAATCCTGGCAAAGCTCAGCCTCCTTCCCCGGCCCCTTCCGTTGCAAGCTCATCCCGCTCGATGTATGAGGATGGAACATACTGGAGGATGCTAGTCTGTGTGGTTTAGAGTAGATGCAGATGATGTGTGCAATGTGTGTGCCAGTGAGAGGTGTGCTGCTCGTTGCGTGTGAGCTCAGGATGAACCGGTACTTCAAACCCAACAAGAAGGGGGAGCTCAAGTGTTCCGAGGAGGCTATGCGCATGTTTAAGGACACGGATCAAAGCAGCTTGGTCTAAATCCTATTATAATGAGAGCTGTGCAATCAGTGGGTGGGGTGGCGCAATCTGAGGGGAGAAGCTGAGATTGCTGCTGCTGCAGCATGGATCGTTCAAGGCTGTCGAAGTCGAGCTGGAGAAAGTTTCTAAGCAGGTGGCCACAAATGACAAGAAGGGTGGATGGGAGACTGAGATCTCGATGGCAGCCCAGGGGTTCACGCAGCTACATGGCTATGCATATAAGCATTACTATAAAGTGTCATCCCTCACCTGCTGCATTGTAGTACCGATCGAAATGTGCTAATCAATCCGAGGACCATGATCGACAACTCCAAGCGATGGGCTACGGCAAGGGGATTGGTAAGGACCAACGAGGTTCACGGTGCTGAAGAATACAAGATCCCGACCAAGGAGGAATTCTTATTCAGGAATGAGGAGAGCCAGTCTGCAAAGCAACATGGATCTTTCCAATGCGAGGCCGGTTGTTTGGACTGGAGCCAGGGCTCGATCGGGGTTTCGACTTGATAAGTTAGGGGATTTAGGTTTTGGGCTCCTGGGTTTCTGCTTCTGGTGTTGCGCTGCTGCTGCGGTTTATTGTAATCTTGTGGGCTTTGCAGTTATATGTCGTACTAGCTAAGGTCTAGTAGTATGGCATGCATGCATATACATGGATCATGTACACCTATACATAGCACTTCTATATATCTATATATATATATATATATATGTAGATGTATATATATATATATATATATATATACATATGCACACACACACACACATGTGGATACAGGGTGTTTAGGCAGTGGTCTTGTTTTGGGGTTCGAGCTATATGTATATATATGTATATATATATATATATTCTAGTACATATTTAATATATATTCTATAGAGGTCCCCTAATAGGGTTTTGATGGTTTAGGTTTGTGGGGTGACAGCTGAGGGAGGGTATAGTTCGGTTGCATGCAAGCCATATGGGCCTATTTTAAAACAGCTTTAAGACCTGATGAAGTTGACGATGTACTATCAGCTAGATCTCGAGCGAATCATGTTCCTTTAAAATGTACATCTGGCTTAAGCACCTGAGATCAGAAGGCCAAGCGAACATGCATATACCGTAATGTACTCTCCAGAACTAAGACCTGCATACATCATGTGGGATTTCCCAGACCCACGTGGGAACCCCAAACTTCAAAAAGCTGAAACCTCTAAGCCACAAATCAACAACCCCAATACATGACCCATTGACCTGCCATATACAAATATCAAACCACAGGTCCTAGCATCCCTAAATTACTTTGAACCCAAACTAATCGTATAGGCTCCTGCCACCAATTTATATGGCAGGCTTCCCATGTGCAACCCCCAAACTGCAAGCCTGTGGCCTCTTCAGGATCCAAGTGGGAGCTTGCTGATGAACTCCGTGACCGAGAACTCCGCCTTGCAGAGCCACAGAATGAACTTATCAATAAAACTGTGCAGGTAATATGGGCTGATCTTGAGAACCCCAGGTCCCCCCTCCAATTGAACTGCTCAGGACCAATGCTACCAGCAGGACGGATGTTGATC
Source organism: Symbiodinium sp. CCMP2592 (assembly GCA_905221615.1). Lineage (NCBI taxonomy): Eukaryota > Dinophyceae > Suessiales > Symbiodiniaceae > Symbiodinium > Symbiodinium sp. CCMP2592. The sequence continues at coordinate 700,760 of CAJNDT010001125.1, forward strand.
ATGTTCGAGCTGCTGTGGCTTCGACGGCCAGCTCAGCTAAAGAGAAGTGTCTCCCTGTGTTGCAAGCCAACCAAGATGTGTTCAGTAACTTGGCACGTTGAAGGTGGTGCTCTAGAATAATTAAGCCCCTGGGTCACAAAAGCAGATGCCACTGTATACATATAGCTGCATGGATCCAAGGTGTTCTGGCTGTGTACATCGAGATGACTGGCAAAAAGGTGGACAAGGGCAATGACCTGAAGGAGCTTACTAGAAGTGATCATGGACATGTGTATTGTGATCGATGTACATGCATGATCTTACCCGATAGGACAAGCTGACATCAAATGCCAGCAAGAGGGCGGTCGAGCTTCCCTGCTGACGATAGCTTGCATGTGCATGTGCCAATCACGCAACCCCGACTTGATTGCCAACTTCTATAAACTGAGGCTGGCCTCTGAGCTGAAGCCGAAGGTCGATGAGCTCGAGGATAAGAATAGGGCCTTGCTGAAGTTTCAGGAGGATGCGGTTCTTGATGCTGGGACGCCACCCTCCCGGTTGCTTGGATCATAGGGGGTTTAGCGAGGAAATGTGGGTGCCTTATATACAATGCATGCATATCTGAGGGCCACCAAGCAAGCGCTCCTGGCCACTTATGCACAATGCACTCGACTGGACTTGGCTATCAATGCTATGATGGTGCGAGCGAGGCATGTGTATGGCTTGCATCTGATTTGCAATTGGCATGCTGTGACATTATTCACTGGCAGGTCCCATGCGAAGCCCGCTCCAAAGCGCAAGGACCCTGCTGCCAAGAGCTCAGCTAGGCCTAAGAAGCGGGCCGCCCCGGCTGCTGCAAAGAGTGTCCCGAAAAGGAGGCGCTAGTGAGTTTACGTGCTGCGCCAGTGGCTGGATGTCTGCTTGATAGTATATGTAGGGGTCTTAACTAACAGGTTCATGTAATACTATAAGCTAGCTTAAAGGGCTATATATAGGTGCAGTGCAGGCCTTACCACAGGTGCGGAGTGATGCTTTTGTGCAGAAATCACACAAGTGATGTGCTTTAATTCTTTAGCTGTATATACACACATACCTAAATGGTACATTGTGTGCTAATTGGATGACCATCTGTTGCATCTAGGGAACATCGATGCAGGAAAAATGAATGCCAGTGCTTCGGAAGTTTGTGCAATGCACTAAAGTGGTACATGTACATGCTAGCATATTCCTGCAGCCAGGTCCTGGTGGATCCCAGATTCCAGCCCTGAACCGCTTGGTGGGTGGAAGCTCGACCAGAAAGATGCCAAAGTGCAATCCTTAAGTCCCATCCATACAACCCTGAAACCCTTGCTCTTAAGCTATATCTGCAGAATGCAACGATTGACAATTTTAAATAACCTGAAAGTATGTACCCAACCATTTTATAACTCACCCCTAGACCCTCTGACCTTAAGGCTAGCTTCTGCAAATCCTTGCTTCACAGTTCTCATAAGGAGCTGGCTCCACCCGTGAACAAGAAGATCGTGAGCTCGACCTGGCTGTTGGCACCGAGATTGTATCGAAATATCTTAATGGGGCATCTTTGTTTGCACGCTTTGGTCAGGCTTCCTAGGTTGTGCTTGCAGATTTGCAGATCACTTCTATTGGTGCTTGGTAAGCTCAGGCTGAAACGGCGAAAGGAGCTGCAGATATGGCAAACTTGGTGTACAAGATCGGTGGTAGTGAACGAAGCCTGGCTTAAACTAGCTTACATGCATGCACGTTGGCAGTTGAAACCCCTTGCAAGCATGAACCTTAGGAGAACTGGACCTCCTGTATCAAATCGCTGCTACTGGTCAAAGCAAAACCAACACTTGCAGAAACCTGCATCGACTGATCCATCGGCAGGGCATGACAATCCCGGTTGAACTGAGCTTCGTTGAGATTCCGGTTCGGAAAAGGAGGCCATTGGTCAAGAAGATCAATGTTTGGTACCCAGTCATTTATCCAAGCGCTTGGGCTGCCTTCCTATTGAAAGAATACAGCTTTCTTGTTCTGGGTGGGGTGGATCTACAAGAGATGCAACAATGGCAGCAGCTGTTGTCTGACTTCTGGTCCGAGCACAAGCTGTATGATCCTGGCCATGACATGCATGCACCCATGGGGCCTCCACCCACCCACACAGTTCCTATCTACATTCATGGTGACGAAGGCCGGGGGAAGTATAAACTTCCGATAATGGTGGAGGGGTGGCAGCCATGCATCTCCTATCGAGGAACAAGCTTCAAGAACAGCAGTGGGCATCTTTGGTTTATATTGCATATTATCAATTTATTTGCATGTGATCAAATCAATGTGGCTCCCAACTTAGCTAAGGCACACCTACTGCACTCGTTTTCTCTTCACTGTGCTGCCTGCTGAACTTTACTGGGGCGACTCCACCCTGAACAAGTTGAACAAAGCCTTCGCAGAAGACCTCATGAATCTCTTTACAAAGGGAGTCACTGTTTAAAGCTGCAATAGCCAGGTTGCCTCCTGCTTGGAGGCCCTTTTGACTTAGTAAGTCTACTTAGTATCCCCTAGAAACCCCATTATAATCCCCATAACCCACCTTACTAACCCTACTTACTAAGTCAAAAGGGCCTCCAAGTGATGTTGCGGCTGCATGCTGTATTCCTCGCCTCGGTGGAGGAACTGTGCATCTAAGGTTTCAACTCCGAGAGGGCCGATCACTTTGCACTTTGCAATGGTGGGCCTCAAAGGTGATTGGGTGTACTTGAGGAAGGCAGCTAAGGGAGAGCCGGGGAGAGACTGGTGCATTCTAGCATACCAATGTGCTGTTACATGCATGACTATAGGCTATGGCTTTGAAGACTGGATGGCAGTGCAAGCGCAAGTGCCACAAATGCAGCAGTCAAGACTCTTGGTTTGTGCAATTCATAGTATGCTTGCAACCCATAAATTAATGATTAGCTTAACTGCTACTAAGTGGGGCATAGGCCTATATATATCTGTGTGTGTGTGTTTTAGAGATATAGCCTCATGATCATGCGGTCAGGAGTGGTATAACTTCGCAAAGGATGCCCCATGGCGCAACGAGGATGAGGCCGAGACTCCTTTCGCTGACGACAAATCATCGCCGTTCTGGGATGTGCCTGGGATGTCGGATCCACAACGAGCTCTGGTGGATCCAGCCCACACGTGGCACATTGGGTGGCCTGGTTTCAAATTAATACGAAGTCCATACTATCTAGACTCACTCTTTTCACAGGCTCTGCTTCTAGATGTATATGTGCAACTAAGAGTGGGACGAGACTTTGTGGTTTCGGGCCTGGTCTTGCTCTGCAAACTTGGCCTCGTTCGTGGAAGAGGACTACAGAGCCGTCTCACAACTGCATACAGTCACTATGCTGCTTGGTGCCATGAGAACAAAAAGTCGACCAACATCAGATCCTTTACACTCTCAGCCTTCAAGATTGCAAAGATGCTTGCATGGATCATAAGATTAGAACTTTCCCAGCTAACTAATTTAAGTTGATATTTGTTTTATAAATTTAATTCGCTTCCACAATTTGCAATGACAGACCTTGCAAGGAGCCAGAAAAACTATCCAACAGCAACTGGTGGAAGGGGGGCTGATACTGCTATTATGACTTCTTGGTTGGAGCACTATATGACAACAATGGATCCTTCAGCTGCAATTTTAAGCTAGCTCAGGGTGGACTTGGCTCATCCAGCGATGCTGTCTTGTGAGGTATGCTCTGATGAACTCTTCTCGATGCTCTTTTACGTGGTGCAATGTGTCAACACGTACTTCCGAATCCTGCACCACCGTGGCTTGTGGCTGGAGCCCTCTGAAAGTGCAACGGCAGCTGAAGCGTGCCATGAGATGACAGCCACGTGGTTGCACACTATAGCTATTTAAAATTTTGTAATATTCTACTAAGCCGGTTATTGGCTATTATTTATGGGGCCCACTCAGGCAGGATACGTCTGCCTTGCGAAAGCATGTTGGTCAAGAAAATTTCTGCTGTTCCGAGTCCGGCCAAAGATTCACATGCAAGCCCACTTTGGGATTCTTGGTCTATCCTAAACCGGTCATGCTATGTTGGCTACCTATAAGTTAATGCTGTGCCCAGGGACACTCTGCACTTTTGTGCAAGACGGGGCATACGAGCAATGAATCCGATGAGCCGGGAGCCTTATACCTACAGCTAGATGCATGCATCCGCTGGAGATGTGAGTTGGTAAGATCTGTGCATATCTGTGCTAAGATGCCGCATGCTGGGCAGACGAAGACTTCATAGGCAGGATTTCTCGTGTCGCCCGAAAGTCTGGCACACATGCCTTATCGTGCGCTATTCGTACGATGCAGAAGATATTTTGTGCTTTCAAAACCCAGCTCGAGAAGCATGACCGGCGCTTGAAGTAAAAAAGCTGGGCATCTGGCTGCTTCCCCCGTCGTCCATGATCCCGGAGCATCATTCACATCAGTGGGGCCAGAAGAGGAACGAGCAATTATTACAAAGCGTGCGATTATCTTCCAAACGTGCTAAAACCTATCTAAGTGTACATAAAATCCCTGAACCAAACTAGCCGAGCAGAAAAGTAGAGCGGGCAAGAATAAATGCTCGAAGGGTTGTCCAGGTAAGTACAAGAAGGACCCCCCCCCAAAAAAAAAAAAACATGGTATAGATAGGTATCAAGCTTCTATGTTATGTTTCTACACCCTATAAACCCTAGACCCCAAACCAAAACACCCCAAAATCTTCAACTAAGTTTGTGATACCTTGCGACACCCTAAACCCTACACTCTAAACTCTAAACCCTAAACTCTAAACCCTAAACTCTAAACCGTCAGGCCAGGCGCAGTCTCCACTCTCACCTTGCACTCTCACCCGATACTTTGATTCCGGGCCCTCTGTCCCAGTCTTGACCTGTCGATCTCGTGGAGGGTCGGAACAGATGACTCCCGAGTGTTCTGTGGAGTTGTAGAACGTATATGTATTCAGGTAGTGCTTCAACCCTACACCCTAAACCCCTAAACGCTAAACCCTAAACTCTAAACCGACACCCTCAACCCAAATCTCGAACCCTGCCTCCGGCCAACACCGAGCAATCCAAGCACTGCTCGACACAATGCTTGTATTGATGGTCTTTGTATAGGCTAGGATTTAGGCTTTAGTGTTCGGGGTTTAGGGTTCAGAGGGGTTTAGAGTTTAAGGCAATGAACATAAATTGGGATAAGTGTCAGCAGTGTGATTGTGATTACCAGACAAGCAACGCACGAACGGCGCCACGTGCTGTGAGCGCATGCACGCTGCGACCCCGTACAGCTCCGGGGCCACAAACAATGCAAGCTATTGTTATTTTGTACAAGTAATACTTGCGAAAATGATAATGACCATGATAATAGCAGTGATATTGATAGTGACTGACCGTCATGATCTTCGCAATGCTTCAGACTAAAACCGAATGAATATCAATACAGTTACGGTGTATCATCCTGGGCTGGAAAAATTCGGGGTAAGGCTCTCAGTTTGAGGGCCAGGTGGGCACCTGCTACTAGATGAATTACTTCTGCTTTTGTGAAGTTTGACGACGTAAAATCAAAGGACTTCGGCTGCAGGGCTGTGCGACATGACCCGCGAAAATATTATCGTCGTCGTCGTCTTAACACGACGAGCGCAGCAATTACAATCATGACTACGATCATACTTTCACAACCGACAACACGGTCGTGTGCATCAGTGTCGCCACAATCAAAGACGGGAAAAGAGTAGGGGAGTAGGAGCATCACCAGCCGCAGCATCAGCAGTGGCTGTAACAGGACCGTTATATAAGTCTGCCAGCACTCTGAACACTAGCGTTAAGAGCCGGACCGCGCCACCATCATGTGTACGATCAGCAGCACCATCACCGCCCTCACCCATCACCATCATCATCACCACCGTCACCATCATCCTCATCGCCGTCATAATCATCGTCATCATCATCATCGTTATCATCGTCATGGTCATTGTTATCACAATCGTCGCCATCGCCTCATCATCACTAGCATCCTGTCGTGACTCTTCTTCTACCAATACTACAGCCAGAACGGTGATCACCTTTAACACCAATGCTAGTGATACCAGGCAACCTTCGCCCATTGGCCCATGATAGTCGTCATCATACACCTGTTATATACATCTGTAGACATAATGTCATCCAAAATGGTAACAGTATTAAGAACAGGCAGCCGTCGCAAACTTACTACAGCCCCTCCGCCGCAAACCCCAGCTTATGGGACCTTTCAAGGGGATTTAAAGCTTAGACACTTTTCTTGGACCCGTCCCTTAAGGATCACATAGCCAAGCAACAAGCATGGAGGGCGGGGGGCGGGTGGCGGGGGGGTGGGGAGGGCGGGCGGAATAGTAGCAAGACTGTTATACCCCACAACCCTATACTAAAGTTTAAACGCACCTATGCCCAAGCCAATGTCTGTAGTAACCACCCTTGTAGAACCTTCCGAACGAACCCACAGGAAATAACACTGTTCTAGTTACTGCTGCCCCTATATGACACCCCTGTATTGACCTTATAATAGCACCTTTCAAGAACTTTATATCCCAATTAAAGAATATCCGGTCCGATGCTATGCGTTTACCCACAGGCTCCATCGTAGTTCCTTTGTAGTTCCTTTTTGGGATCACCTTATAGGATCCTAAGCATAAACCACAAGAAGTGTTGAAAGCAGCTTTTGTGGATCAAGAAAACCCACCGGGGTCGCAGCAAGAAGCGCCAAGAGGCCGAAAGCGGGCCTCCTGAGCAGCTGACAATCAAAGCTTCTTACAGAAGCCCTAACCCTGTGCGTGTACCACTATGGGCTATTAGACCTTATGGGTACCTTAATCTACCCTTAATAGGGTCCTAATAGGGATCTTTAGGGTCTAATAGCCCATAGTGGTACCACTAACTTAACTAAACTATAGAGAGCTTCGGATTAAGGGGTCCTGTATGCATTGGTAGCTTTATACTTGATTTTTCATGTAGAGTCCCCTCCCATCATCAGGAGTTCTGTCTTGTTGGAGAGGCTTCGGCTTGAGCTGAGCTGGCAGCACTAACCTGCTGCGTCAAGGGAACGAAATGCCCGCAGGCATGTGTAGGACCTTCGTGTTTTAGGGCATAAGGCTTATGGTTTCAGCGGTTATCGGGTGTAGTGCAGGACTTTGAACTTAGGACACAGAGGCAAACGATCGAACGATGGAGCACTTCAGTTCAAGTCAATCGCAGGACTGCTCGCATGTTGGAGCTTGCATTGCATGTGGTGTTCACAACTATGGTTGTGTCGTGCGGCACTTGAAACCCAAGATTGTTCTACAGTCCTCGTATACCGGGAGGCTTTTACCCTCCCTGACGGCTCTGACTAGAGACTCGGCCGCCGGGCTTGGTCAGAGCCTCGAGCGCCCATGTAAATGGTCAGCGGCGCTCTCGGCAGTTTAGGGGTTAGGGTTTAGGAGTTTAGGTGTTTAGGGTCACAGTACTGCAGGTAGTTTTGGGGGAGTTGGGTACTTGGACCCCCGGGTCAAACCCTCACCCCAACCACCTTTCCCAAGCAGATACTATAGAAGCCCGACTATATGGAACAGGGCCTTGAGGGTCTAGGGTTAGCATCGGCTGGGGGGCTCTACACTTCCTGCAATGCGAGCCTTGTTTTCGTATTAAAGTATGAAAGGGGTCCTACGGTATAGTATCAACATTCAGCCCTAGGCCCTAAACCGTATCAGCAACGGTTCAGTCTGCCGGGGCGTCTCCACACGCAGCCTAGACCGTGATGGAACCAGAAACTCCAAACATTGAATTGGGGCTGGGCAAGCTTCGAATATTACACCCAGGTAGTTGCCAAGATAAGCGTACATATTCGTCTTTTATTTTGCCCCAAACCGGAAACCGTCGTTGCGTTTTGTTGGCCGCTATTATATTGCGGGCCAGGAGAATTGAAGTCGTTTATTTGCACGCTTTATGGACCTTGGATCCTTTATGGCAAGGGAATGTCGGAATAATGACTAGTTAGAGCATCTCCTCTTGTAATCCGGACATTCATGCCCGGTTTAGGGTTTAGGGTCTGTAGGGCTTAGGGACAATACAGTATCGAATTAAATCCTGTTCCAATTACACAGGCCCTTGTATTGCTGCTACTACTGCTTGGCTGACGGCTCTTGGAGTTTCTGGGTAGAGCTGCCACCTTTCCATCCAAGATCCAGCTATCCACGGCAGTCACACTGGGCAGTTGAGCTGGCTTAGAGAGTCGTTTTTAGTGCGTGGGCTTTAGGGTTTAGGGATCATGTGGGAATCATAATGGCTTAGGCCTGGGTTTCTACAGCGCTTCTGATCCCACTCCCGACTCTTCAGTTGGCGTAGTTCTCCTCATGACAAAAACAACGATCCACTATTGCCATTTCTAGATTGGATGCAAAAAGATGAATCTCAAGGAAAACTGTCCGAAGAGGTCCAATATCCATCGTGTAAAGTATGAAGCTATATACCCTGTTATTCAAAGGGGTCCTAACCTACTACCTTGTAGGGTTTGAGGCTACAGGTGAACTAGACCCTAACCCTTTTCAAAAGCAAAGCCGTGCGACGGGATTTTCAGACCAAGTCACAACATTCTAATATGGAAGCTTGAGCTAGTTACCCACTCGTTGTGCTAGGTTTCCGGAATACCTGGCCTTGATTGTAATGTACCTCAAAGCCTCCTCATTCTACTAATGAACGCCTCCTATATAAACACCCTGGTTGTGGGATTTTCCGCAGCCGCCTAGCCTAGAATCGCTTACTGTTAGTTCTGTAAGACCAAAGGTTTAAGTTTCTCATGTTTAACACGGTTCTTTCATGTGAAGCTAAAAGGTTGCGTGGGTACGATCAAAGAGAGTTATGCTTTTGTTGAGTCCTCAGCCCTAAACTAACCCTAAACCCGAACACCAGTTCATGGCATTCAAGGCTCATTCCTTGAGTTCCGAAAGGGTCCTAAGTACCCGTATGCTACAACATTACGAATCACGATGATGATTCGGAAAGGTCTCCCCCGTAACGGTGCCTAGGACCCTTTGGGGGTTAGGAGCTCGGGAGTCTCGGTTAGATCCTTCTCCCAGTTTCGAGTCCACCCTAAACCTAGGATTCTGATGCGCAGGGATCCTTCTTGCAAGTATGGTACGGCCTCGTTGCCAGCTTATTGAGGCTACCCTAAACCCCACCCCTTGCTAACTCAGTACAACTGCAAGCCTCCGTCGTGAACTTTCAATCTTAGCACGTGCTGCTGAAGGCAAGGACGAAAACTGCTTGCTTCGTATGTATTTGCGTATATAGGGGTCGGAGTCACTAGTAGCAATAATTTTCCAAGGCATCGTCCTTATGGAAACATAATATACCCCCGAGCTCTATTCTGATTGTTAAGGGCTCCTTAACTAGATATCTCTGCTTGGTTGCTCTTGGGCTATGGGACGAGCGGATATTGGAAGACTTCAAAGACGGTCTTCATAACTTCGTAATCAAGGCTACTGAGGATCTCCGTCCTGCCCAGCTTTCAAAGTCAGGCAGGTCATCACAGAGTTCCAGCAGTAAAGCTGGATGCTACGAAAGTTACCGAAGTTTGATGTCGACAGGAACAAAGTGTAGGACATGCAAACCCCAAAAATCCTTAGCCTATCTGCATTTCATTACACACTTCAAAACCCCCACCTCGCAGCAAGATCTCTCAAACCTGCCGGGCCCTGTTCATATTTCCAGGTGTTCTTGGGGAGTTCCTTAGGTATCCCAAGTATGTCCCGTTTTGTTAACCTGTTTCTATGATTAGGAGGATACAGTAAGGCAAGTCAAGTCAAGGTTATCCCTGCACTAGGTAAACCCCAAACCCGACGGTGTGATCCTTGGCCAATAGTGTTTGCAAAAGCAGTAGTTCCAGCGTGGAAGCTGAACAAGTCTTAGGAGGAGGAGGGGTGTCGAACAATGGTGTAGTACTGATGCTCGACAAGGCAGCGATGCAGTGTTCCTCGGCTTGTTGACTTGACATTACGCTTAGGTAATGTGCACCTGTGCCTCGCGTGTGCCACGGACACGTGCTTCAAGAACCAGCCACGACCCATACCTATTGACTCAGAGCCAACACAGATCTCGATGCCGGAGATTTTAATTAGACGGTTTAAGGTTTAGCATGGTGTGCGTCTGGGCTCAAACTGACTTGCTCTCCCAGCTGCTCCCCTTGCTGTCTCTCGGGTCACATCGCCACAACCAACCAGTTTCAAGGCCGGCGAGGGTTAGCGAGTACATGTCACTTGGTACTAAGTTTCAAGGCAACTGCTGACCCTGAGCCGAACCTTGATACTTGCACCCAACGTTGTTAGCATGGACACATGCAATGAGCGGTTCGGTGAGCCGGATCTTCTAGGGAGATTATGCCATCGTATACTATATAATGTGCTATGGTATACTAGAGTAGACTGTAGTATGCTACAGCATGCTAGAAGCCACTTCCCTATACTATAGCTGTCCTCAGAGAGTCGGGGGAGGCTCTACGAAAGCTTCGTTTAGGGTTTAGGTTTTCCCGCTCATACGGTTGACGATGTAAGTCCTGCATTACCCATACATCAGGAATACACCAGAATTCCCATGGTCTAGGGTCATTGAAGTAATGCAGGATTTTTATCATCGACCGTATCTCAACCCTGAAACCCCCGGAAGCTTCTTTTGAATTTAAAGATGGCCGTAGATCGTCTCTGATTTGAAACCATCCTACGGACTACAGCAACACTCTGGGAAAGGTCTGGTCTACTGTTTTTGCGATGCCTGCGCTGCGCCAAGCTTTTTCAACTGATTCGGGAGTCGTTCACACCCTTGGCAGTGCCATGATCGTCTGGTTCTTAATGGGAAATGGGGGAATGGATCCCTATAGCAGCCCCCAGTAATATTCCCCAATATCCATTCCCCCATCCCTACAAGGCACCAGGGAGATGATAGCTGATGGAGGATCGGGTTTTGGGTTTCGGGTTCAGGGTTAAGGGTTCATGGACGGGGACCAATGGAGAGGTTGTGTTCCCAGGGATTGTTGAATCACCAAGGTTAGGTTTAGGGCTTTAGTGAGGGTTTAGGGCCCCATTTGGGGCTAGGTCAGAGGTGCCACATAACTGATGCGAAAGTTGAGCGCTCAGGCTGTATGCCCGTAGCAGTCATGGTCGAAGCAAGAATGGCAACCTCCCCACACTGTCAACTCATGATCTTAAGTCTTAAAGGTACAGTCCATCTGGAAGAGCTGACGGCAAGTGAACAAGAGATAACCAATTATATAAAGTATCCGAAACTGCAACCCCGAAAGCATAGAAGTTTCTCTGGTTCGCCTGCAATCCACCGCCCCATTGAGCCGATGCACTCCCTTTCAACAAACGCTAAACCAACAACACAACCCTACGCGTCCATGTACCCAAACAGTACATACTTAGGCCTTAAAGTAGTCCTTATAGGTAGATTGGGGCCAATGTATCTACTATTTGGGTACATGGACCCTTATACCCTAAACTCTTGTAGAACCCACAAAAGAGCTTAAACCTTCTTAAAGGAACCCTATTTGGGTACATGGACCCCTTAGGGCAAAGCACCAACGATTGAGGAGCCGGTTCGAACTTCCCGCTGTGACAAGTCCAGCGACTCTGGCACGGTTTAAAGGGGCCTATAAGGGGTACTGTAAGGGTTTAGCATAGGGAGTTTAGAGTTTCGGATTTAGATTTACAGTCTAGTTCTTAGTAGGGAATGGGGGAATGGATTATGGAGACCATTATTGTGGATTACTACTATAGGGATCCATTCCCCCATTCCCTACTAAGCACCAGGCAGTAAATTTTTACCTGAGCCCCACATCATCTACTTGTACGGTTGTTTCGGGTTTTATGACTTCCTGGTATAGGTCCTTATACAGGGGACAGCAAGCGAGAGAGAGAGAGTGAGAGAGATACATACACATATATATATATATATACATATATATATACATACATATACATGTATGTTTGTATGTGTATATATATATATACATAATATGTTTGTTTGTTTACCCAGGCCTTTCGATGCAATACTTTTTCTGGTTACCGTGTTTCCTCACTAAAGAGTTAAGGGTGCATGGTTCAGGTTATAATTATAGGCTAAAGCATTGGAAACCCCCAGGGCTCTTCCGGGGTGTATGTAGTTCTTTTCTATGGTTAAATCTTCCTCCGTTGCTGACATTCAACATTTGATTTACAGGTATCGGTATGCGTGATCGTGCCATGTACAAACGTTTGTTGGTTGGTGTTAGTGTTTAGCTTGCTTTTGCAACGAGGGGTTTCCTTGGAGCTTGCAGGATTAATGTTTTGAAGTCTACCGTAGGGTACCACATCTCCATAAGGGTCCGTACGTACTCACATAGCATATATTTTGGGCCCAATGTACCTATATAGGGAATACTTTAAGGCCAATGTATGTACTATATGAGTACATGGACCCTTAGGGATCTGCAGATACCTGCAGTGACCATCTCCAGGAAAGTTTCCCCGCAACGGATGCGCCCCCTCAGGATTCGAGAGCCATCGCGCGGAGCGACAAATGCTAACTAGACGCACAGCGCACACCATTGATGCGAAAAAACGTGAAGCCCAAGAAACCCTAAGTTAGAAAAGCCCAAACACCGAAACCCTGAATCCTTAACACCGTTATAATATATACAAACCTAAGAAGCCTTAAAACCTTGAAAACCTCTAAACTCCCAACCCGTCTCCACACCGTTGAAACTCTAACCCTGAAGTCCCTCTCTAAGCCAGGTGCTGTGCTTCAGGACGGCAACCAGGCTGGCCGATCTGGTTTAGGGGTGTAGGGGTTTAGAGTTTAGGGTTTAGGGTTGCCGGGCGTAGATGTTGCAAAGTTCTGGCTCCAAGTGGATCAGGAGTCCAGGCTGAATAAGCTTCCTATAGCTTCCTGAACAGTCGCTAGTACTGTTTTGTCAGTTTCCTCATTTTCAGTGATAGTAGAATATACAACAAGGCCCGCTTTCTAATTGGCAAGGCCCCCACATTAAGTTCACCTGCCTGCCTGCCTGCCTGTCTGTCTGCCTGCTTAAAAGCCTGCCTACATCCATCGATCCATAGTGGTACTGACATACGAATCAATGTTAACAATATAATACATTCCATGTCATTACATTGGCCTACAGACACCTCTTCCCTTGTTCAGAGCCGTGGGAAATCTGCGGCCCTGTGCAGACACCCCCGAGAACGGCTGGGAGGGGCGGGTCATCTCCAGTCATTGCCTTTCCAGGGTCTGCTGTCTCGCTTTGAATGCTGATGTGTCGGGTTAGGGGTCTATATAGGGTCTAGGGTAGGGGTTTAGGGTTTCGGGTTTAGGCGTTGGGGTTTGTTAGGGTTTGAGGCTGCTAGGCAACTGGCTTTGGGCATTCGCAACGGCCTCAGAGCCTCTCGGCAAAGCGAGTCTTGATGCCATCGGCTGGCTGTGGCAGCACGGAGATGCCCACTGATCCAGTGTCTGAGCACGTTGTAGGTAGGTAGGCAGGTACGTACGCATGCTATATAGGTAGAAAAGGTATATGCGCTGGAGCGTGTATGTACGTATGTATGCACATACATATGTATGTAGGTGAACACGGACTTCCGTGATCCAGCGCTCGAAAATCAAACAGGCTCAAAAAGCTGTCTGTTTGCGGTGCAGAGTACAGTATTCTGCAACCGGAGAGATTCCTGCTGCACTTTCTGCTTGTACTGTGCAGTGACCCGTTGTTGCTCTGGATGTGTGCATGACTGTTCCCTGTTGCCACATTCTGCGAAAAGGTTAGTACTCCGATGCGATGCCGCTTGACTTGAGGCGCTCGGAACCTGAAGCCTTGAACTCTAGCTACAAATCTGTTGAACAGGTTTGGGACGAATTCGTGGCTCGACGTGGGCGCCAGGCCTTTGGCCAGACTGCTGACAGCTCTACACCTTCTTTAAACCTAGCATGCCATTTCCCATGATAGCTTCGCTCTTGTCCTTTCTCTTTGAACTCTTGGGCTCTAAGGTTTGAGGACTGTCGGGGTTCAACGACAGTTGAGGATTCAGGTCTCGGGGGTGCAGGGTTTAGGCCTGGGGTTCAGGATCTCGGGTTCAGTTGTTAGGCTTCGTGGTGGCAGTTTGCATGCTGTTTGTTTGCATCTTCGCTCAAGTGTAAATCCTGACGCCGGGTTCAAAGGTCACGATGCCTACCCAAACAAACCCTAAAGGTTGTGGGATTTGCGAGAGGGTTTTAAGCATCCTCAGGGTGCATGTAGCATGGTGTCTGTCGCTGCTTCGCTGCAGTATGCTTAGGCCATGCAGACCCCAGCACCTTCCTGCAGTTGAGGCCCAAGTTTGCTTGGAGGGGCAGGGAACTTCGTAAGTAGGTTATCAGTATAAAGTTATAAGTACCCTAAATGGAGTTACCCCGATAATAACCCTACTTCTCACCTACTTGCTAAGTCCCCTGCCCCTCCAAGTAAACCCTAAAGCCCTAATTGCAGCCACAAAGCTTTACACAAAGCATTAAGTCTCCTACCCTAAGGCCTAAGTCCAACCCGAGAACCGTTGGCTAGGCCGCCTCTTTGCAAGATTTCGAGCTGGGACGTACCATTGGCAAGGCCGGACTGCTGGTTCAGGAGCTCGTTTAATGTTCCTCCAAAGGTTCTCCGAAGGGTTCCTATAAGGGTTCTACAAGGGTACTACAGGGTTTAGGCGTCAGGGAGTCGGCTCATAGGGCCTACCCATAGGCCCCAAAGTAGTTCCTTTTGGGATTACCTTATAGGATTCTATATACGAACCCCAAAAAGGAACTACTTTGGGGTCCTTTGGGGCCTTAGCGTAGGGCTTCGTGGTGTAGGGTTTAATGGCTTCCTTTAAGGTCACCAGCTGCAAACACCCTGCGGCAAGGCATAAAGCCCTGTCTTGTGAAGCCATCAACTGTACTCCTTGCGTCTACACCCCAAAACTTATGAGGGCCGAAACCTCCAATCCTTCAAGTCTTCATCTCACCTGCAATACCCCTTGCCCTCGAGCCTCTTAGGGGGCTGAGTTTGGCCGAGGTTCTCGAGGCCCGGGTCAGGTCCATTGTTTAAACTTTCGGTGCTCAGCATGCGGTGTAGGGACGAGCACAGAAAGGACTGATAAAGGCCGTTCACGGCAGTCTGGGTGGCAGGTGCCGGGGTCGGAACAAACGGAGCCTTCAGCATCCAAATTTCCAGCACCCAAAATACACGGACAACGCATCTTCCAACGCCGACAGAGACCCGCCCAATTCCCGAATGCACCGAGGACACTAGGACGGGAAGGAAGCATGTCTGGCTTTTTGCCTCTTGCATGGGTGGGGGGATGAATCCGCTGAGTGTGCGGGAGGGTCGAGCTGTTTGGGATGAAAAATCTTGCACACAGTCGAAGTTGGAAGATCCTCAAGAGCGTTTGTGATCTTGCCGCGAGTGCGGAAGCCTCCTGTAGCAGAAACGCTAAAGTCGTCAGATCCGGTTCCGGACCAACCGTTCCATTTCCCAGCTTCCAAGGTACCAGATCCCGAAACGCGTAATCAACCCTAAACCCACCCAAACCCTGAAATCCTCACGCAAGCCCTATACCCTAAACCCTAGACCGTCAGAGCACCGCAAGCTTCCATGGCATCCAGGGGCGCTATGCGCGGGTGCGACAGGCTTCGCTGAAGGAGCACAAGGACAGGGACTTATATAAGACATGCACATCACGCAGATCGTGAATATCACGGGCCATACTGTACCAGGTCAGGTAGCAGAGCCACCTTGCAGGAACATGCAAATGAACATGAGTTCCCTGACCGAGACGACAACAACGAAGACTATTACTGCCACAACAACAACAACTACTACTACTACTACTACTACGACGACGACGACTACTACTACTACTACTTCTATCGGGGTGCAGCTGCTCCTGTTTGATCTATTGCCGTCGTCTTCTGCATTTTCGTCGTAGGCATCGTCGTTTGTGTCGGCGACATCGCCATAGTTGTAGTCGTATCCAGCAGCACTAGCAGTGGTCGTGGCCATCGTAGCCAGGTCGCGGTAGCAGTAGCAGCAGCAGCAGCAGCAGCAGCAGCAGCCGTAGTGGTAGTGGTAGTAGCAGTAGTAGTAGGGAAAGCATATCTGCAGCAGCACGATCAATGAAAGGAAGCCGCTGCTCGCTGATCTGACCACAAAGACTTAAAGTCATGTGTATGGCCTTTACTCGTTTTGTTGCTGCTGGTGCCACGAGATTGGCTCCAACAGTAGTGGCCGACATGTGATATAAACGAGACGGTGCTGCTGCTGTGGGCTACACTTTGCTAGAGCATTTCAGAACATCATTCCGTTCCTCGAATGTGTGACATTTTCGTACAAGCGTCTGTACTCTACACTCTTAATTATACATTTCCAAGTGGAATCATGGAATGCAAGACTGTACGCGCGCAGGTAAGCAGGTAGGTACCTGCATGCCGCTGTATGAACAAAAATGCTGCTTAGACAGTAAGGCTCACGACAAAACACCGTGAGTCCCGACATAGGTACCACAAGTACATGTACGGCTATACTCACGCCCTGTTGCCACTTGAATGACGACGACAATTGCGTGTTCGGGATTAAGGATGGGCTAGACCTCGCGCTGTTGGAGTTTAGGGTTTGAGGCTTGTAATGCCCAGCCGAAATCTTCCGACAGTTGATGAGGCGAGTCCATGAGGACCTAGAAGAGTTCAAGTACCTCGAAGGTACATGATATCAGATATCGTATAGGGCTCAGGGTATGCGGTTCTAGTATGGGGCTCAGCGTGCTACCGTTGAGTGATGTGTCGTTTGGATGATTTTGCGAGTGATGCTACCACCCTGCTGCATATTGTAGAAGTAGCTGGCCTGCTGTTTGAAGCAGATCGAAGAAGTTGCATAACCCGCTCAACCTCATCACAGCAGCATATGCGGTGAACTGGTGAGCAGCAACATTGCACTGCCAACGGTGCCGCCCTAAACTAAGGAACGTGTCAGAACTGTTTGGTGTCGGTTTGTTTTTTGGCGGTACGTGGTTCTTCCATGTAGCCTTAGTTGCTGCAGGAACTGCCTATTTGTCTCAAGGCACTGGGCTATGGGAGATGTGCGGGCGGATGTTTACGGCATATAGCCGGCATATACCCAGAGCCCCCATAGTAGTTCCTTTCTAGGAATACCTCCTAAGATTCTGAATATGAACCCCACAAAGGAACTACCTATGCGGCCTACTAACCCCTAAGCCCTAAGCCCTAAACCCTTATAGCCTTTGCGGCCAATGGGTACCTGCCACGGTTTACAGAGTTTACTGCTTTGGGAGGGCGTGGACATTTCATGCCATGCCAGGGCTGGCGGTTACACAGTACCTATAGGCTCCATTGTAGTTCCTTTTTTGGGTTAACCAAAAACGAAAATCTATATTATGGATCCTAACCATTAAATTGGTTAACCAAAAAAAGCAACTACAATGGAGACTACAGGTAGTTCCCGTGGTCTGAGCTAACCTGAACTAAGCGTCTTTGGATGTGTCTCTTGGCTCTGTTCGTACTGGTCTTGAGCTTCCAATTTTGAGAAGATCTGATCTGGGCGTGAAGCTCTCGGATCGTTATCATCTCACATCACCTTCCTAAGCACCCAGCTCGAATCCTAAACCTCTCACCCTAACCCGTGAATTCTAAAGAGGAGCCCTTGTAAGAACCTTCTTGACCCCCCAACTACCCTCTAGTATACCGCATGGAGGAACCCTCAGTAAGAGTCTTATAAGAACTCCTGGGCAGACGGATCTTGCACTTGCAACTTCAAGGTTCAGGAAGGCCCTTAGAGCTGTGGGATGTTGACCTGATACATGATGATACGTGTGTATCTGAGTATATATGTATATATGCATATGTATGTGTGTATATATACATGTACTATACAGATGTATGTACATAAATTAAGCAATGTACATATATATATATATATATACCTTGACAACTTTTACATAACCTTTCTATAGCTAGCCTCACACACCATCGTATGTATGATGTATAGTGTATAATATGTAGCAAGTGTTGTCATGCAAGACTGTAGTACATGCAGTATATGTCATACCATTCACGGTACTGTCAGTATATGTCATACCATTCATGGTACTGTATAGCATATATTGTATCATGTGTCTGAGAGTTCTTGAGTCCTGTGCAGGTCTTGAAGAAGACAGAGGTGGTCAAGCTGGAGCAGGCATCCCATATTGTGCTTTGCAGCCAGAATCCTGATTTTAGCACTCCAGTTGCTGCGTTTGGGATTCAGAGTTTATGGTTTCCCAACTTGTCGATTTCCCTAAACCCTAAACCCTGGATGCCAACTTGCTGGAAGGCTGAGCATGTAATCAACGAGAAGAACGTGCTGACGAGCCTGGGAGCTTAGAGTGGGTTTAGGGCTTTGGCTTGGATTAGCAAGGCTCGCGACCTTCGCGGGTAGCTGAAGGGCTGAAACTCGTCTCTACTCGTCCGAGGCTTCTAGCAGATTAGAACCCAATGATGACCATGCAAAGCTACTACCCAGCATTTCAATGTTCTTCTTTCGGATTGCTGCAGCAATGTGTTGTTTGAAGGCCGCCGAAAAAGCGCTTCACTCTGGTATGGATCGAAGACAGCTTCCATTGACATCAGGCCGATGTAATCATCGTCAAAGCGACATTTGAGAAGGAGCTTCAAGAAGTGGTTGCCGAAGCCGTTGATAAAGATGTTATCATGGGGCTCCTGAGCAGGACCCAGAGAGCCCCAATACCCCTTACTTAAGAACCACAAGTAGTATGCCCCGCATATGATAATAATAAAAATGTCGCAATTATAGTATTAACAACACGAGACATGGTGTTAACAGTACAATTCCTACTAATAGTAATGAGATAGTACGGTGACAAAGGAAGCAAAATTTCCAGCCATGTTCTTGTTCCCTTGATGACTCTCGAGGCGGCACAGCCCAAACCCCTGACCTCCACCCCCCAACCCCAAACCCGTAAAACATATGAGCAGTTCTCCAAAATGAGGGCCCCTTTTTGGGTCCCTATTTTAATACGGCACCTATTATTTAGGGTACCCAACAAGGGACCTTAATGTTGACAACTACCCAAAGAACCCAAAGATTAAATGAACGCCTAAGTCCCTCAACTAATGGAGCCCTCAACCCTAGACCCCCTAAAGGGAACTCCAGAAAGTTGGAATATGGATTAATGGTAGGATCCCCTATAATTTACCTTAAAGGGGCTACGATAATGATATTCCAACTTTCCGGCTTCTACTGTAAACCGCTCGAGCCCACCTAAATGCTAAACCCTTAAGACGTCGGATGCATTACGCTTATTTGCACAGAAACGTTGTAGATCCCCTTCTAGACCTGCATTAAAATCCTGTAGCCAGCCTACTGAAGTGCTGAACCTTCACAACTAAACCCACGACTAACTTAGTAGTTTAGGGTTGGGGGGGTTTAGGGTTTAGGGTTAGAAAGAACCCTTGAGGGAGCCTAACGCCCTCCGAGGCATCACCAGCCCCTTCGTCATTCGAGTTCTTTGCACTTTCCAGGACTTGCTAGCGAGCTTTATTGAGGGCTGCTTTGAGGGGCCTTCAGTGTCTCCGGTGGGCCTTTGTGGGATTACCTTATAGGGTTCTACATAATATGAAACCCAAAGAAGGAACTGCTATGGAGCCTCTGGGTAAGGGCCGGGCTCCTTTAAGGGTTCCTCTCAGAGTCTTGGTAAAGACTCTCCGAGCTCTGAGGCGGGTGCATTGGGGCTTTGTGGATACCATTAGTATAGGGTTTGGGGTTTAGGGGTTAAGGGTTAATGTTTAGGGCTTTGGGTTTCGGGGTCCCATAGGCCCAGGGGTTAGGGTTTGGGCATTAGGGGTTCATAATTTTAGGATGTACTTGGAGGTTGTGGGTAGTCTGCCGCCCTATACCCATACGCCCCATAGTAGTTCCTTTTTGGGGGTCCACATTTAGAATCTCATGAGGTAGTCCAAAAAATGGAAGCGTTTCATAATTTGAGGATGTAGGTTTGGGTGACCAGGTTGGGTTTTAGCGGGACCTGAGTGCGTCAGCAATGCAGAGTTTGAATAATATCAGGAGGATGTCTTTCTGCGTTTCGGGCTACTTTGGTACGATCGAAGTTTTGGTACACTAGCAATTTTGCATGTCTCAGCTTGAGGTAGCTCGGGAACGGAGTTCTTGGTTTGGGAGTAGTGATGAGCAGTCAGCCAGAATGTCAAGCTCAATGTCGGAGTCTGGATCGTCGCTTCTTTCATCAAAACAGCAGGTATGGTATGATGGCGACGTCCATTGCATCAGAAAGCAACTCCAGACCTGCGTTGTCATGTAAAGACCAACATGCCATCCCACCCTAGTCCGTAAGTGCCGTAATCCCTAAAGTCTACATCATTAGTCTAAACCCTGAAACCCTAGACCCTTGAACCGTCAGAAAAGAGGCCGTGCCGTCTTACGGGTAGAAGCTGAAGCCAAGGCATCTTAGGCCACGGGATGTCCCGAAGAATGCCAGATAAGTGCAGAGCAACAGACCCCCCCCAGGCACAAACCACTGGGAATCTTTGAAGCCTCCTAGGAAGCCTTTAAGGAAGCCCTTATAGGAACCCTCATGGCAGGCCTTATAGGAATCCAAATAGGAACCCTAATGGTTACCCCTGACTGCCCTACATCATACCTATGCAAGAACCTTACTACTCTAACTCTTAGGATCCCAAGATACAACTGGACCTCACTGCTTTATGCTCCTATCCTCGGCTTTTCCCCTAAACCCTTAACCCTAAAGCCCACCATTTCCGGACATTTGTCGTGCTGCAGCTATTTTTCCCCGGCCTTTGGCTTGAATTACCCCGACATTGCGATCCAGCCTCAACCGCGTCAGGCAGGGCCGCAGTGGCTTTAGGGTTTAGGGTTTAGGCAGTGGCTTTAGGGTTTACATGTCTAACGTTTAGGGTTTCAGGGTTGAGGGCGTAGGATTTAGTCTGTAGGACTACAGGATTTAAATCTCGTTGTGCTGTTGGGGATCTAGAGGTACCGTAAACCCAAACTCCTAATCCACAACCCCTAAAAAGAACCCTTATAGATCCTTTAACAGACTCCTTATGGATCCCTGTAAGGGAACCCATATGGATCCTTTCAAAAGAACCCTTACTGAAAGGAACCCTTATAATAGATCCCTTTAAAAGAACCGTATGGATCTTCTTAGCGGAACCCTTATAATAGATCCCGTTAAAAGAACCCTTATGGAATAAAGCGGTCCTTGAAGGGTTCTGAAATTTAGGGAGTTTCCGAAAATTAGGGGTTATGGGGATCCGACGATTTAGGGTACTAGATTATTGTCCCCTATTTTCGGAAACCCCCGTAATACGTCGTCAACCAGTCTCCAATGTCACGATGCCCCAGGTCTAGGCACCCCTGAACCTTTAAGCAATCTTTATGCGTGTGTGTGTGTGTCTCATATATATATATATATATATGTATATATATATATATATATATATATATATTTATGTATATATATATATATATATATGTATAAAATAACGGCTCTTACCATATCATGTTCTATTCTAATCACATTCTATTTTATTCAGTTCGATTATGCTCCATCCTATTCTTCTATAGTTATAGTATATCATATATCATAATATCATGGTATAACATATCATTCTATATTGTGTTATACTCTGTTCTTGGTAGAGTACAATATATACCATACAGTGTCTTGTATAAGCGTAGTCAGCTTCTAGCCAGGAGATCAGAACGCTGGAGAATGAGGCAGACGATGAACCAAACCAATGCGAACTTAAGGTTAAGGACTTAGGGCTTGCAGTTTAGGGTATAGCGTTTGAGGTTAAGGTTTTACGGCTACTCTCCAGCTAAATACAAAATGCTACGAGAACCTATATCATGCACTAGTCCTAGACTGAACCTTCCATCCAAGCTCAACATTCCCGCCCTCCTTCAGGCGCCCGTGACAGACATGTTCATGAGCGCAGCCGAGACCCTTCCCTCCTGTGACTCGACTTGTCTTCTAGCTTGGCCAGCTTTGGCATTCACAACAGGGGTTCTGTAAGGGTTCTATAGGGCATTCTTGCACGATCTTTTTTGAGGGCTCCGCACAATCCTGAAAGATATAGTCTTCGCTTGTTTTGATTGAGTTCTATGCCGAAGTTCGCTATTGCCGCTATTGGCTTATAATAGAACCCATTTTGCAGCTGAAGCTTCACACGCGTTGTTGGATTCACGGTTGTGGGGGCTGTCGGTCTGCATGTGTATGTATGCTGTATGTATGTGTTCAGATACATGTCTCTCTCTCTCTCTCTCTCTCTAGCACTGGATGCAGGCAAGCTCATATGCGCATATATACGAATGTGTTCTATATTTTTGCGTGCACTCTAGGACCAACAACATCAGAGCATCCTGCTGCGGACTTAGGTCAACTGCACTGGCTGAAGAATCCCGCCCAATCCCGAAAGACCAAACACGGTTGAGGGTCTACAGCAGAAGCCCGAAAGTTGGAAACCCTATAGCTTCAATCCTTAAGAGTATAGGGAATCCCAGCTGGCCGTATTGGCCTTAATCCGGTTTCCAACTTTATGGGGCCTACTGTAATTAATTAGAGAGACAGGATGTTTCGGGCTTACAGACCCCAAATCATGAGCCCCACAACCCCCAAAACCTAAACCTCGACTAGCCCGAGAACGCGCAACCTTGAAAGTATCTCTAGACCCTACGAACCCTATGAGCCCTATACTCATAACCAAGATCCCTGAACCCCAAACCCAAAGCCTAAACTCGAAACCCTGAAAGCAGCCCTAATTAAACTTAAACTGCCCTGTGCCCCGGAGCCACCCGAAACCCTAAACCCTAAACCTCCAAACCCTAAACCCCGATACCCTAACCCCTAAACCCCTAACCCCTTAAGCCCTAAGCCCTTACACCCCAAACCCCTAAACCCTAAACCCCTAACCCCCAAGCCCCTAAGCTCATAAACCCTAAGCCACTAATCGAGGCGAGGGGTGGTGGCAGTTTGGACTAGGACCGCGTTTGCCTGGCTTTGGGGTCCCCAAAGTCTTTCATTTCTAGGTAGGGCTTTGGGACATTTTATTTTTCCCTTATTGGGCTTAAGAGGATCTTGTTTACTAATATTGTTCAAAGGCTTTAAAAGCCCCACCTAGATTTATAATATAGGGGCTTAAGCAATTACCAACACTATTGTGGGGGTTCCGTACTAACTATAATCATAGTACAGTGGGTGGGGGTCCTAAATGTCTCTACGTGAATCTCCGAAAAATCGGGGGGGGGGGGGGGGGTACCTTATTTTGAGGTCCTTTTGATAAGGATCCTACTATTTAGGGCATCATATTGGGTCCTCTATTTTCGGAAACTCCTATACCTGCCGATCCAAGATCCCACTGACTTGTTGGGTTTACTGCCCCCACAGCCTTCTATTTGTGAGGTCTGGTGCTACAAGTTTTATAACCCTACCCAAAGAACACTTGACACTAATATACGGCTTTGTACCCCGAGCCATGGTGCCGTGGACCCCAACCGTCTTCGGGTCCTCGGGTTTACGATCTCGGCCAATCTGGGCCTAGCTATGCCTGAACCCTCTGTCTCTCGCCCTCGCTCTCTCTCTCTCTCTCTCTTTTTCTTCTCTCTCTCTCTCTCTTTCTCTCTCTCTCTTTCTCGCTCTCTCGCTCTCGCTCTCTCGCTCTCGCTCTCGCTCTCGCTTTCTCTCTCTCTCTCTCTCTTTCTCTCTCTCTCGCTCTATCTTTCTCTTTCTCTCTGCAAGGCTTTCCGCGCTCTGGATCTGCCCATACAGGGGCATACACACGGGTGCTCGGGTTTTCAGGGTTTTCGGGTTCGGATGCTCGCGTTTAATTTGGCTTATTCGGGTTGGACACGTTGTATTTGTGCTCGGGGACTCCTCTCGGGCTGAAATGGAGGATACAGACTGTAAGAGCATTAAAGGCATTGTGATAGCGGCCTGAACAGAATAATACGCGGCATTGTTCCTTTTCGTCCCGGTACATATGAGTGTATGTATGTATCTATGTATGCATGTATGTATGTATGTATATATGTATATTAGTAGTTGTATTCGACTGGACGTGCACCAAAAGCCCAGTCTTATCATTAAGACCCCTCTCTTTACCCCTAAACCCTAAACCCTAAACCCTAAACCCTAAACCCTAAACCCTAAACCCTACCCCTACCGATTGCAGGACTTGCTCCTGTCGATCTCGCCATGGTCGTGGCCTGCCTGGGGATCCTAAAGCTCCTCTTGCTGTACCGGCAGCTGCTCGACGGAGAGATTGGAACACGCATGTCTGATGGTTAATTAGAAATAGTTGTTAGGTTTAGGTTCCTATAATCCCTAAGAAACAGCTAACACTCTAATTTTGCTGGGGTTCTAAGTTCAGTATAGATTTTATCGTTGTATTGATTGATCTACCTGTCTGTCTGTCTATGTGTCTATCGATCGATGTATCTGTCTATCTGTCTGTCGAAATGTAAAGATGCATCACGTGGACTGCAGGATAGGATCCAGATACATACTGTGTATATATACCTACGTTTATGCATAAATACACATTGTGGTTTATCTGTTTGTTTGTCTTTGTTGATACGCTCATAATGCAGGTACGTGGCTCGGATTTAGACATAGTCTTTTTGGAGATAGCTACACGCACGGTATTCGGATCTACAGAGATGAGGCTTAGGCTCCCTTTAGGGTTCAAAGGTCCCAGCTCTGCCTAATCAGAATATGTCGAAAGCAAGCCTAAGCCCTGCGAGCCTCTTGCCCTAGCCTGTAATTCAGGTTTTCTGAAGCCCTGACGGCCTATTGCTTCAAACATCCTTCCGACGCCTGGTAAAATCCCTGTAAGCCCATGTGATGAGCCTGTGTAGACTCCTAAAGCCTCTCGTGCCCTTACAGGTACATGCCACAGAGCCCACGGAACTTGATGACGACTATGTCATTGACAACCAAGGCACCCGATTCTGTCATCTTCACTTTCCTGGGTGCTGGGTTGTTGGTTTGGGAGTTTCAGGTTTAGAATTTCGTTGAGCTTTATGCACGGATATAAGTGCCTGCAGCCCCGAACCCTACAAGGTCTCGCTCTGGGGATGATTCTGAAGTAGAAGCATGTAGAAGCCTTCACCATCGTAGTAGAGTGGGTAACCTTCAACTTGGGCACCTCATCGGTTTCGTAGGATACCGGACGACTAAGCATGAATCGTAGAGAATGGGAGCCTGAAGCCCCGCTAGTTAGGAACCAGTTAGTGGTTTCGGTTTTTGAACCAGAGGCTCCATGTATAGTAACATTATGGAACCAGGTTCCCAAAGCCATAAAAATGGATGGTCCTTTGAGACCTAATTCCAGAATGGACTATCTACTATGGCCTCTGGGGAACAGAGAAACAGTTTTCGGAAACTCCCAACCCTAAACCCTAAACCTTTTATAGAACCCATATAGATCCCTTAAAGGAGCCCTTGAAGGGTCCTGCTATTTTCAGAGCCTCATGATACAGCCTCCCAGGATGATCCTGAACGCAACGAAGATGTGGTGGTGGTCTTAAGCTGCTACAATGAGACGAAGGCTTCGGGGATGGGTTTAGGATTTAGTGGTGTAGGGTTTAGGGCGAAGGCTTTTTAGGGTTTAGGGTTTCCAGGTTGCTAGGGTTTCTAGAGCTTCTGGGGCTTAGGGTTTCTAGAGCTTCCAGAGCTGCGGGTTTAGGGTTTAGGGTTTTAAGCTGCTACAATGAGACGAAGGCTTTTTAGGTTTATAGAGTTCTCGGAATTAGGTGTTTGAATGCAGACCAGGGTGTGTAATTAGCCTTTGTCTCAAGTTTTGAGGGGTTCCATGTTTAGGGGTTTAGGAGTTTGCAATTCAGGGTTTCTTTTGCATGAATCGTGGTTTGGGGCGTGAGGCTTATCAGGCAGCGCAACACACGAACAAACGAACACCTAAACCCTAAACCCTAACCCTAAACCCTAAACCCCCAACCGCCCTACATCACAGACATAAGCTCATGCCTTGCATTCATGGGTCTAAAAATCAAAGGTGGACTGGCTCCTGAGCTGCGAGGTGTAGGATGCCCTAAACCCCAAACTCTTGAAGCGTCATGAAACTGGGTTGTGTTTTGGGATAATTTTTAATTTCACTTATATATATTTCCTTATACAGGGAACCTATTCATAAATAATTTTCAAAGGGTTTTAAGCACAATCCCGGAAACCCTAATTCCAAAACCCCGAAGTCTGAAACCCTAAACCCAAGACCCCTAAACCCTGAAACCCTAAAGCCCTAAACTCTGAGCCCTTAACCCGAGTCCAAAGTCTCCTTCGGCCGATAGGCATTAGCATTTGTGGATATGCGTAGAGCTAATCTGACGGAAACCACTGGTCTCATGTTCCTCATCGTCCCCTCATGGCAATCCCAAAGAGCCTAAGTACCGAGCAGAGTAGCAAGTGTGGTATTTCTAGACTTTGACTTAAAATCCAGTACCTAAAGCCTAAACCTCAACCTGATGACGCTAAACCTCAGCGACCCGCAATCTTGGCCTTAGTGTGTTGGCCAAACCACAGGAGGAGCTGCAGCACAGCATTAGCACTTTGGACTCTACGGCAGCTGGGCTTTGAAGCTATAGTAATACTGTGCCCAGAGGCTCCATATGTAGTAGCATTATGAAATTGGAGTGGCAGGGGACTTAGTAAGTAGGTTATAAGTAGGGTTATAATTTGGGTAACTCCATTTAGGTACTTACAACTCTACTTATAACCTACTTACTAAGTCTCCTCCCCTCCAAGTAGCAATACTAGCAGTTCGCGTTCTTTCAGTAGTAGCGGCAGCGGCGCCGAGAGTCGGCAGTTCATGCTTCATTGCTGGGCTGGTCTTTGGAATGGCAGTAGTAGTCATCATCGTCTTCAAGCCTTCAGCGTCACCACCATCGCTGTCATAAATTTGAGTTTCTCAAATCCAAGCAGCTTCCAGCCGTTTTCCCAACACTGTGTCCACATTTCTGGCCTGCACAAGATTGTATGGGCGCCTGCAGCTGTCAATCCGAACACTGGTCCGAAATCTGTTCGATCCTGCGTGAGCTCGGTGATATGTGCCGTATAGCGCCATTTTTTCGGAGTATCGTCCCTGTTTTCGGTTAGTATTGCGTTGCATGCCTGGGTTCTCAAACAAGTTTCACCTTGCCCGCACGTCGCGTTGGACCCTCGACAGTGAGGAGTAGCCGTCTTGATTGCCACAGAGTCGCGCCCGCTAGAAGTCTGCTCTCCCTGAAACTTTCAGGGTGGCCTTTAGGGACCTGTTCCATAATGGTAGTACATATTATATGAACCTTCTGGGATTATCTTGCGCCCAAATCGCACATCCAACTTGCCAAACCCTCATCCAAGGAGTCGGGTCCCTCGGCACGGCTGATGGTCTTCGTGGATGGCCTTCAGCGGCTTCTTGGTGGCAGTATGGCTGATGTCTTTGCTGCGTGAAGTTGTCAGTGTCATCGTTAAGGATCAGATGGTCCTTAAAACTAGGGGCCCTGCACCCTCGTGCGTTGAGTCCCGATATTAGGCATATGGTCAATGAACCTTAAACCTTTCAGGGTTCATGTCGTCTTTAAGGATGGGTTTTTCAGCATGCTTCGATGTACCCAGCAGATGCTCTCATCAAGAAATGCAGCCCCTATACGAGCTGCCGCGGATCTGGGTACTTCTGAACCCAGTGGCCCAGTGCATAGGTATATTATACTGCAATCATTAGAGGGAACCCCCCAAAGCCCTATAATGAGGAGCCCCCAAAAGGCTATTCTAGTTATGAAGACCCCTACATCGCATGGAAAACAACGGTCTTCTCTTTAACCGATCAGAAGCGCCTCCTAAGGTTCGACCAGGACGAGATCATGGAGTGGATTCACAAGGTCAGACTCGAAAAGAAACACATTGGTGGTTGTCAAAATTATGGTCCTTTTTGGGTACCCTAAATATTAGGTGCCGTATTATAATATGGACCTAAAAAGGAACCCTAATTTTGACAACCACCCACATAATAAAGAATAAAGGTTAGCCTGGGCCTTCAACTCCATGCCCGCTATACCCTAAACCCTTACTGTAGCCCTATGGGGCCCTTCTCGTAATCTTACATGGCCCTCCATGGTGGCCCACTTCAACCCTGAGCCTTTACAGTAACCTTATGGTACCTGTCTCGTAGCCTTATATGGCCAGCTTCCGGTGGTTCCGCTTTTGAGTGCTGCGATTTCGGGGAATTCTTTGTGTTGCGGCTGTTGCTGCTATACTGGATGGTTTAGGTTTAGGATTTAGGGATTTAGGGTGTACGGCTTTAGGTGTTCCGTTTTTCCGATTTGTGTAGGTCTTTGCTTCGAAACAACCACCCAGACCTTCGGGTTCAGGGTTTTCGGGCAAGGTGACCGCGAATTTCTGCGGTATAGGGATCCCTGTGCGTGGCGCCGGGTACGAGCTTCAATGTAGCTTATAAAGGACTGAGATGCAGCTTCTTCTTCTCGAGGCCCCCCCCCCATCCTTGTTCCGTGGAGTCTTGTTGTTTTTGATGGAAGCTCAACTGGTATACAATGTACTGCAGGATATTGAGCCATAAACTTTTATTGGGTTTTCCGTGTGCGTGCTTCAGGGTTTACGGTTTAGGGCTAGGTCTAGAACATTTATTATTCTAACCACCTACTAATGTCGTTCACTAGTTTCAATCGCCAAGAGGGTGTGCAGTTGGCTTTGTAACCTTACACACCCTAAACTTACCTTTGGTTAGTAGGGAATGGAGGAATGGGGTACAGTTATAACTACTATTACTACCATTCTTTCATTCCCTACTAACCAAAGGTAAGTAAAACCCCCGACTGGAACCGAAAACAATTTTCGAAACCCTGAACCCGAGTTGGCTGTCTAGTGGCAAAGCCATAAACTACGTTTGACGGCCCCTACAGTACGATACATATGTATGTACGGTAGAAGCCCCAAAGTTGGAAACCCAATAGCCTCAATCCTTAATAGCAATGTAGAGGGAATCCCAGCACTATTTGGCCTTAATCCGGTTGCATCTTTTTGGAGTCTTCTGTATGCACATACATACACAACGCAAAGACGACAGGCAGACATACATACATATATACATACATACATATATATATATATATACAGACACATATAAACATATATACATATATCCATATACACATGATGTATACATCTGTACATATACACACGAAATAGGCATACACTCTTGCATGTGTGTATGCATGCATTGCGAGGTGAGACAGGGCGTGGATGTGGAGAACCCGGAGAGTCCGAAGTTTTTGGAGACGGACTCTGCCGCGACTCCCGAGGACCGTGGCGACATTCTTGGAAGTTGAGGGCTTCGGGTTCGGGGTTTAGTATTTTATGGTTTAAGGGTTTAGGGTTTAGTAATTTAGGGTTTAAGGGTTTAGGGTTAAGTATTTTGGGGTTGAAGGGTTCAGGGTTTAAGAGTTTAGGGTTTCCCTATTATCCTGTTACACGACCTCAAAAGTCTTTTAGTATAGGTTGTTGTGGCTTAGGTTTTGGGTTTTGAGGTCTAGGGTTTGGGTTTCAGGGTTTAAGACTCCAAGTTCAGGGCTTCAGGATTCTTGCAGGGCTTAGTCTCAGAACAACACTGCGGTTGGAGTTTCATGTTGCAGAAGCTTTTTGCTCATACGCACGGGCATTTGGTAAACCCGAAGGCTCCATGTAGCTTCATAGTAGATACTTCAGCCTTAAAGGTCTCCCTATATGGGTACTTTAAGGCCTAAGTATATACTTTATGGGTACATGGAGCCGTCGGGACAGCGAGGAATCCCCAGTACAGATCCTCAATTCCTATGCGAGTTTTGCATAGGACCCCGAAGGGTTCCTTCAAGGGATCCTTTTCAGGATTCCTCTCATGAAGCATAGAGCTGAGAACTCCTTTAACAAAGGGAACCCCGGGGAAAGCCGGAAGCCCTTACTAGGAGGTTCATGGGTAGTTAGAAGTGGGGCTCCTTTACGGGTCCCTTTAAAGGGATCTATAGGGATTCTGTAAAGGTATAGGATTTAGGGCCTACTTGGAGGTTCATGGGCCGTTTTAAGTGGAGTTTTAAATCCCTTAACACGGGTTATGACTGTGCTTGCCCTACTTCTAACCCCGCTTATAACTACCCATGAGCCTCCAAGTAGAAGAAAGACATACCCGATTGGCGCCCTGAATCTCTTGGAGCCCACCGGGCCTCAAGTGGTAAAGGTTGATGGTTCATGGCGCGTAGCTCAGGAAGGGTTTTTTTGCACGTAAAGAGCTCATGCTTTTTGAGGGTCATTTGGCTTTTCAGACTAGATGTACCTACCCTTAAGGGTCCATGTGCCCAAAAAGTATATATACATATATATATATATATATGTATATTGGCCCCAATGTCTAGTATGAGGCCGAAGTATATACTATTTGGGTACATGGACCCTTATACCCGAAACCCTGCAGAACCCTTAACGGAACCCTTAAAGGAACCCTATTTGGGCACATGGATTCTTAGGGTACAGGGAGGTGTTGGAGTTGATGTTGCGGAAATCTTGGTATTCAGGGCCTCTTGTAATGTACTATAGGGCCTACAAGTAATGACTAATACGATTTTGCGGATACCTTATTATATATTTTAGTATAATAGGCCCCAGAACCCTAGTCTAATTATACTGAGGCCCTGTAAGCCCTAAACTTAGGGGCTGAGTAGGTATCCTTTAACCTTTTTGGGGTTTATGCAACCCTGCTATATCTCAGAAGGCTGACCTTTTGGGGCCAGTGAACTCAGCCCCTGAGCAAACTTTAGAGTGGTCTTAGAGAATCCTTCTAGTGGCGCATAAGGGGACCCTGAGCCTGAACTATAGTACCCTGAAAGCACAACGGCGGCAACCCTTGCAGTATACCCTGATAGAACCCTAAGAGAGACTGTTAAAGCATCCCTTACAAGGAGCCCGACTTCAGAGGACTTTCAGACAAAACCATAACTTGCTAAATTCTGAACCCGAACTTCACATACCCTGTATATCCTGAACCCTACATTGCTCCCAGATTCCCTTACAAAGCCTTAGAGAAACGGTTGATGATACAAATCCTGCATTACCCATATTAAGGATTATACCATAATTCCCATATATTCCCTATTATGGGTAATGAAGGATTTATATCCTTAAACCCTTAGCCCTCTATAGATCCCTTAAAGGAGCCCCTTAAAGGTACCCCTAATAGGATCCCTTTAAAGGAACCCTAGGATTTATATCATCAACCGAAGGACTTTGAGATTTTGGCATCCTTGACTTCTATCCTACCGCCTGGCAAGGCAGGGGCTTTACTCGAGGGTTCACGATTTAGGTCTTGGGGCTTGGAGACCTGTGGGATTTAGGGTTTAGGGATGCTTAGGGCTTTTAGGTTTTTTTTAGGTTTAGGATTAAGGGTAAGGGCTGTTCAGGTTGCACTCAATGATTGGATTCGTAGAATGGTAGGAAAATTGTAGTCACCCTTGAGGCTTTAAGGGCCAAATGACCCTTCAAGGTATGGACCCAGTACCTTTTGCTATGCACCCTCTCTCTCTCTCTCTCTCTCTCTCTCTCTCTCTCTCTCTCTCTTCATATTACATATATATATATATAATATGGTAATGGAGCCCTGTGGGCTCATGTCGTCCGCATGCTTAGGAAGGGATTGTTGGAAACCCGAGCAGGACCGCTTCCTCAGGACCGTCGGCCGTTCATCCAGGTCTAGTAGAGGGACGTTAAGGATGTTGGGATACCCACAGCACCCAACACCCCCGAATTCAGAAATGTGGCTCCCAATGCGTAGGGCTTCAAAACTCAAATCCCTCAAGCCCGAACACTAAACCCTGCTTCTGCGGAGAGAAAGAGTCTGGTGCACTTCAAAAGCATCTAAGCCATTCTGTGCATTATGATTCAGCGCACATCCTTCAAGGCGCCTGGGGCACTCCGGGAGCCTTAGACCCTTCAGATTTCGGGCTTGACTATGAAATATGTAGGTTAATTACACCAAAAATGGGCTAATAGTGGACGCTATAGGGTAAATCTAAGCCCTGACGGAAGGTGGAGATGGATCATGGCTGCGTGTGCATCCGCGGTATCAAGCCGGGTGCCGTCCCATATCCTTTCGAGATTTATGCGGCTCGGCCCTGGGCTTCTGCTACGCATGTCACCACAGCATTGACAATGGTAAACTAAGTGCGCCAGGCCAGCAACATATGGGAGTTGCCAAAAATAGGGGTACCTTACTTTGGGGTCCTTATAATAAGGATACTATTATTTAGGGTAGCATATTAGGGAACCCTATTTTCGGAAACTCCCATAAGTCACTGCAATTCGTGTCTGTTGCTAATCATCCTCGTCATCACTGTTGTCATCTTGGTCTGCATCAGTGTCAGAGTGACCGTCAGCAGCATTGCTCTTAGGACGAAAAAATAACTACCATCACCTTGACTCTTTCTGGATCGCATCAACATCAGCTGAAATGTTATCGTGGACACCTTTTATTGGCATTCCACAAGATGCCGCAAAGCCTGTAAACTCGGATGTTAAACCCTCAAAATCCCAAAGAAATGTAGGTTCTAAATGCCTAAACGGTAGAGCCAAACCGCTTGAGTCTAAAACCCTAAACCTAAATCCAAAAAGCTACTAAGCCAGAATCCTAAAATGCTAAGTCCTGTATACCCTAAACTTTCTCAATGCTGAATCCCAAATCCTAACTTTGCATCCTGAAGCCATAAACCGTCAAATCCGAAATGCTAAGTCCTACTCCGAGACCTTTCCAGAACCCTTTCAGCAACCCTCAGCCCCGGCATCCTACACCTCAAACACTAAACTCTCATCCTTGCACAGGTGAAGGGCAAAGACTGTCCACGATCGAAGCGGGCGTCACAGGCTCTATGCATGCCCTTTGGTGAGCTTCAGCTGTTTAGGGCTTGTGCCCTTGGACACTTGATTCTATGTCATGGATTGGGTATTTAGAGTTTGGATGTGATTCGAATTTAGGGATCTACGGTTTTGGGGGGTCGGGTACATGTCGCAATACAGCTGCAGTCGAAGCTTGGGGTGAAGATTCTGGCAGCTTCCAGACAGGGCTGTTGGACGTATGTAGACCCTACATTGAAAACAGTTCTTTCCTTGGATCGTCAGCGTGTAGGCATGAACCAGAATACTTCCGAAGTCAGAGCTAGCATGCCTGACCAAAAGGTTGGACAAACGAGACCCCGAACCGTCATATGGGAGTTTCAGAAAATTGGGGATCTCCTGCAAAAACCTAAATCGTAAGGTCCTCGTTAGTATTAACCTTACTTCCTTACTATGATTGGTATTATTGTCAGTCTTGTTACTATTACTGGTCTCACTATGTTTGTTAACTGAAGCTAAGTGAGATCGCGAGTTCTTTTGCGGCACTGCCCTGTCCAAGGTCGCTGCTTCAGGCTGACTACGATGCCAGCCGACCCAACCCAAAAGCTCTCCTGCTGCTGGCTCCTGGGCTTTCTAGGGTCCAGGGTTTCGGGGTTCCTTCATTCAGAGGACTCCTGACGGGCTAAGTTGCTTCATCCTAGGGTGAAAGACAGGCGATAGCTTTTGGTTTGGTTACCTAACCCTAAGGGCCCACGTACCCAAATAGCATATTTAAGGCCTTAAAGCAGTCCCTATATAGGTACTTTCGGGCCACGGTATATACTACTTTGGTACATGGACCCCTAGGGTAATTTAGATATCGAGTATGCGCAGTTCATGTTGATGGCAGTCCGTTGGACTGTAGCCATAGGCTCCATTGCAGTTCCTTTTAAGTTTGCGGCTACCTTATAGGATCTTCAAATATGAACCACAGAAAGGAACCGCAACGGAGCATATGGGTAGCTACAGTCATGACAAGTGGTTGTTCGTAGCATCCGTAATGAACGGACGTCAGAGACGAGGGAGCCACACATTTTCAGAGCCTCTCTCCTGACATATGACCCACCAACTTCCCTAGATCAGTTATATAAGTAGGATAGCTATTAGTAGACTCAAAGACCCTTGCTGTCAGAAACCCCAATCGAGCTTCCGATCACCCATCTTAGATAGTGAACCGGAGAGCTTTAAACTTTTCGGCCTTGCATATTAGTTCCATCTTGGAAAGATTGAACTTTTTGGGGCCCTGTTGTTGAAGGAGAGAGCCTGTCGTATCCAAGACTCAGGATGGCGACTGCCGTGTGGAACCGGAGCATGTGGGAAAGATGTACAGGTGCATGCAGGAGCCGAGGGTTTTGCTGCATAGGTCGCTCTCTAAATTAGGCTCTGGCTGTAGGTTCCAAAAAAACAACCGCACTCTCATATGCTTTGTAGGGTTCTTTAGAAGGATCTATACGGGCTTCAATAGGGTTCTTCTGTCAGGGTACTATATGGGGTAGATCTCTAAATTAGGGTCCCTGTTTAGGTCCCCAAAATACTACGGCACCCTTAAAACACACCCCTAAAAGTAAAAGGGGCCCTAATTTGGAGAGCTGCTTTCATGGCTTGTAGGAATGCCTGCGCTTCTTCCTACTCTGGCTCAGCAGTGGTTCAAGAAGAGCTCAGGCTCCGAGTAGATATCGCAAGAGGAACAAACAAAGGACATGCAGGATCAACTACAAGTAACATAGCGAACATGCATGTGTATGTATGTCTGTATGCGGGTATGTATGCATGCAGTCTGCTTTAGCCATGACTGTTCTATACACGCATGTATTATCACATAATATCATAAACCTACGCTTGCAGTTCTTGCAGTTGTTTACATGCTCGTCTTTGCGGGAGTTCCGTCAAGGGTCGCGGGCTTTTGCCCGTCTGGAAGCGGTTGAAGTGCGTTCGGCTGCCAATCCTAGGGGTAAGGCTGATGACTTTAAGCCCTGTTCCAATGCTTGAACTAAGTCCTAAAACCCAGCCTAAACCTGGATTCCGTATTGAGGTTACGGCATTGCAGTTTACAGCCAACCCTACTATGCAGGGCCTGGGCAAATCATAGCATCGTTCCCTATACCCTAACCCCTATCTTCAACTCCTACAGTAAACCCCATAAAGTTGGAAACCGGATTAAGGCCAAATAGTGCTGGGGTTCCCTATACATTAGTCTTAAGGATTGAGGCTATTGGGTCTCCAACTTTTGGGCTTCCACTGCAGGGATGACATCCCTAAACCGTACGTGGAGGGTCGGGTGACTTAGTAACTGGTTAGTTTAAGGACTTATAAGTACCATAACCGCAATTAGGGTTCCTTTTAGGGTACATATAAGTCTACTTCCTACCTACTTACTAAGTCCCCCGACCCTCCAAGTAACCCCTGTCTCAAACTCCCAGAGATGACTTCGTGGCACAGGATCAGCATTTGGCAGCCTGCGGCCCCTTTCTCCTGACCAAGAAGTGCCTGGGAACAGTTTGCGACATTCCGACCTGTAGGGTCTGTACATCTTCAGGATGCTTAGGGTTTAGGGTGTAGGGGTTTATCGGATGCTTGGGGCTCTAAACCCTAAACCCTAAACCGCAGTTTAGGGTGTAGAGTTTAGAGTTTAGGGATCTGTAGGGTCTGTACGGTTTAGGGATGTTTAGGGTTTGGGTATATAGGGTAGGGGCAGTGCTTTCTGAAATTCCTGGCTGTCTCTACGGTTTACCGGTGTTGAGATTTTAGCGCCGTACTTTGTGAAATTCCTTGCTGAGGACTGTAGACTGGAAGGGTTCAGGATTCAGATCCTTGTCCAAGGTATGGCAAGGCAGGTTCCAGACAGGAATTGAAGCCTGTGCCACGGGCTTTCACCAGTCACAGGGTATACGTATCCCTGTGCGCTCAGCTCAAGCATCTCCGTCCCAAATCCGTTTGTTAGGCCAAAGTCTGTCGCTAGATTTCAGGATTTGGGGCGTGTTGGCTTGTAAGGTTTTGGGAGCGTTCTCATCCTCGTCTAGGTAAGCACACAAGATACATGAAATCTGAGGTCGCACAACTTCTGCCTCTTGGTCCAGCTGATGCGGGACTGGTTCTCGCAGCGGATGCTATGGTTGGGCCAGAGCGCCATTCGCTTCCAACTCCCGCTTAACGGCTCCTGTGCGATGTATGCCATGGAAGCTTGGCAAACATGCAGAGTTACTATAGGGGCCTAAATAATTGCTAACACTATTTTGTGGGAATTCCTTATTGTAACAATGGTGTAATGGCCATTCAAACAGGCCCCTATGGTCATGGACGCAGCGAGTCTGCGGCAGGGTGTTTTTCTGGATTTCTTTAATCGGCTTAGTGGGTTGGGGACGGGGCTGCAGGTACGGCACAGCATGTCATTTAGGGGCTATAGAAATTAGAATAGGGTTGGTGTGTATATTATACTATACTTATCATCGTGAACGACCTAAACAGTGTAGGTAATGTTTCTATAGTCGGGCCAAATGTGCTGGATTCCAGAGCTCCGGGCTTGAGCGGCCCAGAAGCGTCTCAGGACACTGTGCGAGCTGTTCAGACAGACTTCTGCCGCGGAGTCTATGAGGACTCGATTCTCGATTCCATGATGACTCTGGGCCGTTGTTATCATGTTTTCGTTGAGTTGGAATAGGTACTGCCTTAATTCCATGATGATATGACAGCAGCTCTGTATTTAGGCAAAAGGAGTCCTAGTTTGAGTAAGCAAAAGGTCGCCTTAGGCAGGACCAACAAGTCGTGCTTTCTCCGATGGCCTTTAGCTCAGGATTGAAATGGGAGAAGACAGCTTCATGACAAACCTCGTCCACGAGAAGTACCAGAAGCTCAGCATTTTGAGGTTTGGGCTTTAATTGGGGTTTGTAGCTGCAGGGATCTTGACGAAACAGTTATGGGTTTCGAGGCTTTGGGTAAGGGCAAGGCCAAAACTAAGCCCTAAACCCTGAACATAAACTTCATGCTGAGGGCTCCTGGGTAGAATTTCCACTTGCCTAGAACTCTGGAGGCAGCCCTCGGCTTAAGATTCTTTTGTCTCAGGCTGACTTCTGAAGAGTCGAGTCTCTGCAATTGGAAACTTATTTACCGATCTTGATCCACATACACCGAGACTACATAATATCTCTCTATAACTCTCTCTCTCTCTCTATCTCTCTCTCTCTCTCTGTCTTCATACTTTGTGCATGCGTTTATTGTATGCACATACCCGTAAAATATTTGCATGTATCAAACATATATACATATAAGTAGATACACACATGCTTTTAGTTGTTTATTCGTGTATTTATGTAATCATGTATTTTTGTTCTAATCGTTATATGTATTTATGTACTGGGCTACTGTCTCTGGGCCATATCCTCTCCGGAATATTGAACTCACCCGACAATGCAGTATCCCACGATGTAAGCGAATTACATTGTAGGGGATGCTGTGCATTTTGGGTTAGGGCGGTTACCCAGAGGCTCCATAGTAGATCTTTTTCGGGTTTCATATGTAATTAGAAATCCTATAAGGTAATCCCAAAAAAGTACTATGGGGCCTTTGGGTAGGGCCTAAGCCTCGGGCTTGCCGGCTTGCACGGTCCTTGTGTTGGTGTTTCGTGTGTTTCTTTTACGGCTTCCAGGTGCTGGCCCCCTGTGACGACATCGAGATCGCAATCATGCTCTTAGGAAAGATTGAACTTTTTGGGGCCCGGTTGTTGAAGAAGAGATACCCTCACACGCCAAACCCTTTCAATGGGCGCCGTGTTCATCCCAACCCAAAGATTGCAACAGCTCACGGAACTGAGAAGCCCCTTGCCTTTCATTGCCCCTGCTCTCAACTCAAGCTCTTGGCATTCAGGGTTAGGACCTGTTTTGTCCATGGAGTTAGTCGTCTTTCTGTGGGAGCTGAGGAACGGCGGTGGCATTCGGTTTCTCGCCGGCGCTTCATGATTCCCACATCCTTGACATGCCAAGAATGATTTAGCCCGCTTGATAAACCTTGTCGACGAACAGAAATGTTGTCGTCAAATAGTGACGCGCTGCCTTGCTGTCAGAAGACATGCGCTGCAGTAAACTCCACACATGAGCAGCTCTATTGATAAGCCTGCACTTTAAACACCTTCCCATCATGTAGAGCCCTGATCAATACACCCGCTTCCCTTAGTAAGAGTTTGAGTGGGGATTCTAATATTGAGGGCCTTCGAGAGAGGGGGACAATTTGCAATTGAAAATTGATGAATCCCCAAATATGTCTCAAAAGTCTTGGTCAGTCTTTCCGTGGATGCTTCGTTGAGAAGCAGAATCGCATGTCGTCCTTGTACCCTGAATCGAAACCAGCGCGTGCTATGCCTTGGGCCACAAGGGCTAACCGGCTAACCCATATCGCATCTCCAGCTCCAATGTCTGCATGAAAACCTGCCATGCAGGTTTCTGCCTCACTGTTGGGCAACATCCTTCATGCCAGAGACCTGGAGCGAGTACCTCGCACAACAGTGCCGGTGGAAGCGCTCGCACATGGGACACTGGTCGTGAGAAGAAAGGTTCAGGGCAGTTATGTCCAAGGGCTGGACGAAATGCTCAACGTGTTTTTTTGCGCTGGGTTGTGTGTCTGCTCAGCTGCAAGTTCATTGAAGACACCCAAGAACGGAACCTTCTGATTCTCCTGAACTGCCCAACCTCATCTTAAATCGAATCATTTTCGCTTCTCGGGATTCGGAAAGCTCTACTGAACCCCAAAGCCGTTGTTCACAGGGCAACGAAGTTATGCTTTTTGGCTTTGTATACAAGCAAGAGATGCTTGGTGCCTCGGTAAACCCTAAACCCAAAAGCCCCAGGCCTAAGGCGTGAACACAACGCCACTGAACAGCTTAAATCTGTTGCGGCTGCGCTGCATTTAACCCTATACCCTAAACCCCTAAACCCTAAACCTTAACCGTCAAGTTTGGGGCTTATATGTTGCTACTATAAACCCTAAACCTCAAACCCTAATTCAAAAGTTTAACCTTTTTTGGGCTAGGGTACTCGGAGTCTACAGGGTCTACCTGGACCCCAAGACACAGCTCTCCCTGATTTCACATACATATCTACATTATATATATATATATACATAGATATAGGCTATCATATAGGCTTATATATCAATATAAGTATGTGTATGTATGTGTGTATATATATATATATATATATATATATGGTACAAGTTTTTCTGTGTGCATCCATGTAAATTTATGTTTGAATGTATGTATGTATGTATGTATGTATGTATGTATGTATGTATGTATGTATGTATGTATGTGTGTGTATGTATATATAATGTGTGTATATATATATATATGTATTGTTAGTTATATTATAGTATATTATATCATATTGTATTATCTTTCTATTTCTATTTATATGTATGCACGTGCATGCAAGCATGTCCTTGAAAAAGGTAGGGTTTTAGGATCCAGGTAGGCGTGAGGGTTCGCGGCAATCCTGCTAAAAGCGCTTTTGAGGGCCTCGGAACAGAGAAGAGCTCCACAGGAAGCCTAATCTTTTGGTCCTTTGCACCCGAAAACACACAAACCACAAGCCTGTGTAAGACGTTGGATTGTTTGGTCTATTAAACTAGTATACTATGTGTCATAGCATAACGTAGCATTACAGAGCATAACGCGGTATAACAACACGTGAATGTACGACAGCCTGCTATAGGATAAAATATCATTACATAGCACAACATCATGTAATGTGTAATACGTTATGTTAATAATGCAGTATATGGTGCGTTATACAATATAGTAGTATATAGAATACTATTGTGCGTCATTGCTTCGTAGAGTATAGTACAGCATAATATGAAGAATCGCATAGTATGGCGTCGTCTAGTATGGCTTAGTTTAGGATAGCACCATATGGCAGGTTTGAACAGTTCACTACAACATGGTATAATAAAGCGTAACAGGATGTAATATCCCACCTAAGCCTCTTTTAATCAACTCCTGCGACAATACGCTAAACCCTCAACACCAAACCCCAAGGGTCCAAAGGACCCAATAGTTAGGTACTTAGGTTTCGGATAGCAGTTATTAGTTATGTAGGTTACTATTTGGGAGAGTATATGATTATTAGGTGCTTGGACCCTTGGGGAAAGGAAATCGTGTGACCATGCTCTTCAACAAGCCCAATGCCTGGCTCTGGAAGCCGACCCGTTGGGTATTCTGGCCCATCTACGTGCCTGGGCTCCTGTGAGGGATCCTTAGATTTAAGGCATGTGTTCCTTAAATGATCGTAGGATTCCTCAAAGGCTTCAGTGAAAAACCCGAAAGCACTGAAACCCATCTGCGTGCCTTCGCTGAATCACAAGGACCCTTAGGGGGGTAGGGGGGAGGGGGGTAGGGGGCCTCAATGCCTATAATACGGACTTAATAAGGCTTACGTGCCTTCGCTGAAGATTGGAGAATTCCCGAAAGCTCGGACGCCCAATCGAGCACAGACCCCAAATCGCAGAAGCTTTACCATTGCTGAGGGCCGTCTAAGGTCTCTGGATGTAGAGTAGGTGAACGAGGGTTGATATTAAGCGGTTTGGCGTTGGTTATTGGATTTCTGTTGCATACTGGTGAGTTCATGTTCTGGGTTTCATATGGGGACACCAGAAATTAAAACCCTACACCATACATACATAGTGAAGTGATGGGTTCCGCGGAGTCTTCGTAGGCTACCTTGATATATGCCCCGCTCACATGCATGCATGCGTACATACCTTTATACATGCATACATATGTTCAAACATTCATGACTTTACTTAAGCATTCATTGCATACATACCCACTTACATAAGCACATGCAATGCACACGTTGCATGCATACATGCACATACGCATGCATATGTAGGTGTACATGGTGTGGATTCTTTTTGGCTCCAAGACCAGTGTCGATCAACACCAAATCAACTCAAAGCCGTGAATGGGGGATGAAGGCTGCATGTTGTTCGGGTATCCTATCCTTGATTTGTTAGGTCGCGTCCTTCCTTTGGACACCGTTCCTGGCCCCGGCCACGCTGACGCTCCCCGGATTAATGCTCGAGCCAAGGGAACTCGTGAATCAACACCCGCACCTGTTAATCTTAAGTAATTTTGTCCTAGCTTTCCG
This sequence comes from Symbiodinium sp. CCMP2592, assembly GCA_905221615.1. Taxonomy (NCBI): domain Eukaryota; class Dinophyceae; order Suessiales; family Symbiodiniaceae; genus Symbiodinium; species Symbiodinium sp. CCMP2592. The sequence continues at coordinate 741,891 of CAJNDT010001125.1, forward strand.
TCTCAGGTTCAAGAGTGACCACAGCGGTTATAGGATCATCGGCAGACAAATTCCCGTAGTAGACGGACAACACTAAGCTCGTGCTGCACCGTAAAGCACCACACGCTAATCCCAGACTCTAAAAGTCCTGGCAGCCCTGCAGTTTCCCTAAGGGTCCATGTACCCAAAATGGTATATACTTTGGCCCTGAAGTAGTCCCTATTTAGGTACATTGGGGCCAATATATATATATATATATATATAATATTGTAGTATAATATAGTATAGTATAATTATATAGTATCATATCATGTCATATCATATAATGTAATATAAAATAGTAAAGCATAATATAACAATATATATATATATATATATATATATATACGTATGTATATACATACACTAGTTGGGCACCTGGACCCTTAGCCTCGGGTCAGGAGCGGCCTTCTAAACAAGGCGCCAAGAAGCGGGCTCTTACGACTAGGGGTGCCCTCCTTCTGGGTCCTGCTGTGCTTTGAAGGTTCATGGGACTTAGTAACTGGGTTATAGTTCGGGTAACTTTACTTATAACCCCAGTTGAGGGACTGGTACCCTTACTTATCTAAGTCCCATGATCATCCAAGTAGTCCCTCTTCAGAGCCTGATTCGTCTGCCCCGCGGACAGTTATCGCCAAGCCCTTGCCAACCTCCACGCTCCTTCCCCCGCCCTTTTCAAACAAGCAAGATAAAGGTTTCGGATGGCTATCGCATGACTTGAAGAACGGGGCATGACCCCGAATCAATGGTGAATATGCAGACTTCTGTGTTGTGGAAGCTGCCCGCTATTGATCTGGATAAGCTTTCATCTTGAACTCCTGCCTTGCGGATGGCACAAATCTTGCACTCTACCTTAAGGCTCCTGGACCCTGGTAACCCTCCCCCCAGAAAGCCTTTGACCCCTTTTGGGAGCCTTAGGGTACAAACAACTCTAAAGCCCTTACCCCAGGTCTTAAAGCCTAAACCTCGCCTTAATCTCAGAGTCTGACTCTGAGAGGTTGTGGTTCTCCTTTCTGACGGGCCGCTTTCTGGAGCGTTTCTTGGAGATTGAGGACCTTGGATCCATATGGCTTGAGGTTTGGGTTTTACTAGGACCCTCCAGGTACCCTTTAATAGAGCCCTTATGGTGCTTAATAGTGGGTTTTTAAGGTATATTAGAGGGTAGCTTGGGGGGGTCTAGGTAGGGGCAGGGATTCCCGGTGTTTATGTAGGGCTTTTTAGGGTTCGGAGCATATAGGGGATTTAGGGGTTTAGGGCTTTTAGCGGATACCGGCTCAGTGCAGGAGTAAGGGATCGGAAAGCAGGGTTTATCAAAATGTGGATGGGGGGAGTCATTGGGTTTGCCCGGGTCAGACTCAGGCTTTCCTCAGGAATTCGAGGATGTGTGTGTGTGTGTGTGTGCGTACGTGTGCGTCCGTGCGTGTGCGTGCGAGCGTGCGTGTGTGCGTGGGTGTGCGTGTGTGTGGGAAAGCGGAGGGAGGCCGGTGGTTGTGTACCTAGCAAGCCTCCATGACTACGATGAAACGACCAATCCGATAACCGAAAAGTTGTAAAATACAACGCACCCGGCAACCACAGCTTCTAGCAATAACAAGCGGTGGCCTGCACCCGTCACAGTACATTGTCGTGGTTGCTCCATGCTATATGCACAGCATCCATGGTTTTAGTCCAGATGTAGTAGATTCAGTGAGCGTGCTGTCGGGATGCTGACTGCATTTTCGCTTGTCATTGTTCATTACCCGTCCGGCGGGATTGGAGTTCAGGGCATTATGGGAGTTTCCGATAATTGGGGGTCCTTTTAATAAGGATCCTACTATGCAGGGTACTATGACAGGGTCCCCTATTTCATAGGCAGCAAGTCTTGAGGAGACCCAAAGCTTTCACTGGGGTTAACAGACACTTCCGGATCCCGCGTTGGTTCCAGGCCTGTGGTTTATAGGTTTCGGGCCTGGGTATGCAAAGAAGCGTAACAGGGGTCCTTTCAATATGGGAAAGACCCTGATAGCACCACTGCAACATCCTTCCCCTCAGCACCCTCAATCCTTGGCCCCACGCCGAAGGCGATACATTCTCATATTTTTGGCAGCCAGCCTCTAGCATCTGCGTTAAGCCCACACGGCATACGCCTTTGCCCCTAAACCTGCACCCTCATCTTCAAAAATTCATAACACCAGTCCAGGCACCCTCAAATTCTTGGGGTTTAGGTTTGACTTGACCCTACACGCCACTGAGCCCTTTCCAACCGCTGGGCCAGCACCTCGCCCCCATTCCCAAGGAGCTGAAACTGGGGCCTTGCTGAGGAGCTTGTATTCTTATACTAGCTGAGTAGGTAACCTTCATCAACCCTTTGGGGTTCACACAATCCTGCCAGAGTTGAAAAGGTTAGTTTTTGCAGGCTAGGATACTAAGTGTCGAAGTATTGCCTAAGTTATCAAGTATACGTACAGGCTAGGATTCTAGCAGAATATTTTCACGCGCTGAATCCTTAACTTGAAGCCTAAACGCTAACTCCCAACCCAGCCCTTATATCTTTATCCTTGTAATTGAGCCTCCACAGCCGACCATTCCGAGAGGAAATGACCTGCTCTCCCTTCCCTTGGAGCTCCCTGGGGACAGCCGCTTCAAGAGTTTGGGGTTAAGGGGTATGGGGGTTTAGGGTTGAGGGGGTTTGGGGTTTAGGGTATACTGTGCTGTTTGAGGCTGTTTAGCGCCATTGACCCTCGGTTTCTGGGTTATGAACAGACCCAGGCTCTTGCTGAAAGATTGGAAAGAACGCTATGACTGCTCTTGGTAGCTCTCTGGATAGGGCCCTGCAGCTGGATGCGAGGCGCTGTCTCTAACCCCCCGAAACCTCCAACCCTAAACCTACCTTAAACTACCAAGCCTTCCTTTTTTTGTGGGTTCCCATTTTATAAACCCTAATAATATGGAGTTCGTAGGGACCGTACAAAAAGAGTAGGATTTGGTGGGTTGAGGTAAACCCTATAGACCCCTGCAGTCCGAAAGCATGCCAAGGCATCGTAGAACGAGACATGCAGGACCCGATGTGGGAGTTTCCGATAATTGGGGGTGCCTCATTTTGGGGTCCTTGTAGTACGGATCCTACTATTTAGGGTACTATATTAGGGTCCCCTATTTTCGGAAACTCCCATGTCCGTCTGGGAAGTCAGATCCCAAGCTTCCGCTCGGGCATATGGCATGCAGCAGTTTCGCACTTGTTCCCTTGAAAGAACTCCTTAGAGGTACCCTTATAGATCCCTTTAAAGGAACCGTATGATGCAGGATCATCAACAGAAGCACTTATTGAGCGAAGATCCCCCAGATCGGAGGACCCCAGCGCGCCAGAGCCTCCCGGCCTTGATCCACTCCCTGCTTTGGCGCCTGGGCGAATCTAGGGGCCTTAATACTAGAATAGGGTTTTTGGTTTTATTTAGCATTACAACTACAAGAACGCACAGTATAGGTGATTATAAGACCCCTATGTTAAAGGTCAAGGGCTGGGCTTCCATAAGAGGACTATTTCCTTTCAGGGCTCTATAGAGAGACCATAGGTTGTAGAATTTTGGGGGTGAGGGTTTGAGGGTTTGAGGTATCTTAAAGACAAAATGAACCCTGAAAGGTTTATGGTCCATATACCATTCTGGGATTCGTAATGCCAAGGTGCGTGGCTCGTCTTTTTAAAGTAGGGCTGAGGGCTACTATCAAGGTTCCTTGTTGGGGTTCTTTCGAAGGGTTTCATCAAGTATTGCTGGAAATGGTTTACCAGTCCGAGCCCTTGGGTTAAGATATGTTAAGATTTTTGTATGTGGTCTGTTGGATTGTTCCAGCAACTACTCAGCTTTCTATAGTGTGTTGGAACAATATCAGGGTCCGGCTATGCTTGCTTGAGAGGCTTTGGAGGTTCAGGGTATGCTGCAGAAATCCTTTCCCAAAGCCTTATCTAATGCAACCCCCCTAAACACTAAACCCTAAACCCCATGCAGCGGGTCATCCGGAGTCCGCTGGCCACCGTCGCAGTGTTTCTTACCGACGATGTCCGTGTTGCCAGTTTCGTACTGGACGACGCAGCCACATTGGCGATACGATCCGCAGGCAGCATCGGGGATCAGCGCAACCATGATACTGCTGTTTTCTGGGTCCACAATTCTGCTCAGGTCATGTAGCAGTTTGCAATGTGGCGACCAAATGTGAGACACGCCATTGACGGCATAAGTACAGTGCATGCTGTGCCTTTAGGCGAAGGAAGCAGACGACTGGCAGACGACCTGTGGAACTTCGTGACAGGCTCGTCGTGTTCTCCTTGCTGGGCACGGTAGCAGGCGTTTTGGTTGATGGTGCCGGCACTGGCACCCTTCATCACTTAGTCGATCCTCAAGCTTGGGACGCTCCGTGTACAAGAATGACACAGAGGGCTGTCGGACTGCTGCCAACCACCACCGCAACAGCCCTGAGCGGGCCGCTTCCGACAGCAAGTTGCTTCGAGGTGTACACAGGCGTGGTGAACACTTCTGGAGCTTAGGAATATCCGGCCATGAGGGTTTCACTTCCGACCTATGTTGATTGGAGTTTGGTGAGCCACCGGTTGGATCACTATAAACCCTAAGCCCTTAACCCTAAGCCTTATTAACCCTTGTCGTCAACACTTTATAAGACAGTGTAAACCTAAACGCTTAACCCCACACTGACCTTGTAGAACCCTTAGAGTCGTCCTTGTAGTTCCCTTTATCTAAGTAAGACAGGGTTCTTATACCTGGACCCCCGAACTGCCCTGTCTACCCGTTAATTGATATGCCCTATCGAGGGGGCCATAAAGGGCTCCATTCAAGGCCTTGGGGTGGTCCTTACAGTTTCCTTCTTAGACACTCTAAGTAAAACAGGGTCGTCCTGAGCCCCTAAATCAAACCGTAAACCCCAAACCCTAAAATAAACCCTATAAGCCCTATAAACCCTAAGCCCACAATCGCAAAAGTAAACCACGAAGGAAGGAACCGCAGACCCTGAACCCTAGATTAAACCCTAGACCCCATACACCCCTAGAGCCAACACGAAAGAAGATAGGGACTACAATATCCAATATACCTTAAACCATAGGAGGGAATCCTAATACGATTTAAGCTATACCCAGAGTCCCCATAGTAGTTCCTTTTTGGGGGTTCATATTTAGAATCTTATGAGGTAATCCCCACAAGGAACTACTATGGGGCCTCTGGGTATTCCTTCATTAAGGGATATTGCAGTCTCCGGGAAGACAGGGTCGTCTTGACGTTCTATGCCCTTGCCTCTGCGGGCTGCTCGGTGTCCCAGCGGCGGTGGCTTCACACAGCAGGCTCGTGGGCATTTCTGTGTTTTTCTTTGGGGGGTTAGGGTTTAAGGCTTTCCGTGGGATTTTTTCGGGGTTCAGGGTTTAGGAATTCGAAAGGTTAGGGATTGGAGTTTAGGGTTCGAGATTAGGGTTTGAGACTTAGGGTTTGAGATGGGGGGTTCAGGGGCCTAAGGTTTTAGGACTGCAAAGGGTGCAACTGGAAACTCTGTCTACACCTGCCCTGGACTGTACCATAGAGGTGTGTTTTCGACCCCCAGAGCTCACGATGTAGTTTTTTATGCGTCCAGGGTTAGGTGTTGTGTGTTGCAGGTTCGGGGCTGTAGGGTTTTCAACGAGAAGGTTGGTTGTTAAGGGTGAACTTCGGAGATGGATCTATAAGGGAGGCATGGGACTTAGTACGCAGGTGATAGGTACAGTTATAAGTGCCCTAAGTGGGTTCCTACTTGGGGTTATGGTATTTTTGACTCCATAGAATAGCTTCTTCCTAAGTCCCTCGACCCTCCCAGCAGCCCCCTAAACCCTAAACCCCTCAAAACCCTATATGAGCCCTAGAAACCCCATAAGCCCTAAAAGCCCTAAACCCTCAACAAATCCTATGTCTAAATAAACCCTACACCATCAAAAAAAGCCTTAAACCCTAAACCCTCAAATACAAAAAAAACCCTAGACCCTAAACAACCCTAAGCCACAGGAACGGCCTTCTTCATGCTCCCTAAACCCTAAACCCTAAGCCACAGGTACGGCCTTCTTCATGCTCCTGGGAGCTTTGCAGATGGCAGTGCTCCTGGCGGGCTACGGCGCCTGGAAGAATCCTCTCTTCTGGAGCTCCACACTGGGCGCCTTGGTAGGGTTTTCAGGGTTTCAGGGGTTTAGGGCTTAGGGGTTTAGGGGTTTAGGGTTCAGGGTTTAGGGGTTTTAGGGTTCAGGGTTTAGGGGTTTAGGGGTTTTAGGGTTTAGGGCCACTCTGGATGCCTTGGAGTGATCTGAAGTCCTAGGTTTAGGGGTTAGGGGTTGCAGTGACCTAAGGCTCTAAACCCTACATCTACGAGCCAGAGCCACCACTAGGGGTGAAATGGCCTCATTGAAGCCAGACATCGTTTTTGTTTGTGTTTTTTTGTCGGGGGGATCTGTCCTTTTGTGCAACCACCTCCTCTTGGTTTCTGGTCGTAGTGTCGACACCGATTTTTGGGTGGCTCTTGGATGATTTAAAAGCATTGTCTTTAGATGTTTCTTGCTGAGGACGCTACTTAGAGTACATACTACATCAGTGTAATTGTCTGAACCCACGCCATTTGGGGTGTTTTGGGACTTCGGGATCCATTTGGGGGTTTGAGGACATGTAGCAGATGTGTCGACGCAGAGAGCTGCACTCCGGCAATGGGCTTCCGCCCGCTGCCTTCCGAGGTGTTTGCGCCCTGATGATGGCAGCGCAGGCCCCGCATGGCCTGCGAAGGATGTGGGCCGGACTGCTGATATTCGTGGTGCCCCGGATAGAGCTACAGGAGGAGTTTTGTGGTGCCAAGAAGTGTTTGTAGAAATCGGTCAGAGCTTCGGGGGAGCTACGACGTTGACAACGCTTGGGTTGTGTGTTGGGATTCAGGTTCAGGGTTTCAATGTTGTGGTGCATGGGGTCTAGGGTCAGCAACAACGACATCAACACTAAACATTTCAACAACATATCGCCACTTCCCAGAGTCACCAGCACGTTACTCTCATCGCCTTTGTTATCGTCATCAGCCGGGGCATTGTCATCATCATGGCCATGATCATGTGCTGTACAGTGCTCACCGTCAGCATTAACCTAGGCGTTGCTAACTTTCAGGTGCTCATGAACAGCATGCAATTGCCCAACCCCTCATCAGCAGTGTACTTCGCATTCTGAGCATCTCTCCAATGCAGTCCATCTCTCCCAAACTCCCACAGTCCAAGTACTTAATAATCATGCACCCTATCAACTATTGACCTACAAACTATTTTCTTGAGCCCAAGTACCTGATGATGGGGTCCTGTAGGCCCCTACATGAATCCTAAAACTCCCAGATATTCTTAAGTGCCTAACTATTAATAGTTCCTTTGGACCTTGCGTTTGAGGTGCCCCTCACGACCTTCATTGAGAATCTGCAGCAGCCCATCGTGGCTGTGGCCACTTGGCTAAAGGTTCATCTAAGGCTTTGGGCTTAGATTTTAGGGCTTACAGGGCCTTGAGATTAAGTTTTCAGGGTTTAGGGCCTCTCATTCAGGGTGTCGGTTGAGGGTTTATCCTAACACTCCTAAACTAAACGAGTCTTGGGAATTCTCGTGGGGTGTTCGGGCTTTGTGGCGTGAAGGTTTGGGATCCCCCTGTGCGGGTTCAAGAGCTCTATGGTAGGAGGAAATTCATGCCGTCCCCGGAAACGCGAACTTGCATGCCCAACGCAGCACGAGAGGTTCTCGCGGTGCTTCTTGAGCCTGAACCCAAGCACTTAAACGCGGAAACTTCGTGCCTCGATTGGCACTTTGGATTTCTCAACCTGCAACTGCTACGACCTGACCTGGGCAATTCGATTTAATTGGGTCTTTTGTTTGAGATGTAAAGATTTATGTAGGGTTGAGGACTCAAGATCTAGGGATGAAGTCTCGGGGTTTCGGCGAGACAGTAGTGATGTAGATATTGTACCAGTTGAGCCGAGATCTTAGCTTATGCCTAATTGGGCCTGACGCATCGAATGCGATGCACCTGATGTGCTAATTTGGCCCTCATCGATCCAGGTCCGCTCCATGTACCCAAACCCAATCCTCAACCCCCGAAACCGTTTATCCCTAGGGATCTAAGGACTCATCTATTCAGGTCTTTGGGCCCAAAGACCATACCATACTATGTAAGGCTTTTGGGCTATTTTGATCCCTAGGGTATTATACACTAGGAACCCAGACCTTCCAAGATCCCTTAATTAAGGAATATACCTTAAGTTATAGTAGGATCCCTAATATGATTTAAGGTATATTCCCTAATTAAAGGATTTTGGAAGGTCTGGGTAGGAATCCTTAGCCCCAAGCTCCGGCACTGGAGGCCAACGCTGACGGCTTGGGGGCCAAGTGGGGAACGCGTGGCAAGGCCCGGCATGCTACTATCCACGAAAAAGCGCGCGTATCGCAGGAAGTTTCGTGCAGAAGCCAGAAGAAGCCAGCCCCACATCTCTGGACCCAAATACTTGACGTATAATATCCATGCTCCCCCGTCTCCGGATGCATCTCAGGCTTTCTTGGCCAGAAGGTGCTAAGCCCTGGACTCTTATCATAAGAAGGCATTGTAACGACAGTTTGGAGCAAAACTCCCCTGCTGGGTGCATACAGTAAAAGCCAGAAAGTTGGAATATGGTTATCCTAAAGCCTTTGTGGTAAATTATAAGGTATCCTACCCAGAAACCATATTCCAACTTTCTGGCTTCTACTATAGCGGATTCATACTACACAGAGGTTCTATCAGGTTAAGGTGGGACCGGCTACGCCTGATAATTTTGGTTGACTGATGTGTCTGTTAAGGAACCAACTTCCTTATTGGATGAACATAGACAAAGGGTCACTTGCAGATAAAACTGGGAAGACGTCGTCAACATTCTGCAGATGTCAGAGTCTTAAGTCTGAGTTCGCAGGATCTCAGGTTCTATCATACCAGAGTCCGATCTGGAACAAATGACGCTGCCCAGAGCGTTATTAGCACTTCCTCTTTTGATACCTTACTTTTTTACTCCAGCACATCCTAGGGTCATCCAGTTTCAAGGTCGAGGTAAGCCTTACAAAGAAGTCCTTCGGAGGCTTCGAAAAGCCAGCAGCGGCGGTGCTTCTGCATCAGTCAGAAGATGGAGTCTGAGACAGGCCGGTGTTTTCCCATTTGTGTTTTACTTTTTTGTGTTCTACTAAGCATGTCTGCTGAATCTGGAGAGGGACGAGAGAGACGTGTTCATGCTGAAAGCGAGCCCATTTTCAGTTGGAGCTGAAGCCCCAGACGCTAGACCGAAAAACCCTGATCTCGAAGACCCTGCAACCCTTGCACCCAAAACTCCAAGCAAGAAGCCCGGTTCTTTGAGAGTCGTAATATACCCCAAGACCCTATAATTATTCTATTTATTGTTACGGCCCCTTTATTCGCGGCATCGCCTTGATTAGTATCGCATATAACTATAACGTGCAGGGGTGTTTAAGGATTTATCTTCCGTAGTATTTGGCTAGCCATATAAATGACGCATGCATTGATTAACTGGTTCATGTCATTTACCTCTTACTTATTATACGGCACTGCCGTGGCCCTTAGCAATACTGATACGGTTGATGATATGAATCCTGCATTACCCATAACAAAGAATATACCATAATTCCTATAGTTTAGGGTCCTTGAGGTAATGCAGGATGTATATCATCAACCGTAGTGTTGACAAGTGTTCTGGCCTCAGAGGTAAAGTCCCTAAACCCTACTTGGAGGTTTCTGGGTAGTTATGAGTGGAGTTACAAGTCCCGTAATATGGGTTACAACTATAGTCACTATAGTTACCCTACTTCGTACCCCAGCTATAACTACATATGAGTTCTCCAAGTAAACAGCTGCCAGGTGGTACTTAGGTTTCGGATAGTAGTTATGGACGATATTATTTGGGAGAGTATATGAGTATAAGGTACTTGGACCATTGTAGGGAAATTGCTTAAACGCAGCTGCCAGGTGAGGAGTGCCAGCGGCAGTACGCCAGGGAGATCCGCTTGTGGAGCCGCCGGATTTTGCTGCCACTCTGGCTGGCGGCTTCCTGGCTCCCAACGTGTTTCGATATAGTGGGTTTAGGTTTAGGGTTTAGGGTTTAGGGCTTGGGGTTCAGGGGTTTAGGGTTTAGGGTTTAGGGCTTGGGGTTCAGGGGTTTAGGGTTCAGGGTTTAGGGTCAAGGACTAACTCCCCTGCTCCCCTGGTAATGTGCAATCCTTTTAGGGTTTGGAGTTTAGGGCTCAGGATCTAGGGTTCACGGTGTTCATTGCCCTCGTACTCGGAAGATCAAACTGCCTGCATGTATGCAACTGGACATTCAGACAAAGTCTCTATATATCTGACGATCTCGCCCAACTTGCCCACACGCACACGGACGGCTCAACAGATAAATAGTAGGATCCGTCCATTTAGTAGCTGGCCCTGCTCCCGAATCCGCAGCGCTTGAAGCGCAGTTTTTGGCATGAGTTAGGGTCCAGGGTTTAGTATCGTGTGTCGGATGGGCTTTTTATAGGGCTGCAAAGAGTCTTGTTGGGGGATAGTAGTTCTACAACAACTCCACACCGAAAACTTAACTCAATGACAAGGCTGCTTACAGTAATGATTAGCAATGGTCACTCAGAGCCAAAATGCTAGTCCCACCGAACACGCTGAGAGTCACCATATTCCCATCTTTATCGGATGAAGCACAAGTGTGATGATCTGTACAGCAGCAAGACACCTGATAGACCTAGTTACCCACACGTTAGGTTTCGTCTGGGATTTGTCACTGCAGCTTGAATGGATCAACTTCTGTGCTCTCTTGGTATCTGGACTTACACGCGGGGTGCTGGTATGGTTTTCGCGGTGCATTGATGCATGTGTCTATACAAAAGCCAACCTTCAAAAGCACACTGCATGCTGACTGCTAGATCCGAATGACTCTTGGTTTGATTGCGTGATGCCTTGTCTGCAGGCTAACTATGGGCTCGGTGAGTGGGTTTTCCAGATGGACTACGTGGATGCCGTTGCCATCACCTTGTCCCTGCCGGCCGGCTTTGTTGGGGCTTCGGTTCAGGCTTTACAGACATGTTGCTGGAAAGCCCATAGCCTGAGAGTGTTTCGGGGTGCAGCAGCTACAGGACAAGCTGGTACTCGCTCCAGGAACCGGATCCACCAAGTCTCCCAGTAAACTGAATAGTTGCCTTGCTCATGCAGTCCTGCTCGAAGTATCCAGGCACCTACAAGAGCATTTCTCTGAAATAAGGTCACTTTCTAGGTCCCCACGATAGATCCTTTGATGGACCCTAATTTAAAGAGCTACACATATTGAGCCTCAACTACATCATCTCAGGTACCTTCCATATAACTAGGAGCCGAGCAGGATTGGGCCCATCGGCCATAGCCAATAGCTTAGGTACTGCTCAGGTACTGCTCCATACAGTAGAAGTCTACAGGGCCTCGATCCAGGGCCTTATACATAGATCGAACTTCAACTGTTACTGAGTGGGGGCAGTATCCAACTAATAGCGCATGCTGGCACTTGTACAAGCAAGCAGGTGAGGGTTTAGCGTTTGGGGTTCTTCGGCCTTTCTGTAAGCATATCCTGAACCCTGGGCCTAATCTCTGAAACGTAAACTCTAAACTCTAACTGACAGTTCTTCCTAGTATATAGACCTGTCTGAGCCGCTGAGCCACACCCTTAAACTTTCTGAGTCCTCAGTCAGGTTTTGAGCTTTGTTTCGGGTCTGTAATCCAGGGAACAGCTCATATGAACCCCTCCTTACTTTCGGCTCAGAGTATTTTATACAGAAGTCTTGGAGAATCTCCCTCCTTTCCCGACGGCTCATAGTTCGTAGTATATAGAAGTTTGGCCATTTAATGGGCGGGTTATAGTATAACATACATTATTTGGAGAATCGTAGTATACAGGCATCAACAAGAGGGTTTGGGGGCAACTCAGCCCAATGTCCCTTAGTTAAGGAATATAACTTAAACTATAGGTGGCTTAGTAAGTAGATTCAGGTATATTCCTCACTTAAGGGGTATTGGCTATTGGGATCTCTGGGAATCCCGAGCCCAAAGACTTCTATTGGGCGGAATGCCTCGTGTTTCCGGCGGCTCTGCCTTGGGTTTAGTACCTGGATAAACCTAGTTTGTTAGGGTGCCTGTTTATGATTTCCTTATATGAGTCCCTAAAATGCGGTTCAGGTAGGGTTTATGGTTGAGGATCTACACCAATTGGTAACGAGCCCTATCTACCTGTTTGAATTAACATTGTTGCCAACCCTAAACCCCTACCTGGACCCCAAAAAGTATGTATAAAAATGGCCTTTTACAGGTGCTGGGCCATTATTTTACCTCCTTCTGAGGGTCTAGGTAAACCCTAAACGGGGGAAATGCTGAGGATGATGGCGGGCTTCATGCTCTTCCATCTCTGCCTGGGCATCTTGGCGAACTGTTGGGAAGCGCCAACCTGGCAAGTTTTCGGTGAAGGATTATCCTAAACCCCAAACCCCTACAACCATAGGGCTAACAAAACAACACAGGGCTTAGGGTTGCAGGGATGGTTTTTTCTCAGCAAACTGCCGATGGACTCTGGAACTTTGCGGCCTCATAACTGACCGGGTGTAATCCCGAAAAGCCTCAACAGTATAGCTTTAAGCCAAGCCTTGGAATCGTGAACCCTGGCTGAAGTTGCCAATGTCCTCCGTCTGGCATAGCAGAGATTCACTCTTGCAAGTGAATTTGCAATTCTTTCCCAAACCGTCTTTAAACTCACGTGAACAGCTCAAAGAGAAACAATATCCTAAGCCGTCTAAACCCTAAAGCCGAAACCAATTTGTGAGACTTGATTCCAGTCCGGACTAAACCTCAAACCGTCCGCCGTAAACCCTGCGAACCCTAAGCCCTAAACCCTAAACCGTAAGCCTCACGAAGCCAGTGCTTCCAGTCAGGACTGGGCTACAGCTGCTGGCTCGCCTTGTTTCTGCGCCGGCAGGTTGAGACCTCTGCGGTGACGCTCTGAGGTGAAGGCACAGGCTCCTAAACCTCTTGGTATACAGATACACAAACGCTGATGTGAAAGAGCACAGGTACATAACACAAACTTGCATATACATTTAGAAGTAGAAGTTTATGATTGTGTACATGTAACATGCGTTTTTGCAATAATACATAGATGCATGTGTACATCTCGAATATATACATATAGATATGTATATACTATGTATATATATATATATATATATATATATGTACATATACATATATATATATATATACACATACACACACATATATATATATATATATATATATATATGTGCATTGCCGTTAAGCCCTAAACCCTAAGCTAGGGCTTGGGGTCGAAGGCAGGGTTTCAGGGTTTCGGGTATTGGGATGTTTGGAGTCTAGGGGGTCTATAAGCCCCAAAGCCTCAACCCTTGAAGTCTTTGGCCCTCAGCCACCTAAACCCCGTGGCTGCTAAACCCTGCAACACCTTGAATTCTAGTCCCTTCGGGTTTTATGTTTGATGGTCCTGGGTTCAAACGATTAGGTGTTTTGGGCCTGGGTTTGGGGTCTGGACTGTCCCTTGCCCATGCAGCTTAGGAACCCTGAACATCCCTAAACCCTAAACAAACCCCGATGCCTAATCCCAAGAAACCTAGCGCTTTTTTCCGGCTGAAACGCTGGAACACCAATGGCGTTGTCCGCAGAGCTGGAACGCTGTTTGCATGTTGCGACAAGGAATATTTGAAAGGCAAGAAGAAAGAACACCGTTCTCAATTCCTGCCTATACTGTTTCAGGGCCCAAGTACCTCAACGATGCATGTCTTTCCTTTTCGCCTGGCCGACGGCTGACGGCTTCAGTTGCGGATTGGGGCTTTGAATTCTGCTACATGTTCTTTAAGCATCTATCAAGATAAGCTTTCTGTGTTTCGGTCCCATCCAGGAATCAACATTCCAACCCCGGCTGCGGCAGTTGATATGTCATGTTCAGTCTGTATTAATTAAAGCCTTTCTAGACAATGCCCTCACCGTCTCTTGTGACCATGAAGTAGGCAAGCAGATGTGTTGGTGCCATGTCCTCATCGGGCGAGTATCACTGAGTAAGAGGGAGAGACCCGACCGACGAATGTCAGGGACATGGAGCTGTGGCGCAAAGGCGGGTTTCTCAAAACTCGGGGACCGTCTGTACAAAAGCAGATTTTGCAATAAGGAGTAGAGCCGGAGGGATCCTACTACTAATTACCCTGAACCCTGAAGCCCTAGTCTATGAGAGTCTCGATTTCTGGAAGTTTCCCAACGGCTACTATACTATGCCTTGCAACAACAAGGATCCCACTCTTCCCTAAACCTTAAAGGCCCCAAGCCGGTCCCGTTTCCGGATGTCTTCAGCTTCTAGGTAGTCTACTGTGTTCCAACCCTGAGAGACCTGGACCGTGAGCCCGGAGTCGAGCCGTTTCAGTATGGCTTAGTCGAGGGTTTAGGGTCTGGGGTTCAGTTAATAGTATAGTCTAGACTAGTCTGGCATAGTTTGGTCTAATCTACTCTCTTGCAGTCTAGTCTTGATATGTCGTACAGTATAGCGCCGTGCAGCGCAGCACGGTAAAGTCTATTGTCTAGTATGGCATGCTATATATGTAGTAACGCTTGAAGGCTTACACGGGACATACACCCTAATAACATTCGGGTACTTGGTCCCTGGCCGGATTCCGCAAGTCCTCGCACCACTTGTGGTGCACAGTTTTCGCTCTTCCAGACATGCCTGGGAGAACACTGGCATTGGCAAATTCTTGTCCTTCACGGGAATGCCATACAAAGGCTGACCGTGAACGGCTTCATACACTGGGGAGGGCCCTGGTGATGTAAGGGGTAGGGTTGAAAGGGGAACTAGGGGGCTCATTTTCTTTATGGTCAAAAGGACTTGTTTGTTCTAGGATGTCCTAGGTTTCCGGTGTTGGTGGTTTCGGTGCACTTCCAATGACCGCGAAGGCCATGCTGTGCTTGTGTGTGGCAGGGTTTTGTCTTAGCGTGCAGGTTTTAGGGCTGATATAATATTAGGCTTTGTAGGGTTTCAGGGTCTACCTATACCTTAACCTCCCACACCCTACATTTTTGTAGGTTCTTAGTATAAGCCCGAATATGGAATTTATAGGTACCCTACAAAAAGGTAGGTTCTTGTGGGTTAAGGTATTGCTCATCCCGAATCCCAAAGCTGCCTTGCAGCGCAGGGTCTTTCCCAGCGCACAGTTTTCCTCCAATTCGCTCGTGGGTGTGCCTTTCCGAAACCTACCCCAAGTCCCCAAACTCTAAACCCCTAAACTCTAAACCCTACCTCCACCCCCCAACTGCCCTCTAAAATACATTAAATACCCACTACTAAGTACCAAAAGGGCTCCACTGAAGGACACTTGACGGGGGGGAGTCCTGGTAAATCCCAAACTCCTTAACCCCAAACCCAAGCTTCGAATCCAAGCCCCTGACCAAAACCCTGGTCCTCTGTGCCCCCTTGCGCTTCCGGCAGCTTGGAAGGGCAGGGGACTGAGTAAGTAGGTTATAAATCGGGTTATAATTGGGGTAACTCCATTTAGGGTGCTCATATTTCTACTTATAACCTACTTACTAAGTCCCCTGCCCCTCCAAGAGGGTTTAGGGTTTGCGGTTTTCTGGCTGCATCCTTATGACGACCCTACGGGTCCATGTGATTGCCCAGATAGTATATACATGGGCCTTAAACATAGTCCCTATGTGGATAGTTAGGCTATGTCTTACGTCCAACCAGGCCTGAACCTCCAGACGGGGTTACAGCGGTCACACCCTCAATCCTAAGCCCGAAGCATTACTGGCACAAGGCCCCACGAACCATGCACGGCACAGAAAGAGAGTCTTCAGTTAGCGGCTCAAGATCGCACACTACTCAAACGGCACAGGCTGATCTAAATTTCCTAACGCCAACCCCGAACCCAGAGCCCGCAAGGCCTGTTAGGGTTTTAGAGTCTTGCAACATGTACAGCATCTCACTGTGGCATCTTGTCTCTAAAACACAATCCCCCTAAACTTGACCGTTCGTCCTAAAATCCTGAGCTCTCAAATCTAAACCCTTGCTAGCTGAGAGCCCGTAATGGCAGACACGAAAAGGGTCGGCTCAGCTGAAACAAAGACTTAAAGCCCGACCCCAGCCGTAAACCAACCTGAAAACCTTAAACCCTAAACCCGAAAACCATAAATCCTAATTAAACCCTAAACCCTTAACCCTTAAGCCCAAGTTCCAAACCCTAGACCCTGAACCCTAAACCGTGAACCCTAGCAACTCTTCAAGCCTCGGCCTCTGTCGATTTTGTGGACTCTTGTGCTCTCACCTCCTCCGCACACACCACTGTGAAGGTTAGGATTCAGCGGTTTGGGATTTACTGTTTTAGGGGTTTTAGGGTTTAGGGATTTAGGGTTTAGGGCTTTAAGGCTTATAGTGTTGAGGGATCAGGGCTGTTGGGACGAGTCAAGAAGAACTTTTAAGCTCAGGGGACTCATCGTTTTGAAGCCTCTAGGGGCTCTGAAGGACCGCACGATACAATCAGGCGTGTCGAGACGATGGTCATGGAAGTAGACTTGGGAGTTTCCGACAATTAGGGGTACCTCATTTTGGGGTCCTTATAATAAGGATCCTATTATTTAGGGCACTATATTGGGGTCCCTTATTGTCGGAAACCCCCACTTAGACACTTTGCCAATAGACAGAGCCCACAGCGCAAAAAAAAACCCAATGTCGGCTTTGGGTTCTTTGCAGCGTTTGCTTCTTCAGGAGAGCCGGAGGAATGCGAGACAAATTCGATATTTTGGACGCAAGTTGCCGAGAGACTGCTGTGGCGCCTCCAGTAAGCTTTGAATTCCATGCGTGCAAGGTGCAGGTGGTTCCATGTTGTGTTGAGTCTTCTAGGGTGTGTTCTATTTGCGGCTTGGCGTGTTCCACAACCGTGCAAAACATCAGATGGTCATACATCATCAAAAGCTGCAGCCCTCCCTATTGTCTCCATGTAGTTCCTTGGGTTAGCCTTTAGGGTCCTGAATCCAAACTGGTAAAACCCAAAACAGGAACATATAATGGAGACTATAGGTATGTCTTATGGTAAACCCCAACAAGTTGGAAACCCGATTAAGGACAACTAGTGCTGGAATATACATCACTCTAAAGGATTGAGGCTATTGGGTTTTCTACTTCGGACTTCTACTGTAATTACTATTTGTATACATGGACCCTTATACCCTAAACACTTAAAAGGAATCCGTCAAGGAACCCTTAAAGGAATCAAACAGCAAAAGAGGATGTCGGGCCCTTTGTTTCAACGATCTGTTGTCAATGCCTAAGGCTTTTTTCCGCAGTCATGTTAAGAGGTGTTTTTCAAGGTTGAACCCAGACCTTGCAAAATCCCATTATTTACGCATATACCTTACATCATATCAGGGACCCGACTATAATTCATAGTATAGTTCTCAATTGCGGATCTTGGAAGGCTTTGGGAATCCCGAACGGCCAGGAGAAGGATATAATAATGGGGTTAGGGTTGAGAGTGTAGGGGTTCATGGTTTAGGGTTCTCGATTCTTGCCCTGTTGAGCTTCTCTGACTGCCGGCACTTGCTGTCTGCATTGCATTCTGCCTTGCGTGGATCCGTTCAGCGAATGCTATTCGATCCTGGAGTGTACAGTGCAGCATGGGGCCCATATCAATCATTCAGTGGAACACCTGATAGCTATAGGAACTGACCCCGTCCCCATTCCCGAGACCTAGTGGCCCACTGTAGCATACCAGGAGTTTGCAGCAACCATCACTGGGGAAGATTGGTAACTGGTACTCTGAACTCAGAACTCCTCGCATTCAACCCTAATCCGTATGTCGGCTAGGTTTTTTGCAGCCTTGCCTGCTGGATTGTGGTTCCTATTCCTACATTTCCTTTTGCAGCACTGTAACTGTCGCTGGTTTTCCGCGAGCAGACTCTTTCGTAGCAACCCGGATTAGGGGTTCAGGATATCTTTAGGCATCCTCGTCATAGTCTGATCTCAATTAGTCTTGGTGCTCAGAGGGTAATGTCCGATTTCCCATAGGCCCAAAGTAGTTCTTTTTTGGGACTACCTTATAAGTGTCAATATATGAACCCCAAAAAGGAACTACTGTGGGGCCTCCGACTAATCCCGAGTTCTCCGATGGCCTCCGAGATGCCGCAGCAAGTAAACTAACTGCGTCATGAAAAAGGATTGATTCCGCTGCTACTACTGCTACTGCTACTGCTACTGCTACTGCTACTGCTACTACTACTACTACTACTACTACTACTACTACTACTACTACTACTACTAGACTACTGCTTCTACTACTACTACTACTACTACTACTACTACTACTACTACTACTACTACTACTACTACTACTACTACTACTCCTAACTACTCCTACTACTCCTACTACGACTACTACTACTACTACTACTACTACTGCTACTACTGCTACTACTGCTGCTATTACTACTGCTACTACTGCTACTACTACTACTGCTACTGCTACTGCTACTGCTACTGCTACTAACTACTGTGCGGTAGTGTGGGGTTTTGATGACTTCCCTCTCCCCATCCCCTATACTGTGGTGGTGGAGCTGGCATTGCTGCAAATGTATTTTTGGGCAGTAGTGGAAGCAAGTAACAATAGGTACAGTAGTACTTGTAGTGACGGTTGTGAACATGTTGCAGTGGTCGCAGTAGTGTGTTTTCTTTGATGATCACCCCGACCTCTTCCTTTTCGCTCACCTTTCGTGGTCTTTTGTCAGGCATGTTGTCATTGGTCCCATCCTCAAATTTGCGACGCACGCCCTGGCCCTTGAAAAGTCACGGCCAATCCGCCCAACCGGGCGATGGGAAACCACCGTCGCAGAGCGGCACAAGTGCAGAGCACCTGTGCCAGTTGTGTTTTCCCGGGGCAAAAGCATGAGCACAACGCCTGCATTCCCAACGCTTCCCAGCGAGCCCTGTACGACTGTTTTACGGAAAGGCGTCTGTTCGTGGATGATTTCAGGTGTACAGTGCCCTAAACCCTAATCCCTAAACCCGCATTGATTCAGGGCAAACTGGGCTCTCTGGGGTCCCCTTGTCGCATGCACCTGTTGCGACTTTTCGGAGCCATGAGCTCTCCCAAACGACGCTTAGCACATCCCTGCACCAGCTTGGGAGAAAGCATCCTCGTGGTTCTGGTTCTACTTGGGGCTTGGTTTCGGGCTAGGGTTTCGGGTTATACATTATGCATAGGGTTTTAACTTGTAGTTAGGGATTTAGGGTGGGAGTTTGGGTGTGTTCTTCTGATGGTCTCTGTAAGCATGTGGACAGTTGTCTAAGCTGGATTCCTGTTGGTATCTTTCACGGTGGTTTGCTCTGTTGGTGACACACGAGTCATTGACTACTGCGCAGTTCACTTCTCACATTCTGCCGTCCATGTTTTCATGCAGCCGTACATTCATCCCCTAACGCAATATGAAGTTGATGGTGATGGGGATGATGATAACGATGACGATCTCAATGATGAATTTGGTCAATGAAATCCCTAAAGCCTGAACTCTAAACCCCACAGGCCTAACCCCCCCCCTTCCCGTGATGATGATTGTGAACTTGGTAGCCCGATCCTGTAACCCTTGGCGATGAGTGCCCCAGCGACGTCCAGCTTACCCTGAAAGCCCCCGGCCTGTGGCCTCTTATCCTTTTAGTAGATCACCTTTAGCCCTGGAGCGCGGGGGGGTACTATAAGTCCCTTATAATCCCAACATACTAACATACTCCCAAAGGTTAAGCCATACTAACATACTCCCAAAGGTTAAGCTTTAGTTCCACAGGGTACTGGACAAGTGGGTTATAGCTCAAGTGAACCTCTGCCCTTAGAGAAGTCAGCCATAAGCTTGAACTGATGCACCTCTCGGGATAACAGGGTTTAGGGTTAAGGGCTATGATGACGGCGCTGCTTTTCACGATGAGTAGACATTGCACCATTGCTGGTAGCAGTGGCATGCTCATGATGGACACTGGCATCTTGAATGAATGGCGCGAAAGATGTCGACAATGAGGTGGTTGACGTGGAAAGCCATGGTAGCCATGTTGGTTTTTGTTTGTGCTGTCTCTGGAAATTGACGATGGTGGTGTAGCGGTCGTCCTTCTACCCTTCCTCCGCCTTCTCCTCCTGGTCGTCGTCGTCGTCGTCGTAGTAGTAGTAGTAGTAGTAGTAGTACTAGTAGTCGTAGTCGTCGTAGTAGTAGCACGACGACGCCGACGACGACTACCTCCCACTCCTACATACTCCTGCTCCTACTGTTGACATTACTGCTACTGCTACTGCTACTGCCTGTTTCAGCTCGTGACCTTGTTTTTGGCTTAAACTGTTGAACCGACGAGGATCCTCGGTACCTCTACATTGCCATGGAGTTGGTCAATGGCCCGCGATCTCAGTCAGGGGAGCTCACAAGAGAGTGGTCTAGAGACACGATCATCCATTTCAGATTCGCCATACAGCTATGGCATTACATTTTTCCCTTATCCCGCACCCCATGTCACAATGGCTTGATTTTGTCCCGAAGTGAGCCCAGGTGGATCCTGAACCCTCAGGTCTACTGGAGGATCAGCACACCTTCACCCTTTGTTCCGCTTGCGGATGCTACAGTAGTGCTTTCTGGGGTGAGTTTGGGTGCAGTGTCCCTGACACCATGCCACGGACACCTTACATCGAGCCGGGCCTTTTGCAAGTTGAATATTTTATGACGGTATGCTGGAGTCAGCCCTTGTAACCCTTAGCCTTGGGTATGTTGGTCGCTTCTGTCTCGGGCCCCTGGCAGCTCACCATAGAATCGCACAACAAACTCTAGAAGTATTCGGGATGCGTCATCTGTGGATCCACTACTCAACTTCAGAAGTTAGTGCAATCCGCAGCCCTAATGTCGGCCCCCTGAGGTGGCGAACTCTTTACATTGTTGAGAGCGCAGAAGAGGCATCAAGACGCACGTGCAAGTGACCATTTGTTGAAAGGGTTGGCCGAATGCAGGTCTAAACTTCTAAGGCACAGCTTGCAGGATTCAAGTTTTCGGTCCGTGGGGCTGGAGTGAGCAAGCTTGTTAGGTTCGGGTTTAGGGGTTTAGGGTTTAATTAATTCTCAGCCCCGCCAGCTCTGAAACTCTATATAACTTTTTCCACATACCCAAAAGTAAGCTTTTCCACGTTTGTTACATGGCAGCTTTGCATGTGGACGTTGACCTAGCAAAGCTCTGTTTGGTGTCTGGGTTGTCTAACAGCCCGATGCGTGACAACTGTTGCGGGCTATTTTCTCCCTACGGCCTGCTTAGATAGCGGCTTCCTTCTCTGAATTTCGACATACAGTTCGCTCTGGAGCCCGATAGGATCATTGCACCGTCATTGCCGCAGCTGCTGGCACCGAGATGCCCCTTGTTCGATTTGTACACTGATATGCACTTCTGCTGCATCCTTAGTAGCTGAGTGGACACACATTACACTTTTTGGGATATCATTTACCCATTATGAAACCAAAAGTGTACACTTTTGGGGGGCTTATGAACTTAGCAACTAAGAATATTGCATCTTTTGTTGGTGGTTCTGTCGTTTTCGAAGATCCTTGCACTTCGGGCCTGTCCCAGGATCCGCAGGATGGTCGAAACCAGCGGCTGAGTATTCAAGCATGAGCAACCCCTAGGATGTCCAGTAGTACCCTGATTCCCTTTTGTGTAGTCCTAGGTTCCTTATAAAGTTACCGAATACCAAAGAGGGAGCCCTTTTTATTCCTAGGTTACTGGGCATCCTAGACCCTGAGCAGATTCAACTCCTTCGCAGGACTTTAAACAGCCTTGAAGTCTCCACCCGCCTAAGACCTTCAGGTTCTGAATTCGGAGTACTATTCCTCAGGATCCCGCATGGTAATTACAATACAACCTACCTCAGTCTTCACGAGCTTAAAAGCACATCATAACTCTATCCCTTGTAGGTTTACAGAGGAGGCGACGCAGTTCTATGCTGCAGAGGCACCGGTTAATCAAGCTTTTGAGGTTCGGACTGAGTTTCTGGTTGAATTCAGATATATACAGCAATACTCGAAGGCACGGCCTCGGCCAGCAGCTAAAGTTTACGGGCGGGGCTTTGACAGGGTTCTTGTCTTAGGCCTTAGGCTCACGTGATTCAGGTACCTTGGACGTGAACTTAAGTGCTTGAACTGGCGGAGTTGCATCTCTTGCCGCACTCTTTTGACACAGCTTGCAGCATAATATCCCATTGGCTCGCATTTAGCATGTTGGGAAATGTAATTAAGGCAGCAGTCAGCTTGGACCCGCCCAAGCCATGATCCCCCACCATCCGAGTAGACGAAGTCGTCGTCGCCATGCCAAAAGCAACCTTGAGTCACGTGCTGTATGTAGGCCGTGCGGGCCCATGTTCCGGACAGATATTCGTGCAGACCGCACTCAAGCTTAGCATCCATGCTAGCCTCTCTAAGTTCTTTAGAGTTTGAGTCCATCGAACGTAGATGGCATGATTCGGCTGATTAGCAACAAGCAAAGCTACATCACAAAAAGCCGAGAGGCGATCATTCATCCCCTAGCCCTCAACCCTAGACCTGGATTCCTAAGCCGATGTTCGTGGCCAGATGGTTTCTGCAATCAGCCACCTGCACAGCATGCTGATCGTCTTCAGGCTGGAACTTCCGGAAATTCCCAGCGGCTACAGCACCATTAGCCATGATACAGTATGGAGTACTGAGTACTAGGGTTTAAGGTTTAGGGTTTAGGGGTTGAAGGAGATGCCCGGTCTCAATTGCAGCGAATCTGTGAGCATGGACGGCTTAAGAGCCCTTTTTTTGAAGAGAAGGGCAAGGCTTTGCTGGACTTCTGCGTAGGTGAGAGTGAGGGTGGGCTTACGAAGCTAGTGCTGATAGGTTCTTGAGACCGTATTGATGACATGGTCACAATAGAAGGCGTAGCAAGTCACTATTAGCATGATCTTCAATACGCAACAGAGTCTGAGCAGCCCCTCGCTTAAGCCCCGGATATCCATGGGAGCATGGATATCCCAGAGCCCCAGAACACCTCGATGCAAGAAGCTGTTTTCAGGCTAATTAAGAAGCAGGCAGCCATGATGACTTCGGCTACGACTGTCCCCCCAAAGAGAAGGTGTATATCATGTTCACCCACTGGAGATCGCTGAAGGGAACCAGACCCGTCAAGCCCCGAAACTACGCAAATCTGAAGCTGAAACGCATACACCTCAAGACTCTACACCCTCGACGCCCTAAGCCGCTAAGCCCCTGTGGTTGCCAGGGATATGAAGCCGGAGAACATCCTCGTTCATCAGCCCGGAAGCCGAGAGTTCTTGAGAACCCGGGTGCGGCTGTGGGTTGTGCTTAGGACCTCGGGTTGGCTGCTAGGGTTTACGGTTTAGTATGGGTAAGGTTTAGGGTTTAGGGTTTGGTGTGTATCATGCCTGAATAGGGTCTCAGGTTTCTATAGTCTCCTTAAGATTTTTTGTGTTTGTTCATATAAAAATAAAACCCAAGAGAATATTAAGAACACATTTGTTTTATGGTTCTGAGGGGGGTATAGTGTATAGGTTTAGTGTGGAGTTTTAGGTGTTGGTGTGTATCATGCGTCAATGGAAGCTGTGTTGGGTTCAGGGACGATTGGCAGGCACCAGGATTCTCAGCTTAGCAGTGCACAGAGGACCCAGTACTCAGTCAACTGAGTAAGACACTTCGAAACATGACAAACTCTCTCTTTCGCCAACAGTCTATAGGCCATCGTAAAGACTTGCTGAGCAACCACGCCATCCACAGTCTTCGGGGTTTGTTTGTAGCATGTGCAGTCGTCCATGTGCGCACAAGCCTAGCACGCTGATTCCACGCATACAGTCGCTTGATTGTCGCTACCTTACTTAATTAAAGGTTTCTTTTGCGGCTCCTCCAGGAATCTAATACGGCGGCCTCAACAACCTGAATAACCAGCGATGATTTCCGCTCTTAATCCCCCGAACTATATGTGTATTGTAATATGCTCCAAAACCCCAAGTACTCTAGTTATTCAGATCCGCAAACTGCACTGTAAAGCCCTGTCAGAAAACCTTGTACAGCCCAACACATTCGATTCAATGTTCAACACCCTCACATTATAACCTATAGAAGCTACCAAACCATAACCAGCACATGCACATATAGCGTCTACTGTAGTCCACTCGAAGTCTCCACAGAGAGCCCAACATGAATGTTCCTTAAGTTGGAGAACGAAGTTCTATACATGCGAAGCAGTATTCCTTACTTCAGGGGTTCTGCAAACCCTCATAAAGCCCTCTGTAAACATAAACGCACATTGTAAATTATGAAACACCCTGAACCCTCAGCCCTTAACCATAAACCCTAAACCCTCAACCATAAACGCTAAACCCTAAACCCTCATTGGGGTCTCTCTGCGCTTTAGGAACCCCCTGGTGCTTCCAAAATCGCTTGATTCAGGAATATACCTTAAATCATATCAGGGATCCTACAATAATTTATGAAGTATATTCCTTCACTAAGGGAGTTTGGAAGGTCTGGGTTCCTGGCCCTGAGCCTTAAACCCTAAAACCCTAAACCCCAAAAGCCCGTAGTTAAGGGATTTTGGAAGGAGGGATCCTTCTATAGTTTAAGGTATATTCCTTAGTTCCCTTATAGAGCCCTTTATAGATCCCTTTAAGGAACCCTTAGGGGTATATTCCTTAGTTACGGGATGTTGGAAGGTTTGGGAACACCCGGAGTTTCCGAAGGTCGGGGCATCTGAAGCTCACCGACTTCGGCTTCGCAAAGTACCTTAAGGAGTGGCTTTAGGATTGAGGGTTTAGGGTTTAAGGT
This sequence comes from Symbiodinium sp. CCMP2592, assembly GCA_905221615.1. NCBI lineage: Eukaryota > Dinophyceae > Suessiales > Symbiodiniaceae > Symbiodinium > Symbiodinium sp. CCMP2592. Next base: position 766,840 of record CAJNDT010001125.1, read on the forward strand.
TTAGGCTTTAGGATTTAGGGTTTAGGATTTAGGGTTAGGGTTCAGGATTTAGCGTTTAGGCTTTAGGCTTTAGGTTTTAGGCTTCTCGTAAAGGGACCCATAAAGGGGTCCTTTAAAGGGATCCAATGGGCTTTAGGATTTAGGAGTTTTGGGGGTTAGGATTTTGGTGGTTTAGAGAATTAGGACTTGGGGTTTAGGGTGTGGGATTCAGGGTTCAGGATTCAGGGTTCGGGATTTGGGGTTTAGGATTCCTTTCAAGGGATCCATAAGGGGGGATCTATAATGGGGTTGTAAAGGATGGGGAAGCAAGGGTTTAGGGTTTAGGGTCTGGGGTTGGTTTTAGGGGTCAGGGATTAGGATTCAGGGTTTGGGGTCTAGGATTCAAGGTTTAGGATTTAGGGTCTAGGATTCCTTTAAAGGGATCCATAAGGGTTCCTTTACAGGGATCTGTAAAGATTCTGAAGGATCAGGAAGCAAGGGTTTAGGATTTAGGGCTTAGGATTTATTGTTTCGGATTTAGGATTTATTGTTTAGGGTTTAGAGTGTAGGGGTTTAGGTTAGGGTTTGGATTTAGGGAGAAGGTTTAGGGTTGATTCCCAGGTTGCAGGGGTTAGGGTGTCGTGTCATTTAATTAGGGCGTTGGGCTGAGGGTTTTTAGGGCTTTTGGTTTAAGGCTTCCCCTCAGGGGCCCGTTGAGGGTTAGATAAACGTAGATGCCGTCTGCAGGGTAATCTGGTGGGAGGCTTCAGTTGAGGGCCGTTGCACGTGTAAGGCCAAGTTTGCACCTTGAGGGGCTTTGGGTTTAAGGTTTGGGGTTTACCTACACCCCCCAACTACCCTCCATTATACCCTGAGTAGCCACTATTAAGGACCATAAGGGCTTCGTTAGAGGGCCCTTGCAAGGTCCTGGTAGGGGACCGCGGGTTTTGGGGGCATAAAGGCTCCTGGCCTTAGCTTGGCAAGTCAAGCTTGAGGTCTTTTGCATGGCGTGTGATTGCCAAAGCTCCTGCCTGTAGTGAAACCTCTTGGACTTCACTGCAGGGGTGACGTTCAGTGGTCTGGGGTTTCGGTATGTATATATATATATATATATCTGTGTGTGTGTGTGGTTGTCGTTTTGCTGTTGATTGGTGGTGGTGGATCGTGGCTTCAGGGGTGCTGGAGCCCTGCACTGGCGAGGTTCTCCTATCCTAGGATGCCCAGTACGGTTGATGATATAAATCCTGCACCCCCCATAATAAGGAATATACCATAATTCTAATATATTCCCTATTATGGTTAATGCAGGGTTTATATCATCAACCGTAGTACCCTTATTCCTTTTTTGTGGTCCTAGGTTCCTTGTAAATGTACCCAATACCAAAAAGGGAGCCCTTGTTATTCCTAGGCTACTGGGCATCCTAGTATCTGGCCTCTGGCCCTAATAAGATAGAAGCTCGAATACCGGGTAATACTAGTCCTTAGGATCCACACTAGGAGCTATGATTATTGTATAATACAACTTCGAAGCCCCCGTTCGAATTTCAAAGTGTATTGAATCCGTGTATATATATATATATATATATATAGATAGATAGATAGATAGATAGATAGATAAATATACTACAGCCTAAAAGGGCTTCCTATATTGGATACTTAGGCCTAAGTCCGTAAGATAAAGGTACCTTGGGGATTAGCATGGATTGGCTAAATGGGTCAAGCAGCTTACGAAGTGGGAGGTTGAAAGTGGTAGCTGTAAGCCCTCACCCTAAACCCCCAAACCCTAAACCCTAAGCCGTCCTGCCACCCCTGCTAACCCTTGTATAGGCCAACACGGGCTCCCGGTTGAAGGATGCCTTCCTTCAGTACCAGATGTCCCTTGAAAAGTAGGTTACCTATACCCTTATACCATGCCTCCGATATTTGGTACATGAACCTTAAGTATTATACAAGCTCTGTTGGGGCTCATTGTGTCTTAAAGGGTTCGGTTTGACCTACAGGTGCGGTAAGCTTGCTGTCGAATCTTGATACTGCTGCCGCGCGCCCCAAAGCAACCCTATTTCCTGCCTCGTTCTGGGGCGCCGGGGGGCGGCTGCCCCTTTTGCCAGAGGCGCCATGCGGGTGTTGAACGTGCAGGAATTTAAATCCCAAATGCTCAAGCCTGAATTTAAATTGTACATCTTAAGCATTAACCCCCAAATGCCAAATGCTGAAACACCCAACACTCTGATTCTTGCTTCAACAATCCATGTCCCGAGCATCCTCCAACTTGATATAAACCGATACACTCCCACATCTTGTTAAAGTCTCGCAGGTCTCGCAGCCCGTAGCGTAAAGCCAAAACCCTACGTCCCCAAGCGCCTAAATCTGCAAAGCTCTGAAATTGAAACCTTCAGCCCAAATAGGGCTTAGGGCCCTCAAAAACAGGATCAGCCATTGTGTATCAGATCATTGCACTGAGTTTGAGTGTTGGAGCTGAGATGTCGCATTACACTCTAAATCCTATTCTCGCTGTGTTACGGGCTTCGTGGCCTACTTTGGCTTTGGGGAGGTGATGACGGCCCTGGCGATGGGGTCCATGATGATGATGATGATGTGGATGACGATGACGATGGTGCTTGTTACGACAGCGGTGATGCTGGTGACGAGGCAGACATGGAATATTAGGATGACAATGACGATAGTGACGACGATGACGATCGCGACCATGTTGATGATGATGGTGCTTATGTGTTGATTCCGCTGGTGATGGACTATTGGGAGGTGAAGGTGATGATGTTCATGATGATGGTTGTGACGACCATGCTGGTGCGGCTGCTGATGATGATGGTGGCAGTGATGATGATGTGATGATCATGATGATGCTGACGACTCTCGTGATCACACTGATGACGATGGGTATGGCGAGTAGGATGAGTGATGGTGGCATGATCCATGATTGTCCTGATGGGGGGGCATGGACGTATGATGGAAGTTGAATATGGGTTTGCATCTTGAGGTAGCTCCTGCGTCTTGAAGTCAACCTCCAAAGTTCCAATGAAGGGCTGGTTGAAAAGTTCCAGTCACTAGATCTGAAAACTAACCCACATCGACGAACATCAAACTGATGGTTTGCCCCTAAACCCTACCGTGCCCTAAACTCGTGACCCTAAGCCCAAAACCCTTCTAACCCGAAATCCTAAAGATCCCCCCTAAACCCTAAACCCTAAACCCTAACCCTAAAAAAAAGGGCCCATAAAAAAAAAAAAAAAAAAAAAAAAAACTAAAAAAAAAGATCCCTCGTACTTGACTTTCAGCCCTGGCCTCCTTCATTCTCGAACCTTGAATCCGAGCCTCCCGACGGCTAGACTCTAACTTGGTCGTTGTGTTAATTAGGGCCCCTTTTTGGGTCCTTAATATAATTCTCAATTAGGGCCCCTGTTTGGGTCCTTAATATAATACGGCACCTATTACTTCAGGTACCCCCAAAACGGAGCAGCGTAATTTTTTCAACTACCCAACTTCTAACCTCGTGACCCCTTCACTAAACCCCTGCATCGGGCCGGTTAGGGCTTAGCTTTAAGGGTTCCAACCCCTGAAGCGAGCCCTAGCTCCTAAATCCGGAATTCCTGTGAACCGTATCCTTCAATAACCTTGCCCTAAGGGTCCGTGTACACAAATAGTGTATTCAGTGACCTGAAAGTAGTCCCTATATAGCTACTTCTGGGCCAAAGTATATATTCTATTCGGGTGCATGTACTCTTTGGGCTGTAGAACTGTGCAAAGCCGTATAACGCCTTAAGGCTCTCGGGCTTGTTGTTGAGATTCTATACGGGTTACTATAACAGCTACTAAGTTTAGTACAGATTTTTGTCCGTTGCATTCCTGAACCCTATAACCCTAAACCCTAAACCGTGGCATTCCTGAGCAGGTTAGGCCATGACCTCGCACCAGGGTCAGATCAAGACCTTCATCACCGCAAAAGGTGGGGGAACCCAAGCCTGTCCCTAGGGGTCCATGTGCCCAAATAGTATATAAAGGGGATCTATAGGGTTCCTTACAGGGATCTTTAGGGGTTTAGGGTTTAGGGTCTACTTAGAGGATCACGTTTAGGGTTCCTTTAAAGGGTCTACAAGGGGCTACTACAATGGCTACTATAAGGGTTCTATAATGTAGGGGCCTAAAAGGTGGGGGAACCCAAGCCTGTTTTTAGGGGGTCCATGTACCCAAATAGTATATATACTTTGGGTTTTGGGTTTAGGGTTTTCGGAATCCGTACTTGAAGGATCATGGGACTGAGTAACTAGGGTTATAATTCGTGTAACTATACTTATAACCCCAATTAAGGTACTCATAACCTTACTAAGTCGCATCTAGGGGTCCATGTACCCAAATAGTACTTAGCTCCCCAATACCCAGCCTTGAAACTTGTTGGGTTCTTATAGTGTAGTAGCAACCGGAAAGTTTAACCTCTTTTTTTCTGTGGCTTATTGGGGAAGTAAGAGTAGAGACTTTAGCCTTAGAAGTATTCCATGTATGGGTACTTTGAGGCTACAGTATATATGCTATATGGGTATATGGACCCCAAGCCTGTAATGTAGGGGCTTCCTTATAATTCGCACAGGGTTTGGGGGGTTCGTTACTGGGTCAGGTTCAGTTTGGTCCCCAGCGGTGTCATCGAATCTGGGCGATGGTGGTTCTGGTCGGGTTAAACGGTTTAGGGGTTAGTCTCGGTATCAGTCTCGGTATCAATACCAGCAATATAGGAGCAGCCATGGAACATGCTATCTTGAATGCTTGCAAGACTTGCAACAACAACTGCTGTACAGGGCGGTAACGCTAGCAACAATGGCATCACACGCAGTCACATAGTGAACATGAGAAAAGGAACAACTATCACCCCCTATGCTACAAGACTGGGCTAGCCATATACTGGTTTGCTATACTCCAGTGTTCCGGGAGTCGAAAGAGAATGGTTTGGAAAACGTAGGGTTTGAATTCGTCTGTTTTGTAAGTCGAGAAAACAGTATTCGCTAGTGCGGGCCAAAGCTGGACCCCGCAACCGAGAAGCCCTAGTTGGAGGTTCATGGGTGGTTATTTGTGGGGTTATAAGTCCCCTAATACCCATGTAGCAAGCCCAGAACGAGCAACTGACAACACAACCCCCCAAGCCTTCAGGGGTTTGCGGTTTGCGGTCTGATGGGTTTGTTGCGGGTGCTTAATTACATAACCCCAAGGGTCCAAAAAGGACCCAATAGGGTGCAGTGTAGGGTTCCTTTAAAGGGGTTTACAAGGGGCTACTACAATGGCTACTATAAGGGTTCTATACTATAGGGGCCTAATAATTAGGTACCCGGTTTTAGGATGGTCGTCATGTAGGTTAGGATTTTTGAGGGTATATGATTGTTGGGTACTTGGACCCTTGGGGTAAGGAGGATTCCACAAGAAAAGCCTAAATGCCGCAAGGATATGGCTTCATCGCATCACCCGAAATTGAGGGCGATGTCTACTTCCAGCGAAGAGATCTGCTGGGGGCCTTGGTTTCCTCATCTCTGGGGTCTAGTCTGGGTTTCTATCACTGCTTAGGGTTTTTCGGGCTTGAGTGTGGAGGATTTATTCGAGAATATTGTGGGCTCCTTCCGACTGCAGAATAGTGTATGTATGTCGTTTCTATGGTCTGTTGGTTCAAGATTCACTCATTCGCAGTCCGACTCAACAGTGGCGAGGCCAAGGTTTATTTGATGTTCATACGGTTTGTGTTTCAGGCCGACGCCCCTGAGGGCCCCGATCCCGAACTTCTACGTTCACTTCAGATTGCTGAACACACTGCCTTGAGACAAAATGAGAAATTATCATCTCCTGCAGTTTTGGCCCTTAGTCAGGGACCCCTACCCCTACATAAACCCGGAACTCTAATCAAGAAGGCAAACCCTGAACCCTGAACATCCCTGAACCACCTTAGGAGGCCGAGTCTCGAAGCCAGGGCCCTGGGCCCTGAACCTTGAAGCCTAGGGCTTGGGGTTTAGGCTTCAGGGTACAGGGATAATGTAAAGGCCTTAATAGTTACCTAAACTCTGTTAGGGGCTGGGGGTCCCTATCAAAATTATGTCAAGGCCCTTCTATTGGACCCCTAAACCCTGAACTGTGGACCCTAAAGAGCTTACGGTTGAGAACTCAATCTCTGCTTCGCGTTCTCGTTGCCAGGCTCAAAGTCAAGCCAGTAGCAAGGAATACGGTTGATTCAGATCCCCAGACATTCCAAAATCGCTTAACTAAGGAATTAGGCCTTAAATCATATCAGGGATCCTGCCATAATTTAAGGTATATTCCCTAACTAAGGGATTTTTCGAAGGTCTGGGCCCAGAGGATGTCTATAGGGCCTCCTGAGTTCGCTGGATCTCGGGTTCAGGATTTGAGCTGTTTGGGGTGCAGGCGTTTAGGGTTTAGGGTTTAGGGTTCAGGATTTGAGCTGTTTAGGGTGCAGGGTTTAGGGTTTAGGGTTTAGGGTAGCCTTGCACATGTTGGGTTCAGGGTTCCATGTAAGTCTGGATGCCCAGGCAGGTAAACTCATAGGCACGTTTGAGGGAGCCCAGTCCGCTTGGTTTTGTTGAACGGTTAGATCGCTTGCGTAGCTCCAACATATTGCGCGCTGCACCAATGTCCCGCTATCTCCTGCTGCTGTGCTGCAGCTTCTTGGAAGAAAACAGGGTTTAACAGTTTAACACCGTTTAAGTCCTAAACCCCTAAGCTCTAAATCCCAAGTCCCCAAACCTTATTAAGATTTGGGGAGCTCGGGATTTAGAGTCTAGGGGTTTGGGGTCTAGAGAGGAATTAGTGCAAGGAAACTTGAGCCACAAACCTAAACCCTAAAGCTTAAAAACCCTAAAACCCTAAAACCATAGACCTTAAATCCTAAATCCTAACCCCTAGACCCTTGTGAAATTTCCCTGTCTTGCAGTGCCGTGTTGACATGTCCTCATGCGAGCGTAGTTTTCATGTCTAGCTTGAACGTTTCCTACGTGAAGACGTCTTGGGCTCAATCCGAAAAATAGGCTTTGTCGCGTGGTTGGACACTCTCTGAATCCAGTTCCTGCTTCAAACTGGTAGCGGAGCTGAGAGGACAACCACTAGTGTATCACCCCCGAGAGCCGGTGGTCCGGGGACCGTAGAGTAGTTGATAGATAGTTGTGGAGCAAAGGCCCCTACTGTCTTAGGTGAAGCCATGAGCGTGGCAGGTTTGCGCTACCAGCCCAATCTCTGGTCACAGAACCTGAGCCCTTCCGAAACCAAAAGCGGCTCGTACATATACGACGGGTCAGCTGCTGGGTTCCACGATTGGTGCTTCCGGACACAGATCCGCGTGCTGCAGCATAAGGAGAAGCAGCGGCGTGAAGCTTTGAAGGACTTGCGTTTTGCTGAATCGGCAAGGTCCAAAAGCGAGTCACCAAGGAAGTGGCGCGGCAGAGCCAGTCAAGGGACCAGTGCACACCCCACCGAGGGTGATGCGAGCAGCGGTATACCCGCCAGTCCGTCCAGCGCAAAGCGGACTAAGCCCGTGTCCGAGGCAGGAGATGAGGATGCGGAGTCGTTACCGTCGCACCCCAGTCAAGTGACGGGCGACGATGAGCAAGAGCCGGACACAGATCCGGCGGTGTACACGTTGCAAGACGTCAAGGACGAGTCGCTCGACATGAGCGAGTGCGTCAGCAAGATTCTAGAAGGTCTCCGAGGGGATGCCTTCTGCATTGCTCGCGACGTCGGTTTGGAACGTTTGCTTCGACATGACGGCATTGACTACCTGATAGAGGAAATCAGGAGACAAGCCTTCCCTCTTCAATCCGAAGAGGCGTCCGAACTCTTCCGTCAGGGACAGCTCCTGACGGGCCCACTTGCAAAACAACCCGGCGAGCCTATGTTATCCTACATAGCCCGCCGAAAGAGGTGGTGGTCGACCTTGCGAGAGCTGGACCCCGACATTCGTCTTTCCGAGACAATGAGGGCTAATCTCCTTGTTGAGCTTTCGGGATTGGATAGGTCCGAACAGCTAATGGTCAAGACCGCTGCCCGCATGCACAGTGTGGATGAGTATGCACGCGTCCTTGTTCAGCACCACTCAGTGGTGCACATGAAAGAACGTCTTCTGACTCAGAAGGACCCTAGTGGCCCAGGTAGGACCTGGAGACGTTTTGACGCTAAGCCCCAATATCCTAAGTTCGGTTACATGGGATACGACGGCAGCGCCGTAGAGTATGATCACCAGGAACAGCACGAATCCGCGGAAGGCTACGGTGACGGCTACGGTGATGAAGCGTACCAGGCCACAGCGTCTGGGGGAGGCGACGCGGATGAATGGATCGATGATGAAGATCTAGCATTGCAACTCAATGCCTATACGGCGGTGGCATACGAAGCTGAGGTCGATGACTTGGACGATTCCTATGCCGAGTCAGTTCAGCTTGCATACGCGGCACAGACCGCATTTGCCCAGGCAAAAGGAAAAGGAAAGGGGAAGAACAAGGGCAAGCCCACCGGGAAATCCGGCGGGAAGGTCGTGCGTAGTAACCTAACTATTGCTGACCGCAAAGCTAAGCTTGCAGAGCTTAAGGCCAAGAGTAGATGCTTGAAGTGCGGTGTGATCGGCCATTGGGCCGGAGATGCTGCCTGCAAGTTTAGCAGTAAGGGCAATGGTCCCAAGGGTACCGCAACCCCAGCGCAGCCTGGGGGAACTGCCAGTGCAGCCGCAAAGTCGGCGGCGCCGAAGCCTCAGGCGTATTTCGCCGCAGTGGAGGAGGATGACACAGAGTGTGTCCATCTGTCGAATGCGAGCGCTGGTAGGCTTGAGGGTTACCCAGCCAATCTTGAGCTAACCCCCTCAAAGACCAATACCGGTAAAGGTCGCGGCAGCGAAACCCTTTTCTCGCCACAGCTTCGGCGCACAGCCGCCGCAGGGATCATGCGTGATAGCCCTCCTCCGGGTTCTGATCGCGTTTTCTCTTTCGGCCAGCACAAGGGGTTGACGTATGAGCGCGTTCTCTACACATACCCCGGGTATATCCTTTGGGGGCGCACACAGAAGTGCCCATCCATAGGGTTGGCTGACTTCTTGAACTGGACCACAGAATACTTTGATGTGCGAGATGACACTCCCATCAGCATTACGAGAAGGGATGTTCCTCTCAGCCAAGAGCCCCCGCCTGAACCCTTTCAGCCCGAGGTTCGCCTCGCCGCCTCAGCTGCTTCGTCCAGCGAAGGCCCCCGGAAATGCCGGGGAGGTTGCAAGGAGTTCAATAAGTCGGGAAGCAACGCATACATAGACATGCGGACCTGTAAGAAATGCGGCACAGTTACTAAGACAAAGAAAGAGAAGCCTGTCATAGACCAGGCCACATGCCCACACACCTCCACTGAGAGGTCAGGTAGTAGCAGGAAAACTTCCCGCATTAAGTGCAAGCTTTGTGGGATGCTCCTAGACGAGCAGCCGCAGACCGAGCGAAAGGCTAGGGAGGACGCAGCCACAGTGCTGCGGGAGTCCAATACCCTGGACTTCGATCTCCTGCGCAGCATAGTCGGCAGCACGGGAGATAGCCTTCCCGTAGAGGTAGTAGTTCCGGCTATTGCCCAGTTTCAAGAGACCGTAGAAGGCCACTTCGTAACCGAGCCCGTGATATCTCGCGGTGACCTTCTCGCATACCTGCAAGAGGCCTTAGATGATCACGCAGCGCCATCCACCAACAACAGTTGGGAAGTGGCGTCGGTGAGATCGCGCTCTTCGAGGGCCTCTGCTACAAGGCAGGGTTTCGTGGCTTTTACCGAGGGGGTCACAGATATCCATCCGGCTTTGGTTGATTTGCCCGTAGTAAATATCTACGAGGACGAGCATGTATACGCCGTGCTAGATGAGGGATGTAACTCGACTGTTCACGGTAGCGATTGGATAGCAAACGCGGCTGGGAAACTTGCGAACTTTGGTTACAGCACCAGGTTTAAACCTGAAGGGAATCGTACCTTCAAGGGTCTTAGCGGCGCTACCGAGACTTTGGGTAGCAGGACCATACCTTTCTCTAGAATGGGATTGGAGCAGGACTTGAGAGTTCCAGGCGTCCTTGATTCGCATGAGATTAAGGGTACTGCCCCTCTCCTCTTGTCCCTTTATGCGCAGGCTCAGCTTGGTATAACCAAGGACTTACGATTTGGTGTGTGTGGTGTTCGACTTCCTTCGGAGGACACTGTCATCAAGATCAAGTTGTGTCGAACACATGACTCAGGGCTGTTGTGCATAAACATAACAGAAGGTTTGACCCAGGTTAAGCAACCCCGTCTTATAAAGGGTTTCCAGATTCCCTCGCCGCCAGTTCCTATGTTTAGGTCTGCTGCCGCTGCCACGTTAGCTCACACAGGATCCGTGGGCAGATCACCTGGAGACGCAGCAGCGACAGACCACAGTCACACAGCACTGTAGGCGTAGACCATAGTCACAGCACTATACGATGTCAGCTGAGTTTCGAAACAACACGAAACGACGCATCAGCGTAGCATTCCCTAATCATTGTATGGTAGGCACAGCCTCGCAGCAAGGCGTAGAGCCCGTAGAGGAGAAGGAGCCTGCCAGTAGGGAAGCGATGGCTGCGTCAGAGGGGCAGCTGCCGAAGAAGGCACCCCCCACGGCAAAGGCTGCACCGGCGTCAGCGCCAAAGGGGCCGCCACCCGGGCATAGCCCGGGGATTCCCGCTGCTCGTGCCACAGTGCACCCGAAGACGATCGCCCAAGGCCACCGCGACTTGGCCAACTTTGATGCGAGAGTGAGGCGAGACCCGCATGGGCGAGCCCTGGTTATAATGCCAGGTGGAGGACCGCACGGCCCCGAGCTGGACACGCCGTTGCCTGCATCCGTGTATAATCCGGATTTGAAGCTGCAGCCACACTATACGGGGGATATAACGAACCCGGACATCATCATTGATGTTTTTTCATGGGGTTTCGACCACCATGCATGGTTGCAGCGTGTCAGGGGAAGGCGGACCGCTGACGAGCTCTTCGCACAGCACGAAGAGATGGAGACCTACGCCATAACGACGCATGCATCTGCCACTAGCTATATGCTAGTGATGTTGGACATGGTGTGGCTGAAAGACGACAGGAAGGACGGCATGACGCCCGCCGAAGCCCAACGTGCCAGCGACGAACAGAGGGACCGCACAAAGCATGTAGGGTCGAACCCCGATATAATTCGGGAGAACGCTGAGCATCCGAACCTGATCGCACACGCCAGGCATAGTTTGCAAGGCCAACAGACACAGATCTGTTGCGTCGGGTATCCTTACCCATGCAATGCTCCTGGAGCTGGTGCCGGACTGCTCTATCAGCCTCACCCACATGAGCGCGGCAAATAGCTGGCCGTATATGGGGCCAAGGGCGTGCAAGGGACAGTGCCCTAGGTGCTTGCACCGTTCCCCTGGCGTAGTCGAGGAGGTCAGCGAGCTCGTGAAGGTTTTCGTTGACGCCGTCCGCACAGCCGGACCGGAGGACAACGAGTGTATTCTTGTTGTTGAACCACGGTGTGCACGCCCCGAAGATCAGCCTACATATGCTGAGAGGTACCATGAGCGCATGCTCACCGAGGGCCGCATACCGGCACCGGTGACAGGTGTGGGACCTCTTGACACAGGCCTGCCAATACGGGAGAGACAGCATTCCAGGCCGCCACCCGCATGGGCCTGGCAGGCAAGACCCACACACATGTGCAGTATGTGGCGAAATACGATCCGGATTCGCTCACTGCAGCCATGAACCGCGCACAGGGCACAGACCCTGGTGGCCGCCTACCTTCGGTTACCTTTAGCTCGGGAGCTAACCCTTCTTCGGGTTCAGGTAGCGCTAGCGTAGGTGCAACGGCCAAAGGCGCAGCGGTCCCCACAGCGGGACCGAAAAACACACCGCAGCCGCCCCCGGCAAAGGCCGGTGGAGCACAGGAGCGTGCAGCGACGCCGACAGGGGCGTCGAAGATTCGCAGGCTTGAGGCTGAGGTACACGACCTCACTGATGCGAATCGCTGCCAAGAAAGCACTATAAGTGACTTGAGGAAAGCCCTTGCAGGATGTGCGACGCCAGCGCGATAGTGCGCTTGACATGCGTCACAGGGCAGAAGACGCTGAGAGCCGGGCCGATAGGGCCGAGGCGGAGCTGCATAGGGTCACGAGGCGCTCCAGATCGCGTCGCAGGCGGAGGGATAGTACCTCCTCAGACCGGAGTCACCGTCGCGAGCGCACCCGGGAGCGGGACCGCACCAGAGAGCGGAGACGGATGGACTCCAGACCTCGGGATAGGTCCGAGGCGCCGACCCGACAGCGCCTTTCCCGATGGGGCCGCAATCGCCCAGCCCCGGAAGGCGCCGAAGCAGATCGGGACACAGTTTTTGAGCGCAGAAATCCACGTCCCTCCGCACGGTCGGAGGACAAAGGCAAGGAGCCGCCCCACAGTGTCTATGACGAGGTCGAGTACCACGGTGACACAGGCGCAGGTGACTGGGATCCACCGGGACCCAGGAGCAATCTAGGAAGACGCCGGAGCCACCGCGCTTCCGAGGAAATCCAGGCAGTGCTGGCTATCACAGGATGCCAGATCGCGAGAATCCACACCGCCCGATGACGCAGCAGGAGGCTTGGTGGTACTTCCACAGCGATAGGCCGTCGGGTGAGTGGTCAGATGCGGAGTGGGCCGAGTTCGGCCGCCAGTACCCTAAGCCACCGGGCCAGGGCAAGCTCGTGGAGATTGACGACAGGATCTTCTCCATCGACGTGGGAACCATCGAGCTCAGCCCCGACACAGGTTTCGGGTGGAACAGACGCATCGTCTTCCCGGACTTCCCCGATGGGGTGCCCACCTCCATATTTGAGGTGTTGAATGAGAAGCCTGCGCCAGCATGCTGGATCGGTCCATACGCACCGAGGCGCTTCTGGGCTGGTGATAAAAATCACCACGAGCTAAGCGAACGGCACAACATAAAGTGCACTGTGGTCACCCGCCACACAGGCCGTTCGTACAAGCCTACGGGGAAGCTACGGGACATAGATCCCATAAGATATTTGTTCTCACATCCGGACCCCGCGGACGGCTCCAGTTGGACGTATGAAGGTACGTGCCACCCACCGGGGTCGGAGTCCGACAGAGTGCCCACCGAAACCGGTGGAGCTGATCAGCCCTGTCCGATGCAGGAGCCCTCGTACGAAGGTGCATACGTCGCGCTTTGGGTCTTTCCCTTGGCGTTTGACTCAAGCACGGTGCCGCATCAGATCGAGGACACAGAATCCTTGAGTGCAGTGTACAACCCGGGCACAGACCCGCGGGCATCGACAGCTGCTGCCTCCGCCAGCCCGGGCACAGCCCCGGAGGGTGAAGTTTCACTCATGGAGACGGACGGAGATGAGCGCGATGCAGCATACATGGCCGTCTGCAGTGGGGAGTGGGTAGGACAAGCCAGCCAGGTTTCGTTTCCAAGTCCCGATCCTTTAGAAGACCTCCCCCACGGTAGCAGCGCAGCCTCTGGGCCCTCAACCGCTAGCTTAAGGAAGCTTAGCAAGTCCCAGTCCAAGCACCTCATTTCAAGCCTTACCGAAATGGTAGCTGGGGATGCAGTGCTGAAGGCAATTGTGTATAACGCTGCCACGCACGAAGCTGATCACTTGATAAGACTGACCGAACCCTCGGCACAGGTCCTCGCGAGCGTGATCAGCGAGAGGCAGAACGGGCCACCGGGCCTCGTGGTTGCCAGGTTTGAGACTTCCACCGAGGAGTTGTGTTTGGAGCTTGAGTGTGTAGCCGATACCCTCAACATTCCGATCATATTGGTCACACCGAACGGCTATCCAATGCTTGAGGACACTGTTACCTTGAGGGGAGATATGCATATTTCAGGTATAGGCCCGGAGATTGAGAAAGCCTTATGTTGATACGGATAGTACTGACTTTTGGAACCTTTGTCGTACCATTTCAGAGGAGTACTACATCAACGCATTTAGCCGAACTTGCTTTGTCGGCGACGCCCAGGACACAGATCCTGAGGACATCAGCGAGGCAGAGCTGGTGCCCGACGCTGAGATGCCTCAGCGAGGTGTCCATGATGAAATGGACAATGCCGGTGGCGCACTGACGCCCGAGGAAAGAGAACGTCTCATTCTGGAACAATTTCCGTTCCCAGGAACTCCGAACACAGAGGCGGAGCGCCGAGCGGCGTGGAGATCGTTGCCGCAACGAGTCCGGGTAGCTATAAGGCGCCTGCACCGATCCTTTGGCCATCTGCCAAACGCAGTCCTGACACAGGTTCTGAAGCAGGCACGGGCGAGCAAAGATTTCATCGCCGCCGCCGGACTTTACAAGTGTAAGGTCTGCCTGGACACAGCTCCAGTGCCCAGGCATCACCCAGTCGCTGGGGATAGCGTATTTCCAAAGGAATTCAATCATACGATAGGTATGGATGCGCTCGAAGTCAAGGACTTCTTCGGAAATCGCTATACTGCTGTCAATATAGTTGACACGCCCGGCACACCGATGCCAGCACCATCTACTCCCGCGAGGTTTCGTGCCAAAGATAAGACGGGCGAAACCGCCCGGTCGCGATCACCAGTAGGTGGCCGTGATGACGCACTAGTTGCGGAAGAGCTTGATCAAGTAGAGATCATGGCAAGAGGCCTGTTAGATGCTCAGGGTTTTTCCCCAGATGAGTGTCTGGCCCTCCTTCGCGCTTTTGACCGCGACCGACGCGAGGCATACACGCGCCCGCTCCTAGATGATGGAGATCCCGGGAGCATAGCCCTCGCGGTAGGTGTATATCGACACGGTGGTCTTGTTGGTGTCTCCGGACCGACGCGTGAGAGCCCGTCGTTCGCTATGTACCTCAACCACTACCTCTTGCATCACAGTATGCAAGCCGGACACCACAATCCACAGTGGAGTAGCGTTCAGCTTACCAACAGAGGCGCAGAGGCCCATAGAGACCTAGCCGACACTCCTGGCTCGTTTAACTACACTATAGGTGTGGGCGAGTATCGTGGAGGCGGTCTATGGGTGGAAGAAGCCACGGGTACAACTCCCGTGCGTGTTCAGAACGCGACAATGCATGGCACCGTCCATGATACTAAGAACAAGGTTCTTAAGTTTCGCCCAAAGGACGTGCACATGGTCGCGCCGTTCGTACCAGAACCTTATAGTATTTCTGCATACACAGTGAGTGATCTCGGCAAGCTATCTAAAGATGACATACAGCTCCTGTCGGACCTTGGCTATCCCATATACAAGGATACGCCGAAGTCTTTTGGTAGAAAGAGCGATGGGATCTATACCATGGGTCATCCGGATCTTCCTATCGAGACGTTTTTGGAACGCATTCATGAATACGGGATCAAGGAAATCGTTGACTGTAGGAGTCACCCGTATAGCGTCCGACATCCACAATACAATTGTGATGAGCTTTCTGCCACATGCTTTGCAAAAGGAGTTGTGTACAGTCACGCCCCCGAGTTAGGCAATAGAAATCGGGGCGGGATTGAGGCCAACCTGCAGACAGACCAGGGGCTCAGTACGATCGCTAGGATAGTTAGCGAGTCCCACGACGATTTTCACCGGACACTTCTCTTGTGTTCGGAGGCCAGCTGGCGGCGATGCCATCGGCGAAATATCGCCCAGCACCTATGGCTCGAGCACTCGAAACTCGCGGAGCACATACGTGCTAACGGACTGCCAGAGGCCCATCCGTGTCGCTACGCCCCTGAAGAGGACGACGGACTGGCAGCAGCATCGCACACAGCTGCGATTGGCGCGACGCCGCCAGTAGTCGAGCCCGCGGATGGTCGCGAGGCGGAACCCAAGGCCTTTGCTCTCACCCCTGATGGGGAAGATGCCTTCGGCTCTAATGTCGATGTTGGCTATATGGCTTCGCTCTTGGACTATCACAAGGCTCCTGTGGAGGTGCAGTTAGGCCTGGATGCCGCGATGAAGACTGAGTGGCAGAAGTACACCGAGTTCAATGCGGTGGTCCCTTGCACAGACAAGGAGTTCAAGGAGCTTACAAAAGCCGGCCACGTGTGTATCCCCACCAAATGGGTTCTTACCGATAAGAACGAGCACCTAAAGGGGACAGCGGCATACACTCCCAAGTGGAAAGCACGCTTGGTCGCATGTGGAAACTTCGAGCATATCTCGAATGAGGAGGATATTAGGGCAGATAGCCCCACGGCCGAGCCGGAAGGTATAGCCCTTCTGTGTTCATGGGCGGTTTCGTTGGCCCTGCGGCTCAAAGCAGCCGATATCACGAACGCATACTTCCAAGGGAAACCCCTTGAGCGCCTCCTCATCCTTCGGGTTCCCAAACACCCTAAGGGTGTGCCCGATGCAGAGATTCAGAGAGCCGGGTATATGATTGCCCGAGTCCCCGTGTACGGCACCACCGACGCGGGGCGGAACCTTTACCTCCGTATAAAGGAGAGTTGTAGGGAATTTGGCTTAAATGCCTCGCAAATTCTGTCAGCCCTGTACTATATTACAGGAGAAGGTGGTCGTTTGTGTGCTTGCTTGTGCACCCACGTGGATGATTTCCTGTGGGCTGCTACAGCCGAAGGCGAGCCAGCTATCCAGAATCTGCTGGATAAGTTTAAGATCGGTCGCATAGAGACTGAGAAGTTCCGCTTCTGCGGACGCGAGTATGTGCAAAGCGCCGATGGGACCATCAGTATAAACTGTAGGGACAACACGCGTGCAATTCGCCCGATCGATATACATAAATCGGAAAAGGGCTCGACTCCAGTTTCGAATGGCCAGCGCACAGCGCTGAGATCTGTCATAGGCTCGTTAGCCTGGGTGGCTCGCGCCACGAGACCTGATCTCGCCTATAGGGTGAACGCCCTGCAGCAGCGCGTTACGACAGCCACGGTGGATACGCTCCGTGAAGCAAACCGCGTAGTAGCACTTGCGTTAGGAGATGCGGATAGGCCAATCACGTACAGCGCTAAGTTACCCTGGGGCACAGGGGACCTGGCCGTTGTCACGTTTTGCGACGCTTCTTTCGCAGGAGAAGCGAACCATAAGTCGCAGAGAGGCCGTTTTCACTATCTCACTTCCGCACAGTCGGCGGTGGACAAGAATGCGCCGACGCATGAGATGCACCTCATTTCGTTTTCCTCATCCACCATGAAACGGGTTTGTCGTGCCACACTACAGTGTGAGGCTTACTCGTTGCAACACGCCATAGAACATGGAGATCGCATACGAGCAGCCGTGCTCGAAGTACTTGGCAAACTGCCCCGGTCACAGAACTGGGAAGAAGTCGCAAAGAGATCGATGTTCCACCTGCAGTATACGGACTGCAGGTCCCTCTCGGATCACTTGACAGCATCGATTCCAAAGTCATGCGAGGATAAACGCCTCGCCATTGAAATGTCTGGACTTCGCCAAGGGCTCTGGGAGGAGGACGAGCTAACGCATGTCCTGTACCACCCCTGCGGCGACGAGTTGAGGTGGATACCGACGCATTTACAACTTGCGGATTGCCTCACTAAGAGTATGAAACCGCTTTTGATCAATCATAGCATTGATCGCAATCTCGTACAGGTACTCGATGTGCCCGCGCCAGCCGCACAGAATACGGAAAGTACCGAAAGCACTCCGCTTTACGATTGAAGAACTCAGCCTTGAGCCTTGAGTCGCCGCACTCGGCTCGGTTGATCGTGCAAGCTCCCGGTATAATCCGGCGAGGTAGAGTTGGTCCAAAGCGACCAAAATTCGAGCATGATTCGGACGTCACACTATAGATAAGACGGGTGTGAAATTTCCCTGTCTTGCAGTGCCGTGTTGACATGTCCTCATGCGAGCGTAGTTTTCATGTCTAGCTTGAACGTTTCCTACGTGAAGACGTCTTGGGCTCAATCCGAAAAATAGGCTTTGTCGCGTGGTTGGACACTCTCTGAATCCAGTTCCTGCTTCAAAACCCTAAACCTGAAACCAAGCAGACATGTGTTAGCCTCCAGCATTGCCTCCCCACGACAGCTCCTGCTGCTGAGCTCAAGTCTTGAAAGTAGGGACCCTATACCGTTATATTATGAATCCCCATATGGTATATGAGCCTTAAGCGCTTTTGGGGTTCATTTCGTCTTTAAGAGTGCCACCACTCGTAATACTGACAAAATCGTGCTGTATATTGTCGTAGCAAAAAGCACAATTTCTGGGATCGTGTCCATGATGAGGGCCGATGTGGGCAAACATGCAGTCCAGCGATCAACAAGCAGCAGGTGCTTAGCATAATGAGTGATCGGTGACATTGACAATGGTAGTTAACACGCATAGGAATATGAGTCACCGCAAGCTACAACATATGACCACCCTAAACCCCAAACCCAAAATGTTATGTCTAAATTGTATAAGACCCCAAACCCTCAGCCTCAACACGAAACCCTCAACTCAAACCTTACACGATAGCCTAAACTCTATACCCCAGCAGGAGAAGCACTAAACTCGAGACCCTGAACCCAAAACACTAAACCACAAATCCCAAAAGCCCTTAACCCTGAACCCGAATAGGAGTGAGGGGATTATCGATCGGCTAGGAGTTCTTCACTACGGGATGTTGCATGCCCCGGCTCGTCTCTACCCTACAAATCCTACAGCCCAGACCCCCTGGAAGCCCTACTTCACTGGCTGGCTCCCCAAGGGTGCATGTACCCAAATAGTGTATACTTTGGCCATAAAGTCAACAAAGAGCATACTGAGTATACTATTTGGGTACATAAAACCCTCAGCACCCAAAACCCTATGTAACCCTTAAAGGAACACTTAAAGTAGACCCTTAAAGGAGCCCTTATACTATTCGGGTACATGGACCCTTCGGGGTTCCTAAAGCCCGCAAATCGAAGCCTAAGCTTCCGTTCGTCGAGGCTTTGGGACTTTGTGCCTAAGCCATTCCGCGCATGGAGAAGTGAAGGACCGGAATTTGGGATTCGGGTTTTGGAAAGTTTAGGTTATATAAGCTATAAGGGGGTTCTAGGTATTAGGGTATAGGATGAAGTCACGTTGAGGGGATAAGCATTTTGGGGTTCAGGATTCAGCCGCTGTGGCTTTAGATCTTGAGGGTTCACGGTTTCGAGGTTTGTTGGGCTTGAGCAGTTTAGGCTTTTGGGGATTGACAGTTGTGGTTGTGACTTCAAGCTTAAGGGTCTCTGTCTTTAGTTGTTTAGTGTTTGTGAGTTTGCAGTTTAGGCGTGGGGGGGCAGGAACTTCAGCCGTAGTTCAGAACTTCTGCTTCGGAAAGTCTAAGTTCGAGGTTGCGGGTGGATCTTGAACCTCTAGCGCATGGGAGTCTAGGCCATCATCAGGCATTCTAGATTGCGCGTGTTCGGGTCCTAGAGTATAAGTTAGCGTTTCTTGTCACTTGGGTTTTCTGACATTCTCCGAAGCTTCCGATTTCATGGCTTGCAACCGTCCGTTTGATTGACATTATTCCCAGTCTCGGCTCAATTAAGATTTGAGATTTATCAGTGCTGGTGTAACCAGTAGTCCCTATGTGTCCCTATATACTCGCCACGCCACACGAAAAGATGTGCCACTGCCCTATTCTGACCGCTGAGGCGCTTGTATCGGGTCCCAAAAAAAGCACACAAGCAAGAATAAGGATAGGGATATCCCATATAAACCCCCTTATAATGAAGCCCAAGAAGGTAAACAAGGTAGGGATATCGGGATATCCCTCTAAAGTGCTTATGCTTATGTGCCTTTTTGGGGTCCATCTATCATCAATCATGGTATACTTTGGCCTTGGAGTAGTCCCTGTATTAGATTCCGAAAATAGGGTGCCCTGCTATAGTACCCTAAAGATAGGATCCTTACAAGGGCCCCTATTGTATTCTGCGAAGCAGAAGTCGATTTCGAGCACTTTGGGTTTCAGCTCTGCTCCTCAGGCGACGACAAGTTCAGGAACCCAGAACCTCAAACCCGAGCCTAGACCCTAAACCCTGAATCCATAGAATGTCGAACTTCTCCTTTTGAGCCCCACTCATCTGAACCCTTCGAAGGCTCTTCTGGGTTTTTTGTGCAACCCCTGGCGGTGGAGGGAGTGGCAATCCTCAGGGTCCGTGTGCCCAAACAGTAGATACTTCGGCCTTGAAGTAGTCCGGTACTTTGGGGCCAAAGTGTCTACTATTTAGGTACTTCGTCTTGCCGTTCCTGGTCTATGACTGATACCAGGGTTCACTGGCAACTATCCGCAAAGTCTGGCGGTTACCCTGAAAGTAATCCTGAAAGCAATCCTTGCAGGAAAGCTGATTACAGTAAATCTCAGAGTAACCCCTAATCAACTCTAATACTGCTGAAAACCCTAAACCCTAAACCCTAAACCCCTAAACCCTAAACCCTTGATGAACCGAAAAGCTCTCCAGTGCTGGCTTCAGCTTGCAAGGAGTTTGTGGAGCATGCTGGGACCGGCCCCTTTGGCGCCTCAGAAGGTTCATGGTGCAGAGCCCCACACCCCGAAGACTTGTCGGCTTAGGGGTTTAGGGGCTCAGAGTTCAGGGGTTCAGGGGTTTAGGGTTCGGGGTTTAGGGTTTAATTTAGGGTTCAGGGTTCTCTCGAAAGCTGAAGCCCGGAGCTGAGACAATGAACTCTTATGGGTTTCGCAGCTGTTCACCTAGGCTTCCTGAGACGTCCCTCGATGAACGCAGCTGCCGTAGAAATCCCCAAAGTTTCGACCCTAAACCCAACGCTCTCTATCCGATGTTCTATAAGCCCCAGATCTATCTGGAACCCGCATTTTTGCTTCAGCCCCAGTTTCGACAGGAGGGAGGTGCCACCAGCAGCATAAAGTCCCACTGCCAAGACCACCCCGCAATGCTGCCAAGTTCCTGAACACTGGAGCCCTAAGCGTGCGATATGTGACAAATAGTCAAAGCATACTTGGAGGATCATGGGACTTAGTAAGTAAGGTTATAAGTAGCTTAAGTGGGGTTATAAGTATAGTTACCCTAATTATAACCCAGTTACTAAGTCCCATGATCCTTTAAGTAGGGTAAGAGTAACAATACTGGTAGCACGGATGCCGGCACTATCCCTGAGGTTCATGTCCTGTCAGAAAAGCACCTGTGTCGAAGCTATCCCCTCGATGCCTCCCGGCTCCCCACTCAGTTTTTTGGGGGGCTGAAAAATTGTCTATACTATTTTGGGGGTTCCCTACTATAGTTATTGTATAATGGGCCCCTAAACCCTATTCTAATTAAAACGGCCCCTGTATTAGTGTTTCGGGTTTACCGTTCAATCTTGTTCGACGAATGCACAGGCGAATGTGGCTGTGCCTGCGCATGCAAACGGATCTTCGTTTGCTCACTGACCCACTGCATCTCTAAACCGTAAACCAACGTAAACCAACTGGGTTCTTGTTGAGGGATTCAGTTTCAGTTACCATGATAAGGAAACCTTGTTATTTACTATAGATCTCTATTATGGTATCTTAAACTAACTCCCTTGACAAGAACCCAACCAAAGGCATACCCGGCGAAGAAGCCGACATGGCTGTGTTTGACGAGGCCGCTGGAACTTTGAACCATAGTAGGGTCCCGGAATAATTTGATTTCAGGTCTATCCCATCGTGAAGCAATAGACCTCCAAGCATAGTAGGGTTTGGGGTATATTCCCATTCCTTAATCAAGGAATGTGACCTTCAAGTACGCATAGTATGATCCCTACTATGGCTGAATGTATAAACTTCAATAATATATATATATATATATATATATTAATATTAATATTAATATTAATATTAATATTAATATTAATATTAATATTAATATTAATATTAATATTAATATTAATATTAATATTGATATTAATATATATATATATATATATAAGGGATTTTAGAAGAGATCTGGGTGATCAAACTCGGGACCCACAGGTCCCAACATGAAGTCCTGCCCTAAAGCTCAACATACCTCATGTGTTTCTTTGTCCTGACTACTTAGAGGATCATGGGACTTAGTAAGGAGGTTATAATTGGGGTTATAAGTCCCCTAAGTGGGGTTATCCTACTTAAAACTTACTTATATGTAACCTTACTTACTAAGTCCCATGAGCCTTCAAGTAGTGTATCAATGCAGGAACCCCGTGCAGGCTCGAGTCTATACTATACCGGTACCTCGGTTGATGATATAAATCCTGCA
The DNA here is from genome assembly GCA_905221615.1 of Symbiodinium sp. CCMP2592. Taxonomy (NCBI): domain Eukaryota; class Dinophyceae; order Suessiales; family Symbiodiniaceae; genus Symbiodinium; species Symbiodinium sp. CCMP2592. The sequence continues at coordinate 788,985 of CAJNDT010001125.1, forward strand.
TGACCCATAATAAGGAATCTATGGGATTTATGGTATATTCCTGATTATGGGTCATGCAGGATTTATATCATCAACAGCTGGACCCTCAGGACGTTGTCCTTCAGATTCAGAGTATTTCGTGAGGAAAGTTAGCAGCTGGAGGGGTTGTTGAATCCTCATTCTGGCACCGCGCTTGTCAGAAACCCTACACCCGTAGGCTCCATGGCAATTCCTTTTTGGGGGTTCATACTGTTGATGATATAAATCCTGCAAAACCATGGGAATTATTGTATAATCCTTAATTATGGGTAATGCAGGATTTATATCATTTAGAATCGTATAGGGTAATCCCAAAAAGGAACTAACATGGAGCCTATGGGCAGCTAAGGGTCTTTAGCTACTTGAGTTCTCGGACGTGAAAACAGCAACTCGTGCCTTGAATGTGACTGCGCTGGCAGGAAGAGGAATGGACACGCGTCGACATCAGTTGCAGCTTTATGTGGCTTGTCGCCAAGACGCAGCCCGTATAACGTATATATATATATATATATATATATGTTTGTTTAGGATAGCCGGTTTCATGGTTAAGATGCTCATTAAGGTTCGATTATAGTGAAACCTAGGAAAGCCAAGCACAATACCACATGATAGGGTAAGGGGAGGTTCAGTTACTGTCTACGGTCCTGCACCCAGGGATGCAGGGAGGCTTAGATCGACATCGGGTTAATGTCGCCAGTGCTGGCTTGGTCTTTGTTCCTGCAGCTGTTTTTTCGGCTAGTCCAGTATGCTTCCCATCACATTCAGACCTGTGTGTGTTATTCCTGCTCGTGTATCGTATCGCTCAAAGTCGTGCTGCTGCAGCCACGTTCTTTTTCACTGCATGGCGATGAAGGCCTTCAATTACAATTCCCTTCTGAGAACTGTAGTCATAGAACCCTCATAATCAGAAGCCCGTATGGAGCCGTGATCGGACTCAATACGGAACCATTATGCAGAAGCCTTAAAGAGACACCTTCTATCACCAGTACATTTCACATCATAGAGGAAACCCTTATAATATGATGCCTTTAAAGCACATGACATCCACGATATAATCACGAATTCTATAGAACCCCTTAGAAACCCTAAAGCCTAAACCCTAAACCCTAAAAACCCTAAACCCTTTACAGAACCCCGACAGTTCCCCCATCCACAGAAACGCCGAGGATTCTCGGGGTCTTCTTTTTTAACATTGCAGCTTGGATGCATCGATGGTGGCGGTCGGGATTTCCGGAGTGCTAAAAGTGCTACGATTCGAGTTTAGGGTTTTACTTTTAAACATGAGTCCATAGATCATCCAATTGAAATAGCGGGGAGACATGGGGAGGGGCTTTCTTAACCAGGGGTCTGCATTAGAGCTTCGACAGTTTTCATGCCCTTGACCAAGAAACGCATCGTCGTCTTGGGAGTCCGCTTGTTCGGCCAGGTGCGTTCTCGTTTAATGCAGGCCTTGGGCCCGTCTTGGCCGCATTCAGAAGGAGAAACGTGCACTCGCGCAACGAGTTTCGATGCCACGCCTTCCTCTCACGCGGGCGATCGACGACTTTCGACGGGCCACATCGCGATGCTTGTTTCTGCCTACCAGTAGTACGATCTGTCAAGACCGTGAGAATACTTGCACGAGATGTACAGTCAAGCCAACAACATTTGCCGGGGGCAGAATGACGGCACAGTTTGTGCAGCTTGTGAATCAAGCATCGCATTCCGGACTCCCTAGGGATTGCCATTGAGTATGCATAAAAGTAGTTAGTAAAGGAAGTGGAGACCGAAAGCAGTTTGCAGCTACACCAACACCTACAAAGTGTGGTTGTCTTCGCTTGGTCTCAGGTACAGTATTCATGTCGTGATGCCATCATCCTTGTTACCATCCGGCGCAGCATCGTCTCTCATAATAAGGTTTGGAAGCTCGATCGCCCGGACTGCTAGAGAAGGGAATCTCTGTCATGCAACCCAATATTAATGTCACCCTGCTTGAAGCAAAGGTCATTTTCTACATGGTCAACTACCCTGATGACGACATCAAGCTTCGTCCTCAGACTGAGGCCGAAGCAAGCATCTGCGGACACCAGGGTCACTACTGCCCAGAACCGGCCCTTATCGAAGACAAAGCTCTCAGGCTATAATCCACAACCGGAGTCTTAAACCCTAAACCATACACCGAGTCTTTCAAGTTGGTGTCTCGCCGATGCAACAGACTTCCTTTCTTGGATCCGCCTGAGAGCTCTGGGCGGTGTAGGGTGCTACTCAGAGTACAACTGTATAGCTTCGTACATTGTCATACATCCTACTATAGGGGCTTATATAATTGCCAATAATGTCTTTTTTTTGGGGGGGTCCGTATTTTAATGACAGTATAAAGGGCCATTATTAAGGCCCCTGCATTACCTGCCAGCAGAGCCCCAAATGCTAAACTCGAAAATTCCGTTTTCCGTGCGAGCTCAACCTTCACTCCTGATCCCTTTGAGCCTGAAGCCCAATGGAGGAGCCTAATACTATCTATACTCTTTTGGGGGTTCCTTATTTTAACTATGGTATAATGGGCCCCAAAACTTTATGCTAATTGGATTAAGGACCCTATACTGAAGCCCCGAAGAAGGAAATTGACAGTGACGTGCAGTCACCCGAGGCGCTACTCGTGGTCCATCATTAACACAACTGTGTCCATCTTCAGTGCTGGAGCCTTATGCACGTGGTTTCATGCTGAGGGTTTGAATAGGGTTTGGCTCCTTGGGCTACCCTCAAAGGGACTTAGTAAGGATTCCTAAAGGGCTCCTTAAAGGGATCTATAGGGTTCCTTAGAGGGATCTATAGGGTTCCTTAAAGGAATCTATGGGGTGTTTAGGGTGTAGCCTTTTGCTCGTGGTGTCATGCTTACTTGGAGGATCAAGGGACTTAGTAAGTAGGGTTATGAGTGGCCAAATTGGGGTTATTAGTTGATAGTAGTATAGTTACCTTTTTTATGACCCTATAGTTGCTAAGTCCCATGATCCTCTAAGCATGCTCAGGGTTTGAATAGGGTTTCGGGCTTAGGGCTCAGGGTTTCAGTTTCAGGCTCAGGGTTTAGGTTTGTTCAATTCCTAGGGCCCGAATAGGAATGATAATCTTCATCGTCAGAATCATAAGATCCGCTGGGGAGCCCCGTTTATGAGCATACTTCATTGTACATCCCAGCTCGGTCACAATCATTAAGGTCTAAGGTTTCATGTTTTCCGTGCAGAGCGAGCGAGATCAGGAGCTGATAGGCTTCAAGTGTCGGGCTTCTTGGGTTTGCAGGGCTGAAGAGTTTTAGGGCCTTAGGGTTTAGGGGTTTAGGGGTTTAGGGCTTAGGGTTGTAGGGCCTTAGGGCTTGAGTTTTTTAGGGCCTGAGGGATTAGGGTTTTGGGTTTTGGGGCCTTAGGGTTTAGGGTTTAGGGGAACCCTAGGAGGTTAGAGGGCCAATTGAACTAATTAGAGCCTAATCGGAGTGTAGGTGACCTCTCGGAGGATCTTGCAGAATGCATTTTTTAAAAGCATGTGCATCATCTACAGTTTTGGGCTAGCGAACTCAGCATACTGGTTTCTGGCTTAGGGTTGGAGCTTTGCAGACTTTGCAGTCTACTGTGTAGGGCTTCTTATACGGTTAGGGTTTATGGAATAGTTTTCCTGGGGGTAGAAGCACTGGCGATGCTGTACCAGATACGTACATGGAGGTCCTAACGCGACAATCTGTTAGGGCACCCTTATAAAACACAAAACCTTAGACCCTATGGCCTAAATCCTAAGCCCTAACCCTGAACCTTAACCCTACACCCTTCTGGCATTGGGCTCTTTGGAAACCCGATCCAGAACCACAGCCGAGTCGAGAAGTTGCACGCACTGTCCAGGCTGTCATGATTTTCACCGCGGCGGACGAGGTGCATGGTTCTGGGTGCAGGGTTCTAGGGTTCGAGCTTACGTCGGCCCAGGACTTTGAGATGTGTAGCTATCACTATAAGTCTTATCGCTATGCTTGGTACCACTTTCTAGTAGGGCTTAGTAGTAGTTTGCTGAGTAGCATTACTATGATTGAATGTTGCTGTCTTGTACTACTGCTAACCTGGTTGCTATGATTGAGCTTCCGCAACTATGCCAATATTTCAAGCAGCGTATTTGCATGTGGTTTGGCAGTAGTTTAAATGCTAACATAAATACCCAAACCTTCCAAAATCCCTGAATTAAGGCATATACTCTAAATTACAGTAGGATCCCGAGTCCCGAATATGGTTTAATGTATATTCCTTAATTAGGTGATTTTGGAAGGTCTGGATACGACATTAGTATGAGGTAGCATGACTCCTAAACCCAAAGGATTCGGACCCATACCCGAAACCAATTCCTCAGCGCAACCAAAACCGACTAGTTTGTCTTGAGGGTCTGTCGTTTAGCCAGCCGTAAGCTCTATAGTAAAAAGTTGTAAGCCGGATTAAGGACAATTAGTGCTGTGATTCCCTATACACTCCGCTGAAGGATAGAGGCTACTGGGTTTCCAACTTTTGGGCTTCTACTATAAACTTCTTTCTCGAGCCATAAGTCAAAGGCGACTGAGGGGTTGAGGCTTCAGATTTCCAGACTCGAGGTCAATTTCCCTTATCACTTTTCCTTAAAGGGCTTCATCCCCTACCCGTTTTAGACTACCTAGGTTTCTATATAACACTTAAGAAAAGGGATGTGTATGACCCCCGGAGAAAACAAACTCCAAACGTTGAAGGTGGTGCTCCATTTCGTCTTCAATCCACTGCTTGGAGACGCTCGGCTGCAGCCCCGCTTGGAGAACTACCCACATATTCTTAGTCGGGGTTTAGTGTTTAGGCAGTTTAAGGTTTTTGATTCAGGGCTTAGGGGCTTTATCGCTGAGAATCTGACAGGATAAGGAAGCTTTCGAACCCAGGCCTTCCCGTTATACCTTGAATTACAGTAAGATCCTTAATCGGGTTTAGCGTATTTTCTTCAAGTAAGGGATGCTGGAAGGCTTTCGAACCATCGTGATCTTGTCGAAGTCCCAGGCTGTGCCGACTCCCACTTTCGACGGTGTGATAGCCAGCCCAGAGGCTCCATGTACCATTATAGTAGATGCTTAGGCCTTACAGGAGTCCCTATATAGGTACTTTAAGGCCTAAGGGCCTAAGTATATACTATATTGGGAGTTTCCGAAACTTCGGGGTAGCTTATTTTCGGGTCCTTATAACAAGGATCCTTCTATTTAGGGTGCTAAATTGGGGTCCCCTATTTTCGGAATTTTGTGGGTGCGTGGAGAATTGGCCAGAGCCTTTCATGGACAACGTTGCCAATACTCAGGGTTTAAAGTAGGGGCCTTAATCATTAGAATAGGGTTCATAGGGACCCATTATACTGTACTTACAATAAAAGGAGTGCCCCCCGATAAATGGAAAGATAATTTATTTTGGCACCTACAGCAGCGTTTTGGGTTCGTCCGGGTCTTTTGTGTTTATAATAACTTGTTGCCTGATGAGGGTAAGAGTCCTCTTGAACATGGATCGCCAAGGGTGCATGTGCCCAAATAGGGTTCCTGTAAGGGACCTTTGATACTTTGAGCTCAGGTTACGGATAGAAGGCTTACGAGTGGTGCTGATCCCAGCTTTGTGCCCGACGGGTTTATGGCTGTATTCGGCATGGGCACGGGGTTCACAGTTTAGTTGTTTAGTGCTGGGGGGGGTGCAGAGTCATCGGCATGCACGGTTCTCAGGAATTCCCGGCGGGGTGGCACCTGGTCGTGCGTGCCTTGCATCGATTTAGTTGCATTGGACGTGTTTAGTGCTTCGGGGTGCAGCCTCGCGGCAGCGGCAGCTGCAATGGCAGCGGCACGAGGAGGAAGAGGAGGAGCAGCATCAGCAGCAGCAAGACCCGCAAGGAGCAAAGAGCAAGGAGCAGGAGCAGCAGCAGTACTCGTAGCAGTCGTAGGGTAGGAGCAGGACATGTTTTTATTGAGTAGCATTTGTCGGCGTAGAGTTACCGTCGTCGCCGTAGTAGCAGCAAGAATGCTGCACATATTGGTAGTTGTAATGATGGCATCGTCTTCGGCCTTGTCGCTGGGTGCTAGCAGTGGCCAGTATCACTGTTGTCATGGCTACGTCGGTTTACTGTTTATTGTGGAAGGGCAGTGGTCGTGGCCGTTGACGGATCGCAGGAGGTAACATGAGCCAGGATACATTCCACAGTTCTCTAGATCTGTACCACCCTTTCTGGCCTCATAGAGGCTTCACCCTAAGGCTCCTGGACCCTTGTAGTCGATTCTGAAAGTTTCATCGTTTTTCCCCTTAGGTTTTGGGCCAGTGAGTGGTTGGGATAGGGGAAAAATGTAAAATGCTGTTCTTTATGCGGTTTAAGCATCCATAAAAATGTAAAATGTTACCCAACTATGGCCAAGAGGTGTCGTCCTGAGCTACATCATCTTCCTGCTGTGGAATCCCGGCCTTCAAAGCTTCTGCAGTACCGAAGTTTGGTCTTCGGGCATCGGGTTCAGGGATAAGGCGCTGAGGGTCCATGTACCCAAATAGAATTTTCAAAGGCCACAAAGTATTTACATAGGGGCTACTTGAAGGCCAAAGTATACACTATTTGGGTACATGGACACTTAGGGTAATGGAGCATGGCCTCCAAGCCAAAAGTCAGAACTCCTATAGCCTATAGCTTAGAAGCTGCCCCCACCCTGTAATAGTGACTATAAGGATTATATTATGGCCCTATTATATTCCTATTATACCACTATTACAGGGTGGGAGCCCCTTCTAACCTACAGCCATTGTCGGCTCGGTTGGATGCTCGGGCGCGACGTGGTCGTGACTTCTGCATGTCTTTTTCTGTCTAGTTCTTAGTAGGGAATGGGGGAATGGAACATGGGAACTATAAGGGACCCTCAAGGGACTATCATAGGGATCCATTCCTCCATTCCCTATTAAGAACCAGACAGTTTTGTGGCCAGGGCCAGTAAGTGTGTGTGAGTGTGTGAGTGTGTGAGTGTGTGAGTGTGTGAGTGTGACTGCTTACAGTTGTATTTCCAGATCATGGATAATTCCAGTAGATCTGCTGTCCAGTTGAGGGATTGCGGAGTCTCAGTATGCAGCTGCGATGTGCTCTCGCCTTCGATCGTTTAAATCCATTACACATGTCTTGAACTTCCTGTAGTGTAAGCTTGTTGCGTGGATCGTAAGGACCCTTAGGGGGAGGGGGTAGGGGGTCTAATACCTTTCATAACCCCGCTACCCCCCGAAGGGTCCCTATGATTGAGAGCACTCAGTCTCAGACACCGTTGCCTGTCCTACTTACACTGATGCTGTAGGCACCGTGAGAACCCTAAATCCTCAACCGAGTAGCCCCCAACAAGATATCTATAGACCTAAAACCCTAGGGGCCAAAACAGCCCAAAAGCCTTATATAGTATGGTCTTGGGGCCCAAATGCTTTATTAATGATCCCTAGGGAAATGCCCCGAATCTCGGGCGCCGAGGTTCACCTGTGCTCAAATCATGATCGCTGCTTGGCCGCCGACCAGCTTGGCGCTGCGCATGAGAAGAGTTCCACATCAAGTTTGCTTGAATCGTAAACCACGGATTCCCCCAAACCCTAAACCCCAAACCCTGAGCCCTAAACCCTAAACCTTAATTAATTAAACCCTAAACCCTAAGCCTTAAACCCTGAACCCTAAACCCTAAGCCCTAAACCCTAAACCCTAAACCTTAAACCCCAAACTTGAGAATTGAAGAACCACGGACTTCTGCGCATGAGCCAAGGCCTACTTCTCAAACGCTCTGAAGAGGCTTGGATCTTTCCACATTATATGGGAGTTTCCGAAAATTGAGGGTTCCTTTAAAGGGGATCCTTTAAGGGTTCCTGTAAGGGTTCTATAAAGGGCTGAGGGTTTAGGGTTTAGAGTTTCCGAAAATTCGGGGTACCTTATTTCGGGGTCCTTATAGTCAGGATCCTAGTATTTACGGTACTATATTAGGGTCCCCGATTTTCGGAAACTACCACATTATATACTATGTGTTTGACGGCTTCATCTCCCCATGAATCCCGTAGACCTTGAAAACCACTCCCTATAAGCCTTAATTAGCAGAATCAGAATGGCCTAAATGCCTTATACCCCGAACCCTGGACCTTCAGCCCCAAATACACTAAATCCTCAACCTCAAACAGACTAAACCCTGAACCTGAAACAACTGATATTAAACTTAAACGGCCCTAAATCCATGTAAATTCTAATTCCCAAACGTCTTAAACTCTATAAGCACCAAATACCTAAACCCTAATAAACCCGTGCATTATATGAACCCTAAATACCTGAAACCCTAAGCCCTAAATACCTAAGCCCTAAAACTCTTTTAAGCCCTAAGTGTCTTAAACTCTAAAGCCTGACTTGCCTATTATAAATCTTAAGCCCTGTATGAACCCTATAAACCCTAAACCGTCATCCGGAAGGCGTGGTCTTCAGGGGGAAGTCGAGGAAGGTGAGTCGCGCCTTGGGCTGCTTTGGCTTTCGGGATACTTTTCGGGGTCCTTTGAATGGTTCCTTTAATGGATACCTAGAGCGATCTTCCTCTATGGCTTGGGCTCTTGGGATTTAGGGCTTCAGGGCTCGTAGGAATCAGTTTTGGTGGAACAAGCAGGGATGAAATTGCCTCGACTTGGTAATGGCCGAACTACAGTATCCAAGACTGTCGTGCTGTTGCTGGCAATCTTCGGGACAAAAAGTGTTCCAGCGTAGATACAGCGACGTTTAACTCTCAAGCCCACAAATACGTGAAGACAACCCCCAACCGACACCGAAGTTAATTCCCAAAGTCTGAACCCTGAACCCTGCCACCCGTCCTCTCCTAATCCGTTTCCTTCTTCTTTTTCAGGACTTAGCTCCAAACCCTAGGCCCCAAACCCTAAACCCTGAATTCCCGTCAGTGCAAGGCCGGGGCGGGCCTGGGTGGTGAACGATGGACTCCGAGGCCTACGCCGTGTGCAAAGTGTATATGTCAATTTAATTGCACATTATTGTAGCCATGCATGTGTGTATATATGTATACATGTATTATATACATGTATATATATATATATATATATATATATATATGGGTATACATGCATTAACATGCATGCATACATACGTACATACATGCATGCATACATACATACAACGTGTGTATAATATGTATATATATTTACACACATAAACATATATATATATATATATATATATATATATATATGTGAATGTTTGTGCATATGTATATATATATATATATATATATATAATGTACATATACATGTTTGTATACTTGTATTTGTATCTGCATGTCTGTACGTGTCTGTATATGTGTTTGTATATGTATGTATATGCATATGTATATGTATGTATAGATATACATGTGTATATGTATGTGGTTGTGTATATGTATGTGTAGATATGTGTATGTATATATGTATTTGTATGTTTGTATATGTGTTTTATGTACGTATGTGTGTATATATATATATATATACATATACATATACATATACACATGATTCTATACATGTATGATTCGGATTGTTCTGTGAGTTTCAATCCGTGGTTCGTTGATCCATGTATTACCGCAGTAGTCTCTTGCTTTCATCAGGTCAACTTCGAGGTGTTGGTGCATTTGTACAGGCGTGTGCTGCTTTTGAAGTTTACTTTAGTTTTGGTTTTCACTGCGAGCTGTTGCTTTTTGTGTCTGTGAGATGTGTCTTCGTCACTGCCGCTGTTTTGGTTTCTGTAGTTTCGGGTCTAGGCTTGGGATGGCAGTTGTTGTGGATCTCGGTGGGCCTTGCCAAGTTTTCTCCTATGCCTCGCACGAGTTGTTTTCAATCGCTGGTATGCCCCATTCAATAGTAGTGCGTCACAGACGTCATAGCCCCTGATAAAGAAAGCATGCACATGCAGCGACAAGTCACGGATCCTTTCCTTGGGCATGTCGGCTCCTAAACCGAAAAGCTAAGCCCTAGAAGGAGCACCCAGTTCGCCTGTCTTGCCAAAGGTGATCACGGCCAGCCCATTGCACCTCGGGCTCTCAAAAAGCGTGGGGGTGGCCCTAAACCCTAAACCGGTGGGGCTCTGGGGCTGGAGGTTTTATGGTTTTAGGTTTGGGGGTTTAGGCTTTCAGGATTTGGGTCCCAATTTCTCGGAGTTTTGGGAAGGTTGTTCTTTTAGGGTGGAGGGTCCAAGAAGCTAATTTGTCCAGGGCTGCTGTTGTTGTCATTGCGGTTCTCAGGATGTTGAGTTTTAGTTTACGCGGACATACACTTCGAGCTTCTCCAACATGTTGATGAGAAATTGGGGCAAGCGAGGTGGGCTACATTGATCAAGGCAACCTGAACAACAAGCAGTAGTCTTACTTGCGGGTCCCTATTGAGTTGTGACTTCGGGCTATCCAATACCGAAGCTAGCCTTAGTCATAGTTTTTTATTCACGGACGGATATCGCAAGAAACCCTAGCTGGGCTACATGTCTTTGGGTCCTGACATCAGCATTAAGAGGAGCATAGTTACCCCCAAACCCCATTCAACAAATGAAGGTCCGACATTGCATGTCAGAATTCTGAGACGAAATCCAAACAGGACCCCACACTGGTGACTCACGATGGGCGTGAGAGAAGCATCGCCATAGTCGGTGGCGTGGAGGTTTTCGTCATGACAAAGGCCAGATTGTTGCAGCAGAGGGTTAAATCGTGAGGTTCCAGGGTGTGATGTGTAGGGAATGCCTCAAGGCCAAAACCCTAAGGGTCCATGTACCCAAATGGTATTTTCATTGGCCCCAATGTACCTATATAAGGACTACTTTAAGGCCTAAGGGAAAGTGTGACTTCGCCACAGTCCGACACCACACTATGTCAAGTCCTATTATTCTTCGTAGAAGCCTCATCACCATAAACTTGCCAGATGCTGTAGTTTATTTCACATGGAATCTCCCGTGCATAAGGTACCCCTAATTTCCGGACACTTCCATACAGAGCAGCTTTTGAGTTGAAATATTCGGCGCGGAAGCATTTGTTGGATCATGGGAGATGGTACTTGGAGGGGCAGGGGACCTAGTACGTAGGTTATAAGTAGAGTTATGAGTACCCTAAATGGAGTTACCCCAAGTATAACCTACTACTTATAACCTACCTACTAAGTCCCCTGCCCCTCCAAGTAAGCAGTAGTGAGATAGCCTAGAGATTGCGAGTATTGCTAGCATGACTTAGCTCATACTCTAAACTCTAAACTGTAATTCCTAAATCCTAAGCCCTACACCCTAAGCCCTTGAACCCTAAACCATTGAACCTTCAATCTCGGCAGGATTTGGCAAAGCAGGGCTTCGAACAGCGAACCAAGTGCTGGTCCATGCTCTATGCGCACATGGCAGGACAGGGTCGTAGAGGCCGTGCTCGTCGTGGTTGCAAGGTTGTGGTGGTTCCGTTGTTGTTGTTGGCTGCGGTAGTTTGCTCGAGGTCGGTGGCGGTGGCAGCCCAGCAGTAGTAGCCGTCGCCGTCGTGGCAGACATAGTGGTAGTGGTGGTGGTCGTCGAAGTCGTCCTCATGGCCGTAGCTTTCCTGGAAGTGGCTGTCACAGTCGTCGTGGCAGTCGTCGTCGTAGCCGTGGTGGTGGTGGCCGTGGCTGCACTGGCAAAAATATTGCTGTTAGTTCACCTTCCTTGCCCCCTAGACCCTAATCCCGGAACTCCCGAACCGTTTTTGGCAGGATTTGCAATGATCAGCGCAGGCTTTGGTCCCAGCGTCGCGCAGGGAAGTGTGAGCATACATTGTTCGATATTATTTCAGCTTTCCTGGTAGTTTTTGATTATGTACCCAAAACCCGGTTCCAATCATTAATGCTGTCAAACGCCGGGCCAAAATGCATCTAGATGTGTAGTAAAAGGCGACTATGATCTGGAGTTGTTCCATCTTGATCTGGAGTTTTCTCTCTAACATTCTCTGTAAACCCTAAACCCTAACCTAGTCGGTAGTGTACCTGCTTCAACTGTCATTCTCAGAAACCCAATCTCTTTAAAGCGAATCCGAATCACATTTTGACACGGCAACTGCGATTGTCTACACTCGAGCACTACGCCGCTTCTTTGTTTGGTTTGGGGAAGCCAAGGCGGTCAAGTGAAAGCGGTGGGTCAGCTTTTCAGGCACTTCTTTGCAACAAGGATTCTGCCTTTGGGGTCGGGGGATGGTTTCGGCTTGACATAGAGCTTACACGTGTTTGGGTCATTTGATCCGTCTAGAACGAAAACCCCGGCGCACCCCCTTCCCCCAACCTCGACCTTATAAACCATAAACCTAAATTGTGAACCCACGGCCCTAAACCCTCATCCCTAAACCTTGCCTCTCAAGATCCGACAGCTCAAAGACCCCAAAGAAAAAACAACAAGAAATCTGGAAATAACCCGAAGCCCAAACCCGGACAGAACTCCCATGGGCTCTCGGGACTTGAACTTTTAACGGAAGCCCCAGAGACCTCTCTAGGCGGCCTCATCTAAACAAAGTTCGTCAGAAATGGGAGTTTCCGAAAATAGGGGATCCCAGTACCCTACATAGTAGGATCCTTATTTATAAGGACCCCCAAATAAGGTACCCCTATTTTCGGAAACCCCCAAATGGCTTCTCTCAGGTGGGGACTTGCAGCATGCTTGGCCTTTTGCTTCCTCTGCGCTGATGAGTCTGGGCCCTGGGGTTCGCCGCATGATGAAGCTTCTTTCTTGCCTTGCTTTCTTTTTTGAGGGCGGCTGGAGCCTGAGATTGTGATGTTGTCGGTCTGCTGCTTTGTTTGCCGATCGTGTGTTTGTCTTGGGGTTGGATGTTCAGAGTGTTGGGATTAAGCCCGGGAATCTTGGAGTTGGGGGTGTGCGATTCGCCAAGTTTGTTTTTGTTGCTTTACAGGTGGAGGGGGGGGTTGGTTTGGGGCTCGATGTCTTTCACAGGGATTGCGGTATTCGATGTTTGGGCTTGGATGTCAGTGGTTTGTCACACTGGCAACAGCTACTTGTACTCCCTTGAAGCGAAAGCAGTTACCTGAGATGAAACACTCATTCAGAGCAACCCGCTGGTATGCTTTTGAGCTAGGGAAATCAATGCTAAAGGTGCTTGCACTCATTCTTGGCGAAAGGCATCTGGAATGGTGTTGACATTGATTCTGACGGGGCGACATCCCATGCCCATCTCAGCCCCACATGTAAGCACATTGCAGATCTTCGCGATGTTGATGGTGCTTCCAGTCAGCAGGAAAGAAGCAAATGAATCCGAGACACCTACATGAAGCCGAAACCAAAAACTCCCCAATCAAACCCCAACCTCTAAACCCCGGAACCTGAGACTGCATGACTTTGGGGGCTTGCACATTAGAGTGGGGGGTGTGATATGTCTGTTGCGATTTTGGGTGTTGGTTTTAGGTCCAAGATGTTGTTCTGGGGCAAGTTGCGCTTTGGCAAGTAGGATCGTTGGGCTTTCAGTTTCGTGTTTGAAGGTTGAGAGCCTCTGGTTTCACGTGCTAGCATTGATGGAGACTTGTTCCCTAGGGATCAAAACAGCCCCAAAAGCCTTGTATAGTATTTTCTTTGGGCCCAAGGGCCTTAATATATGTGTCCTTAGAGATCCCTAGGGGTTTATCCGGTTCAGAGTTCTGCCGCCCACATTTGCGCCCTGCTCAGGCTTCTTGTCTGTGGCTGGAGCCCCGGAGAGAACACGAGCGAGGGTTTCGCGCAGGGGGGCTCGTTATACTGAAAAATTGAGTTCTAAGTTCGAAATATCAATAGCCTGTACAGCATCGTAAGCTTTCGGGCTGACCGTGACAAAACTTGCCTCTGCACCACGTACGGGAGTTTGCGAAAATGGGGGGGTACCTTATTGTGGGGGTCCTTATTATAAGGATCCTACTATTTAGGGTGCTTGATGAGGGTCCCCTATTTTCGGAAACACCCATATATTCTCGTGGTGCATACAAGTCCGAAATCCTATGCTTCTCATTCAGTCACCACGCGAGCGGCGTTCTGTTTGGCACATCGTCGAGTTGAAGCCCAGTACCCAGGCATTCGCTGGTCCCACGATACTTGATATTCGGCTTTAATATAGGGGCCAAAATAATTGGAACAGGGTATTGGGTCCCATTCTACTACACTTATAATCAGCAAAGGAATTTTTAAGGCCCTGTAGTATCTTGATTGCATATGTGTGCACAAGTGCGTATACGTGAACGTGTTGTTTTAATCCGCGTCCTTGCAGGTCTGAGGGTGTCTGCTATGGTTCTCGCGATTCGCTCACATGATTGGTTCAGCCGGAGACGGGAACAAGTCCCCTGAGTAAACACTGACTGTCGCAATTGACCACGAAAGTTCTAAAGCCTAAGGTCCTGAAGCTTGGCTCTAAACATCTTACCTCTGAGCTCAAGACACTGGACGGCGCAGACCGTAGCCAAAGAAACAAACCAAGCTCCCAAAAACGCACACACAAGTTAACAAGACTGGCTATAACTACTCCAATAAATACTCAGGCAAAATACGTGTGTACAAAATACGTGTGTATGGCATCTACACTCTACGAACACTGAATCGTTACGTGTTGATACTTGCTGTATATCACATGCCCGAGTACACATGATTGCTACATGTGGAATTCAGAAGTGTCTGAAAACCTTGCCCCTTACAGCTCTGCCCTCAAACTTTAATCACTTAGCGAAGGTTTATGCCATAGAGCTTCATGGACGCTTAATGCGAGCTTCACAGTATCTAGGACCTAGGACCGTAACGATCGACTTTATCGTTCGTCAAGCTCAAGACTAGCAGTGGCGGAAGCGGAGCAGATTAGCTTCAAGGGTTTAAGCCTCGAGCCCTGAAGTGCCGGAGGCTCTGAATGTTGTCTTTCTGCTGCTTCTCTTCCGCTGGTGCCTGAGCTGTGGTCTGCCTCAGACTTATTGAAGCCCGACTCTAGGAGCTGCCTATATAATATATATATATATATATATATATATATGCATGTATGTATATTATATATATATATATATATATAGCTACCGATAGATAGAGTTCTTTAGGGTTCCTTATTAAGTGATATCATGAAGGAGCCCAAAATCCGATTGTATGTATTTTTAAGTGGCCCGTATATTGAGGCTTCTCCAAGATGTTACGTCCAGATGCCGAGGACCGTCTGCCGAGGGATTTGTTTACGGATTTCTTGAGTTCGCGGGTATTTTTGTTGAGGCGTCTATTCTCTACAGTAGTACAATCCCAGACCCCCTGGAAGGATCCAAAAGTAGATCAATGGAGATCCACAAAGTACACATGAGTGCTTCAGTAACATAGAATCCCAAATTGCGAGTTCTACTCTTTCTAGATCCTTTCGAGGGTCTCGGATCAGGGTCCTACCATTTTGCGCTGAACCATGGTTCTGGTTCAAGGTGTATATTGTGCAGCCTGGTAGAAAGTTAGTTGGTTCAAGCGGGCTTTTCGGTGATCGCAAAGGTCGGTGCATGAAGAGCCATGCTTCGACAGTTCTTGTTCTCGCTACTGTTCGGCATGTCAAGTGCTTACTCATGTTGACTCATGTATTGGTGTGTTGCGGTTCTGCCTGTCCCCCTGTTTGTTTGCACGTCGTTTTGCTCGCTCGTTTCGCTGGCATGGCTGACGCCAGTCTTACATTCTAGGTTACTGAGTGGCACCCTTTTGCCCTGTTTAGTTTAGGGTTCCCTTATTAAGACCAAACAGCAGGAAAAAGGGTAGCCTTATTATAAAGGGGCTACTCAGAAACCAAGCATTAGTAAGTCCGACACCTGTTCGTGTGCTCATGGCCCAGTCCCTGTGGACGTAGCAAGCATCTTATCCCATTCGTCAAACGTCAAAACATTGCGGCTTCTGCACAACTTCTTTGTACGGAGTCATTCGAACATCACTGCTGGCGAGTAGCATTCTGGTTTAATGGCTAGTGTTTGGGTTTGCTGCCATGTCAGCATGACGAAAGCGTGTCCGTGAAGTCGTGGTCGTAGAACATGGGGCAGGCGAATGGCAGTTATCATTCCATACACCAGTAAGTTCAGAGTTATCCAAGTGTTCGCGTACAGGACGATATCGATGAGATTGCCAACATTCCTGTTCTGTCCAATCTTGGAGATGCATCGTCAAGGTCATTTCCCAATGTAGCCGCCAAGCCCTATAACCCCAAACCGTTAGACTTGGAACCCTTATTAAAGGCACCCCAGATAGCCTACTAAACACCCTGAACCTCAAAGCCCATGAGCCCTTAAAAACAGCAACACAGGAGTCGGATGACGAGGAAGGAGCGGAAGCGGTTCCTGGGCGTTCTTGGTTCGGAAGGTTTTAGGGTTTAGGGGTTTAGGGTTAGGGTATTAGGGTTTAGGGCAGTTTACGGTTAGGGGGTTAAGGTTTTAGACGTTGAGGGTTTAGGGCGCATGTATATCTCATTTCTGGTTTGGGGGGCTTTTGGCTTCTGAATTAGAATTCAGGGCTCTGGGGTTTCGTGTTTCAGGTGCTTTTGGCGGCTACGGCCTTTATGATTCGAGGGGTCAGTGGCTTTGTTCGAAGGCTTCGAAATGTTGTGTGGTTGGGCTTAGGGTTTCGGGCTTAGGGGGTTTGGATTGACGAGGTGCAAGATATCGCAAGTCATATTAATGCGCTTGCTTAGGCAACCCCGCGAGAGCTAAATCTCCGCTTCTTGCAGTCACGTTTAGGGATTCTTTCCTGAGCCCTCAGGCTGCTATCCCGGACCTTGACTTCGTAGCTGAGTAGGCAACCTTTACGTAACCTTTTGGGATTCTGACAAAAATCCTACTATAATTGAAACAGCAACCTTCTGGGATACATATAATACTCACTCCTACTATAATTGAAAAAGCATAGCTTCTTTTGGGCTAGGGTAGTCAGCCCTGAAGTTGATATGAGATCCCTTAGCCCCCCAAGCCCCAATCCTCCCACTGAAACCTTACACCCGATAAACCCTAGAACCTCGAATGTCGTAACCGACACCTGTGAACCCCCTGTTTCTCCCGGAGGCTCCATGTGCCTATATAGCATATACTCAGGCCTTTAGTGGGTTCCTATATCGGTACTTCAAAGCCTAAGTGTATGCTATGTAGGTACACGGAGCCTTCACCCCTAAACCCCAAAGCCCCCTACAACACTTTTCCCTTAAAGGCTTAAAGGGATCCTTAAGAAAAGGAGAAAGCCTTATACAACCATTACAATAATTATAGCTAACCCTTAACAGGGACCCTTAAAGGATCGTTCCGTGGAGTCTTGGGGCCTTGTAAAAGCCTACAAAAACCAGAGCTACCCCTTAAAGGGACCCTTAAAGGGACCCTTAAAGGATCGCTCCGTTTAGCCTTACCCTAGGGATTTAAGGACTCGTATATTAAGGTTTTTGGGCCCAACGACCATACGATGTCAGGCTTTTGGGCTATTTTGATCCCTAGGGTTTAGGGCGTGCTGATTCTTCAACGCGCTTCTGGCCTAAGGTCAAGCTTTGCGAGGAGCATGCGATCGAAGCCGAGGCGAAAAACTCCGTGTGTCGACAATATGTATATCTATATCTATATGTATGTCTCTATATATGTATATGTATATGTATATTCTCTATATATGTATATGTCTATGTATATGTATATGCATATGTATAAATCTGCAAGCATACATACATGCATGCATGCGTACATACCCACCTACCGGCCTACCCACAAACATAAATGCATACATACATGCATACCGCATACCGGTTTACATCCGTGCACATATACAGTGGGCAAGGGAACTTTCAAAGGTTTTGGGATTCCCATATCTGGCCTATCCGGAAAATGGAACTGATGGGGTCCTTGTTGTTGCAGGGGCGTGGCCAGAGATGCGAGTGTTTGAATACTTGCGTAACAGGTATCTACTGGGTATCATATGGCATAAACTGATCGGGACGGATTAGTTAGCGTGTTATAGCTCAGTCCTCCATCCCCTTTTCTGTGTTGATATCTATGTCGAGCTGTGATTTGCATTGCTTGTTTGCTCGTATGAAAGTGCTCATCCCCTTTCAACAACCCCACATCGGTACACCATGGTACACCCTCGCTATCAGCTTTCTTTGAACCCTGGGGGTTACGGGTTAACTCTGTGCTGGACAAATCCGTGCAGGGTTTAGGGTTTGATTAGCGCTGCGAGTTGTTAAGAGCCAGACACTATTCAGCAGCGTTTAGTTCTCAGATTTTTTTGGGGGTCACACTGCGAGGATGAGCTCTTCAACCTATCTATCTCCTTCCTCTTGGTGCAGGCGGGAAGCGGATTGAGGATCTCATGATTCAAGGTGAGGGCTTATTACTTTGATTTTAGGGTTTGGGGGGGGGGGTTAGGGTATCCAGCCTTTCTGACTCCTGTTGGTGCAGAGATTTGTCGAAGGGCCACCAGGGGGTGTAGGTTGCATCCATCCTACACTCAAATCTACACCCTTCACCACAAACCGTGCCTCCTAAACTCGCAAATCTAAGATCGTGCCAGGGATCCCAATACCACTTAATTTAGGAATGTTCCCCCTAGTAGTAGAGTAGGTAACCTTTAACCTTTTTTGGGCAGTATAGTCCCTATATAACCCCTACAAAACCAAAAAGGTCAATGGTTCCCCATGATACCCGACAAGTAGGTCTCAGGCTCTGCCTGCAATCTGAAGCCCTACATACTGTAAGTCATATTCCTGTAGTATGGGCGGCATTGGGCTCTCTGGGTGCTTTTAGGCCTGAAGGGCCCCGCTGCATTTCCTGCATGTCATGCAACTGAGGTAGACGGAAAATGGATTAAGATCCTCCCTTGTCAGGTTCCTTATTCTGATTTCCGCCTGTAAGTCCTTAAAGAGGTAGGTTATTCCGGGTCAAGGTAGGGTTTAGGGGATTCAGAGACTGGGGGCGGTGTCAGATTCATTTTGCAAGTTGTTTAGGGTTCAGTCGTTCCTCTGGTTGGGGTGTAGTTCTGCACTGGATGCGGCTTGTACTCCAGGGTTTTATGATAGCTGTCCTGCACTAAACCCCAAACCCACCGCTCGTTCTCTTGTTTTGACACCTTACTTCTGTGCCTAGACACTACCCTGAACAAAAGCTGAGTAATGCACGACCCTGTTTAAGAAACCTTGGGCCTTTGTTAAGGCTCGTTGCATGGATCCTACAATTTTGGGGTTGCTGGGCCAGGGTTTCTTAATCAGGTTCCTACATCGCTTTCTTAGTCGAAATGCCAAGCCATGATGGAAGCAGTTTGTGGAGAAATCCGCAAGTAGCTAAAGGAATGCCCTGATTATGTGAACATTGTAATGTGAAACAAATTCCCTGCCAGGGCCACAAGCACTGAACTCCAACCCGGACCTCTACTATAGAGGCCTTATTAATTAACTATTATACTATTTTGAGGTTCCTCATTACAGTTGTAGTATACTATGCCCCCAAACCCTATTCTGAATATTCAGGCCCAAAAAGTACATCAGAACTGCAAGGCAGTCCGCTATGCCGTTACCGGCGTGCTGTCCACCAAGCCTTCGCCTCAGCGGAGGTTCTTCAAGGCCTGCCTGTAGTCTCCATTGTAGGTTCCTGTTTGGGTTAACTAATTTTATGGGTAGGATCCTGTAATATAAGTTTAGGTACAAAAAAAAGGAAATTACAATGGAGACTACAGGTAAGGGTTCTCAACGCTGGAGAACCCGATTCAGAACCTAAAGGCTGAACCCGAACCCCACGAAACCCTAAACCCTAGAAGCCCTAAGCCCCAAGCCCTGAAGAAATTCTAAGCCCTAAGCCCCGGAAATCCTGAACCCTAGAAACCCTAGAAACCCTAGAAGCCCTAAACCCTAAAAGCCAAAAGCCCTAACCCCTCATCCTAGAAGCTTTTGTTTGAAGCTCAGCTCCGCAGCCCAATATACTGTCTGGCTCTTAGTAGGGAATTATGGAGACTACTCTTGGGGATTATATACGGACTACTATAGGGATCCATTCGCGCATTCCCTACTAAGCAGCAGAGACTATAGGTGTCGGAAGGATTTTCAAGACAATTATGTGGCTTCCTTCCGCCCTACCTGGACCCTGAAGCACCTACCCTTTTAAGGACTTGTATAATGAAATCATGATAAGGAACCTAAAACGGTAGGTTATTCAGAGTTAAGGTAAGGCTTCTGAACCCTCGCAGTGAGATTCCAAAACTTAGCTCCCAAGGCCCCCCCCCCCCAGGAAAAGCCATGACCTCTTTGGGGGGCCTTAGGGCGGTTCCCAAACCTCAGGGTCCATGTATCCAAACAGCAATGTAAGGCCAAAGTATATACTATTTGGGCACCCTACCATAAAGCCCCCAACCTGAAACCCTTAACCCCGAAACCCGTGGCTCAGAGATCCCTTACTTGAACACAGGCTATCCCTTGGGCTCCAAATAGCCCAAAGTAGGTAGCATTTATGGACTTTAGACGCCAAAGTAGGTACTGTTTGTTTACTTGGAGCCCTACCTTAAGCCGGAATAACCTACCTTTTCAAGGACTTATATAAGGAAATCATAATAAGGAACCCTAAAAAGGTAGGTTATTCCGGCTGAAGGTAGGGTATGCCTATAAGTTCGAGACCTGACACCCACGGCAGTGTAAGGAGCGGCGCGGAGCCTGGCGAGGCTCCACTAGCGCGGATTTGGGGTTTGGGGTTTAGAGTTAAGGGGTTTAGGGATTTAGAGTTTAGGATTAAGGGGTTTAGGGATTTAGAGTTTAGGATTAAGGGATTTAGGGATTTAGAGTTTAGGGTCGTGTAGGTACATTGGTAAGTTGACTTTGGTAGTTAGGCTTTCTGAATGAGGGGCTTTAGCTTTAGCCGTCGATGACACATGTAGCTTCTGGAGGTTTAGGGTTTACTTGATGGGGCAGGGGACATAGTAAGTAGGTTATAAGTACCCTAAATGGAGTTCCCCCAATTCTAACCCTACTTATGACCTACTTACTAAGTCTCCTGCCCCTCCAAGTAGAAGAACGTGTGAGGTTCTCGTGTAAACTCCAAGCCCTGTGCGATGTCACGCCTGTGCAGTCACTGCAGACATTGCAGATGGAAGAGAAGTCAACAATAGTTACCATATTACGGTTCATGGTATAGCTCTGCATTACCCATGATAAGGAATATACCATAGTTTCCATAAGTTAGGGTCCTGAAGATAATGCAGGATTTATATCATCAACCGTATAGCGATCCACAGCAAATTCCTTAACGCGAACCCAGCGGTCACTCGCTCATTCCTGTGTCTGGCCTACACTAGTCTGTCCAGGTGACAAAGCCCAAGTACGACCCTTCCTACAGCTCGCAGGACTTTGGGCTTTGGGAGATTGCGTCCGTCTACAGTCTCGCCATGATCATGGTGGCGATTCCGGCATGTTTACGAGCTGCGAAAGCTTCAGGTACCCATAGTCTCCATTGCAGTTCCGTTTTTGGTTAACCAAAATCTTTATTTATGGATCCTACCCATGTTAACCAACAAAGGAACTTTAATGGAGACTGTAGGTAAGCCTGTAAAACCGCAAGACTCTTCCAGCGAACTTGGAATACCCTTACAATCCCTTAGCGGCTCTATTGAACCCGTTAAACGAAACTAAACCCTAAACCCCGAACCCTACCTAGACCCCCAACTACCCTGTAATATACCCCCCAAATGCCCATTATTTAAGGGCCATAAGGGATTTATGAAAGGTCCCTCTCAGGGAGCCTGGTAAGCCCTCATAAACACGAAAATCCCTTCAAATGGGTGGTTGTCAAAATTATGGTCCTTTTTTGGGTACCCTGAATATCAGGTGCTGTATTATAATACGGACCCAAACCCTGAACCCTAAACCCTAATTTTGAGGTCGTCACAATTGCGGTGGCCCTCTCTGGCCACACCCGGCGTTTGGCGGATCTGGTCCGAGGTGACCTGCTGAATTTAGGGTTTATTTGCCTTTAAAGGGATCTATAAGGGTTTAGGGTTCAATTAGGGTTTATACAGGGTTTAGGGTATATTTAGGGTTTAGGGGTTTAGGGACTACCCAAAGGCTCCGGAAGGGGTCATGGGCTTTTTGGGGGGGGTCCAGGAGCCTTAGGGTAGGGCACCGGGTGTTGTTTACGTAGGTTGTGGTTTCACGGTTTAGGGTTCAAGCGTTTGGTATATCTCGCTGTATCCTGTCTGTAGATATGAACACAGTCACTATCAAGCTTAAACTCAGGCTCCTGCTCGTACTCATGCTCCTTCTGATAATCATATCATCTTCATACTCACACTCGAAATCATCTTCGGTTTGGTTTTCAGACTCAAGTTCATACCCCTCCGTCGTCCCTGTGCTTCCGTCCGACCGTCACCCCGCCAACCTCCAAGTCAAAGCTGGAACCCTGAAATCATAAGGTCTAGGGTTCCTAAACTCCTAAACTCGAAGGCCCTGAAGCCGAAGGGGACTCCTAAATTCCTAAACCCTAAACTCTAAAGTCCTAAAGCCTAAGGTACCTGCTCAATGGCGTTTGCTTGGTGCCTTCTTTTCGCTTCGAGGTGGATGTTTGAGCTTGCTGCCCAGCAGGGTTCAAACCCAGGAGGGTTCAGGTCATGCACTGAAGGTTTCGGCGTGCTTCGAAGGGTTGGTCGATGCTTGGATTGTGAGTGGCTTAGCTCTTGCATGTTTTCGCTCGTCAGTGTTGCGCCAGCGAGGCTTTGTAAGCTGACCGTTGCTGTCAGGATTTGCGAAACTAGTTTGTAGAATGTATTTGCTGTCGTGTTGGGGAATTTATTTTTTTGTGAAATACAACGATATGCTATAGTCATATACTATAACATATTAAAGATATACTGGAATATGCTGTAGTAGAGTTTTTGGCTTGGATGGCAACTGATGCAAACGCATAGCACCCACGTCGTTTTTCCCCCGTCTGCTGGCAGAGCCACGGCTTAGGGTTTAGGGTTTAGGGCAGAAATTCAACGATACTCGGGCGGTTGTCAAAATTCTGGTCCGTGTTCGGGTCCCTATCATAATACGGCACATATTGTGGATGCCTAAAAGGGACCCCTATGTAGACAACTACCCATATGTTTTTTGGTGCTGTGGCTCAGTGGCTGGTGAAAGATCGATAAGGGGTGGCAATACTCGTCCGTCGTCATTGTTGCAATCGTCGTTGCACTGGCGTGTGGTTGTGGTTTTGGTCAGTTCATTGGCCTGGCATGATGAGTATGCTTGTTTGTTACATGCTGTCTCGGCGGATGTGCTATAACGAAAAGGCGGAAGAATGAAGTATACCTGGACGAAGTATACCTGGAACGCATTGGAGGATATCACCTTCTTCTAAGCCTAAACTTCCCCTACACCCGAAACCCTAAACCCTAAACCGTAACTTCCCCTACATCCTAAACCCTACCCTAAACCCGCCTCGGACGAGAGCCGAGGGCCTCGTCAGAACAGTTGTGGTGTCATTTTACCTTACTTGGAGGCTCAGGGTAGTCATAAAGTGGAGCGATAAGTCCTGTAAGATGGGTTATAACTATAGTTACCAACCCTCATATAACTACCTTTCTTGGAGGTTCATGGGTAGTTATAAGTGGAGCTATAAGTCCCCTAAGATGGGTTAAAGCTGTAGTTACCCTACTTATAACCCCACTTTTCACTACCCATGAACCTCCAAGTAGTTCTTGTACAAACCCTACAGAGCAGACTCAAGACCTCTAACACCTGAAACCCTAAACATCAAATCCTTATCGCTAAACCGAAACCTATACCTGGACCCTGAAGAACCTGCCTTCTAAGGACTCCTATAATGAAATCATAATAAGGAACCCTAAGCCTAAACCCTAAACCCCTAAACCCTATATTCAGGTTGAGGTAAGCCCAAGACTGCTAAGGTCCTGGGACATGCTGGTCAAGCACGGCGTGTCCCCGGCGACTATTGAAGGCGCCCTTCTTCAGTAGAAGAAGTTTTCTTGTGGTGCGTAAATCATACATTCCTGCAGAGAACCCTCAGGAATACTATGTGTAATTAGTCAGGCTCTGACCTTTAAGTGATACCTGGTACATGAGACTTCAACTCAGAGTTCGAAACCAGACCAACAAACATAGCTACAGCCTGTGGAACCCTTGTGTTGCAACAAAACCCCAATCCTGGAGCAAAAAGATCGATTGGGATGAACTTCGCAGCTCTGTTCCCGAGTAGGTCCCCAAACCCGAAACCCTAAACCCCAAACCCCAAACCATTTGTCTGCGTCTGCATGGCAGCGGGGTCAGTATTGCATAATGTTGTACTCTTCTGATACCCTGGGAAACAGATAGCCATGCTGAGCTGAGCCGAGTACATGCGTCGAGGCTACTCCGCATGAATGAGTGGGGAGCTGGGATTGAGTTAGGTTGATGTTAATCAGTTGGTTTATGTGGCTATATGTGTGCTGCATTGCTTCCCAGTACCCCCCTCAGCCACCTGTGGCATTCAACCAACCTAACCTAGGCGGGGAGAAAAGAGGGTTCAAAAGAAAAACAAACCCGAAACCCCAAACCCTATAAACCCTAACCCCCAAACCCCGAAACCTTATAGATCCCTTAAAGGGACCCTTGAAGGACCCGAAACGTCGGCCCTTTCCAGGACGCCTTCTTCTCGCTCTCTTCCTCTCGGCCTTGGCGGGTGGTCGCCCCAGAGTTTTGGGCTTACCTGTGGGTTTAGGGTTTAAGGTTTAGAGTTCAGGGTATATAGGGTCTAGGGTTTAAGGTTTAGGGTTTAGGGATGTAGCCGAAATACCATGTTTGTTTGTGAATGTTCTAAGGTTGTTGGAGCTTCAAGGGTTTACATAGGGCTAAGCGTCTCCATAAGGAGCCCGGTGTTTTAGTGATTCTTACACCCCAAGGCCTGGTTTCAGGTGACTGCGCCTCTAAGAGTCCGGGGCTCTTTTTTAGGTGTTTTGTTGCGTTCTCTTGGTTTCGACCTGGCGGCTTCCCGGTTTGGGGGGTAATTACGTACCTGGAAGCGCGTCAAAACATCCAGAAAGTCACTGCCAAGCCTAAGCCCCAGACACGTCCTTACTCTAGGGTCCCAAACCCTTAAACGCTTCCAAACCCCAAGCCCTTGAAGGCATCGAAACCCGAAGCCCTTAAAGGCCTCGAAACCCCAAACTTGCCTCGCCCAAAAACTTTCATATCGGTTTAGGGTTTTGAGTATAGAGTTCAGGCTCTAGGGTTTACGCTACGAATAGCATGACCCCTGCGCAAGGACCGATGCAAAGAAGAGTCGCATGGCACATGCCAGCTCAGGTGCACACGCACAAAACGAGAAGTGTACCGGATGGTTGCCATAAGGGCTCATGAGACAAAGGGGCCCAACTACCCTAGGCCCGATAAGGGATTAGGCTCAGGGGGTTGTGTGGTTTGTGGAGGTTGTTCGCTGGCTCTTTCCTTTTCTACTCTGGCCTCAGTCTTGAAACAAGAACTGGGACGTCTTCGTCGCTCTTACGCTACAGAAGACTTGGCACGCCGGCATGAGCGCATGATTGTGAGTCGCTTCGGTGCCCTCACCACGTGGTGTTGTCTTCCGACAGATATGGCTAATCGTGTTCTTCGGCTTCAGGTAGCACTGATCTTCAGCAGTCCCTTCCACCTGGCCTTGCTGGTAACCTTCCCGGCAACGAGCCTCGGGCGAACCCTGAGCTGTTGCAATATGTGTATCAGTGGTGTACTCGCTTTCATCACAACCGGAGCATGAGAGCACTGCGCTTCCTGAAGCAGAACCGCTTCAGAAACTGGTGAAATCGACAAGGCAACTAACTTTCGACGCAGGAAAACAGTCCGAAATACTGCGCCTGCCAGCAACTTTAGCGGGTGCGTTGTGGGAGCGCTATAGGGTTTAGGGTTTTCATTTATTTGTGTAATTACGTGTAAGTGTGTGTATGCATTTGTTATACATGTTTCCCGAAGAAGGTAGGTTTTGTGGGGTCCCTGTGCACACGTGACTTGTGGGGCGAAGGCTTAAACGGTGAATTTATGGGGAGCCCAGGGTTTAGTTCCATTGGTTGCGTTCCAAACCTTGGAAGCTGCCATCATATGCAGCCTGTGACATACTGGGGTCTACGAGACCCTTGAGTCTAAACCCTCAACCCCTAAACTGCTAAACCCCTAAACCCTAAAGCCCTAAACCCCAGACCCCTAAACCCCTAAGCCCTATGAGCCTTAAACCCAATCATTGCGGCCTCCTGCCCAGCCTTCGCCATCATCCTGCTGGACAAGATCGAGGAGCTGCTGGTTGCTCCCATCAAGCGCTCCTCCCCAGATTTCCTACCTGTTCCTAGACCCTCCTCAGTAGTAGCCCTTTTGAAGGGTTCCTTATACGGGCTCTATATAAGGGATCCGTAAATTAAAGTGTTCCAGTTATAAGGGATCCATGGGGGTTTAGGGTTTATTTGGAGACTGAGTAGTAATTGTTTGCCCCTGTTTTTTTTGTGTTCCCGTAAAGCCAGTAGGAGAAGTGCACCTTTATTATAAGGGGGCTACTCAGAAATCTAGCCTCTAATGTAGTGTTATTTGGGGTTTCACGACTTTCTTGGTACACCTGTAGGTGTGAACTATTCTGTATTAACCGTCAACCAAGTCATCCAAACAAGGTACTAGAGGGGTTTCGATTCTTCGGGCAAGTCTTAGGGAATTCTTGCCGTAAATTCCAGGATGAAGGGGCATTGGACTTGCTGTGTTCACCACAAGTGGTGTCGTTGGGGACTACGTACTGCTTCAAACAAGTTCCAGCGTCCAAGCTGTCACAATCCAGCTGAAGCATGTAGCATGGCACATTCTGGATCATACAGTGTCTGACAACCTAGTCACCTAGTCCCTAAACGCCACCGCCCAAACTCAAAGCCCCAAGCCCCTAAACCTCCCTTGCACACTAGGTTCGAAACTTATGTCACACCCTGTTGCGAATTGGTGAAGGGGTAGCTTGTAGTAGTATTCCATTGCGGTCCCGCTCACGATTATTTATCCCGAAGCCTTGTTGTCTTGGTTGAGGTCTCACATGCTGAGGTGAACCCCATAAAGCCGTGAGAAACCATGTTCTAAGCAATATCAAGTCGTTCAGGATTTCCGCATTTAGCTTTGTAAAAGCCGTAGAAAGCCCCCCCCCCCCTCACCCCACCGGAGCAGTTGCAGGACACCTCCACAAACCAGCGACTGGCCCACAAAGTAGCCCTGGCCTCGGCTTCAACCACTCCCCAAGGAGGGTATTCACTGAGTAGAATAGGGAGAGCTTCAAGCGCCCTTCAAGGGCCCCTTTAATAGATCTCTTATGGCCCTTCAATAATTTAGGTATTTGGGTAGATTAGAGCGTAGTTGGGGGTCTGGGTAGGGTGCAGGTTTAATTTATGGTGTAGGGTTTTGGTTTAGTCTGGGAGATGATGTAGGGTTTCGTGTGTGCAGGTTTAGGCCGTCCACGTGTTCCAGGGGCGTATTTTGGTTTCGTGCGGATTTGGTAAAGGGGCCTTAATGATTGGAATAGGGTCTTTGTAGTAGGGCTTGACTCTCTTTGTTGATTCATCTCGGGGCCCTGAGAATTGGAGTCAGGTTCTGGTTTTCTTTTTATGGCATAAGCGTGTAAGAAGTATACACTGCTTTTGAAAACTAAGGATGTACCAGGCGGGGCTTAGGTACTCTAAAGAGCCAGTGCAGGGGGTGCCCGGGTGCCCATTCGGAAGGTACTTGAAAGCTCCTGTGACTTAGTAAGTGAAGTTATAACTTGGCGTTCTTCCGGTTGGCTCTTAGGAATTTAACTTTAGACTTTTGGGGTTTCTATACAAACTAACTGAGGAGGCTCAAAGTTTAACTTTTAGGAGGGGTTCAGAAGTCGGCCAAGATAAGTGGTGTTATGTTTAGGACAAATCTGCTTCGGGCACTTATACCCAAAATTGTAGGCCTACCGGCGAATTCCAGCGAGCCACTAAGTAGAAGCGTAGTGGATAGGGGAGGGTTCCTCATCCTGTTGATGTTTCGTCTCGGTATGAATCCAGATGTGGCCATCTTGTTGGGGGTCAGAATGAAAGACGCATAGGGTTCAGAGCCTCAACCCAACAGCTCGATCCTGAAGCTGCTTCAGGGACCAGGGTAGGTTGTAAGCAGGGGCGCAAATGCGCAGGTACTTGGAACCTCAAGTGTACTCTGCTTGAGAAGTGCCCTGGCCCTCCAGCCAGAGCCGAAACTTCAAACATCCAGAAGCCTTGAGCGGCAGTCTGCTTCGAGCTTTTGTCACTCGCAGTGGTTGTGTTTGTGATGTTCAGCTGGTACTACGTGCCCTGACCCTGCAGGAAGCCCCGCACGCCTCTCAGAATTATGAGTTCCTAAATGACTGCCATTGGCTCCCGGGCAGCGGCACAAGTAAGCCACCGTGGAACTAGCGAAACCCTCGGCCCTAGCGAAGCCCTAAGGTAAAAGCCAGAAAGTTGGAATATAATTATCCTAACCTTTCTGTGGTAAATTATAGGGTATCCTACCATGAAACCATATTCCAACTTTCTGGAGTTCCCTGTATAGTATTCCGACGTGAAGCCGAAGCCTCACCTGTTCAAGGACTGTTCAGAAGAACAAGGCGCGCCGAAAAGACAGGTCAACTACTTAAAGGATCATGGGACTTAGTAACTGGGGTTATAATTCGGGTAACTATACTGATAACCCCACTTAAGGTACTTATAACCTTACTTACTAAGTCCCACGATCCTCCAAGTAGGGTTCGATATCCTTAGTCAACCCCATGGGTCCCCAAACCTAATATACTATACTAAACATATTTTATAACCCAGCAGTTGAAAGCGCCTATCAAGCCTCAAGGTGAAAAACTTCGTGACGGGCTTATCGATTTTGATCGGCTTTACATGGGAGCATGTGGTGGACGGATGCACGGCGACTCGGACTGCATTTGCGTGCATGGATGTTGCAGTGCTAACAGGCTTTCTGCCCTTGGGTTTAGGATTTAAGGTCCCGGGCATAAGTGCTTGTTTCGGGTTCCAATGTTGAAGAAGGGTTCAAGTAGGCACATTCGAGGTTCACGAAGCTACTTGAAGCTGCAAGTGTTTGACTTGTTCTGTATGGCTTTACCCCCCCAAGCTCCAAACAACTCGAAGGGACCGTGCTGGCGAGTGCTTTTTTGGGGTGTGCTCATTCTCCTTGAAAAGCAGAGACCCGCCAGATAAAGTGGGTACCAACAAGAGGCACCGGTGAGAAGAGAACGGCCAGCACCTTCTCTCGAAGGGTTTCATAATGAACTGCGTACAGGTTGTTTCTAAGACTAGCGCCATAAGTCTTCTTCAAGCACCCAAAGCATCAAATTTCAATCCAGGAACTCCTAACCCCGAGACCCTAAGCCCATGCACCCAGCGCACTAAACAAGTCTCCAGGAAGCCGTGGCCTCGATCTACCATGAGCATGAAGTTCAGAGACTGGCAGGGGGTCCCAGCAACCACCTTCTTTCTTCAAGGCTCTGTTCAGCTACTCATACAAAGTTTAGGGCTCCTGGGCCCAAAGACCATACTTGTTGCTACATTGAAGCCCGAAGCCCCAATAGCGAGGCCTCCTAAGTTAGCCAAGGGCTCTTGAGGATGAATGCTGGGCATGTATTGGCGTCTTCTCTTGAGAGATTTGAGAACACTTGGGGGGTAGGTAGTAAGTAGACTTATAAGTACCCTAAAAGGGATCCTCATTAGGTTTATGGTACTTATAAGTCCTTACAATTACCAGTTACTAAGTCGCCCGACCCTCCAAGCAACACATGTAGGGTTTGAGGTTTAATGGACGTCAGGGGTGCAAGTTTTGATTTGTACTACGGAGGAGCGGAGGCCTGACCACTCCAAATACTCACCTAGGTGGCATTTTGGGAAACTTTTTAATTTCCCTTATGGTTCCTGTAAAGGTACCTATTCATAAATACTTTTCAGAGCCCCAAAACTACAACCCAGTCACTACACTCCACATAGTCACTAGCTATTCCCTGAAGACCTGAAGCGCTAACCATCGATCCCAAGCCCCACACCCTTTAGTATCCTTCGAGAAGCCTGCAAGGAGCCCGTAGAGGAAGCCTGTCCCCGCTGATGCCATGGTCTACAGCAGAATCGACTTCGATCTGGAATTCCTTTCAGGCTCTATAGTAAGGAGTTTTAGGGTGTACTTCTGGGGCCTTAATATATGAGTAGAATAGGTGAATAGGGTTTGTGGGTATGTTATACTATAGCAAGAAACCCCAAAGCCCTAGTCCAATTATTAAGGCCCTGACATCTTCCGCAGGCATTCATGGGGATAGTGCAGTCACTTAGTTGTTGAGGAATCATATTGTGGCTCGGGCATACTTTTCAGCACGGCGCGTATGGTTGCCTCCCACATGGACTACTTTGCACTGGCAGCATTCCCAGGAGGGACATGGCGCGTGTTTCGAGCTGGAGCGAGTGGTCATCGCCCCTTTGTTGGAATGTGACGAGATCTTGGGTAGCCGCTAGGTAGCCCCCAGTGAGGTGTTATGTATCGATGCCTACCCGGGGCCGATTGATTCGTAGAGTTTGGTGCTTCGTCACACGTACAGCCTGTCAAGATTGGATACGTTGCTACATGTTTGATTCCTTCCGCTGCGAGTATGACGACGATGACCTGGAGGCATCTCAGCCCGCCGTCACGGCGAAAGGACGGATGCCGACCAGGCACGGCCGCATCTTCATCCCCCGAACACTTACCGAGCTCGCCGAGCTTGGTTCACGGCCTGCGACAGAATGGACACTTGTGGGTGATCTACGACTACGAGGCAGACACCAAGTAAATCTAAAGCCCCCTAAACGCCATATACCCGAAACCCTAAAGCCAACACCCCGAACATCAAAAAGCCCAAACCTTGAACCCCTGATCCCGAAGCCTACACTCCATCTGTAGACCCAAAACCCTAACACGACACTCTACATTATGCACCCTAACCTAAACATCCAAGCTTCGGCTGTACAGGGTAGAAGCCAGAAAGCTCGAACATCAGCATCCCCATGCCTCTTAAGTACCATACCAGCACTAATCCTCGTTAACCCGTGTTCCAACCTTGTGAAGATCACTTGGAGCCCGAGCCCGCTACGATTGATGATATAAATCCTGCATTGCCCTAAGGACCCTAAACTATGGAAATTATGGGAGTTATGGTATATTCCTTATTATGGGTAATGCAGGATTTATATCATCAACCGTAGCACCGTGTATTCCAGGTCTCCAAAGTCGTGGGCGCCTGGGCAACAAAGTTGTGGGAGCTGACGGAATCGAGGGTACGTAGGGCCAATTCAGGGTTGCGGGCTGATGAAGGTTTTAGGTTTGAGGGTTTAGGGCTGCCTGAATAATTTCTAACATCATGCTGTAGAGCTCCTTATGGTTTACAGCTTTAGCAACATGTACCCTAATCCCAAGCTCTAATCCCCTAAGCCCTAAACCCCAAAGCCCTGAAGCGTTACGGCTTGGAGTTCCGTGAAAGCGTGTTTAGCAAGATGTTGAAGATACAGTGTAGGATTTGGCATTCAGAATTTCAGGGTGTTGCCGGTGAGCCAAGAAACTTTAAGCTCAAAAATACCAAAATACACCCTAAATCCTGCACTCTGAACCCTAAACTAAAATCCTCGGGTTTCAGGGTTTCTCAGCTCAAGTCCTAAATTTCGTCGTTTCGGAGCGTACATCTGTAAAGGAACAGTCCTACACTCAGATTCAGACTCCTCAATTCTAAGACTTCAATAAGGCACCAAAAACGATGTGCAGGATAACGGGAGCTTCCTTCTTGACTTAGCTGATGCTTCATATGTTGCTTTGTAATATCGTGGCATACCGGCATACGGGACTTAGTAAGTAAGGTTACAAGTACCTTACGTGGGGTTATAAGTATAGTTAGTTACCCTAATTATAACCCCCAGTTACTAAGTCCCATGATCCTTTAAGTACTCTAAACCCTAAACCCTTATAGTACCCCTTTAGATCCCTTAAAGGGACCCTAACCCCCAGTTACTAAGTCCCAGGATCCTTTAAGTAGTCAGAACGTCATCCAAGGAAGGCCTTCGTTCGATGGTCCATGTCCGTATGGGACTTGTGTACGAATGAACAACCTGAACTCAGCAGGCATCTTTAACATCCCACAAAAACAGACCCATTCGTCATCTACAAACGTGCTTATAGTTATGTGAATGTATGTAGATAACACACACACACACACATATATATATATATATACAGACTTATCTTTAACCAGTTATGATTATTTGCCCTCGCGAAGATCCTGAGTGGCTCGGATGCCTCAGGTGCTGCTATCATTGCACTTGTGGTTCTGCCAGCCTGGCGAAGGTCTTCTTGCAGAGAGGGTTTAGGGTTTAGGGTTCTGGGTTCGTGTGTTTGCGTGTGTTCGTACTTGTGGTTTGGAGGGGGGGTTACAGGGGTATGTTGGTCTCGTTGGTCTCTTTGCTTGGGCTTTAGTAAACGGGTTAGGTGAGGGTTGATTTTGGATGTTGTTTATGGCTTATTCTGGCATGAGTTAGTCTCTTGGACACACTGGAGCTCAACTTCTGAGTTTTTTAGTGAGGGCGAATTCAGCATGAGCCTGCCCGTGCCTGACCCAAAGCTTTAACTCTAACTTAAAATTCGGAACCTTAGCGATCTGGGACAGTCTCAAAGCATTACTTATAGCGAATCCCAGAAAGTTGGAACAACGGTTTAGGAGGATTAGTGCTAGGATCTCTTATACTTTACCTTACGGGCACGAGGATACTCGTGTTCCAACTTTCTGGCTTTTACTATAGGGGGCTTAGCAAGTAGGCTCAAAGTAGAGTTATTAGGACCCTAACTGGAGTTACCCCAATGATAATCCTACTTACCGACTTACTAAGTCCCCTGGGCCTCCAAGTAGACCCTAAACCCCAGAGATACCTTGAAGGAGCCCTATAGATCCCTTAGTAGGGGAAAGGGGTTGAGGTTTCATGGGGTTCGGGTTCAGTCCGGGGTGGAAGTCTGCAGCCGAAGCCCGCGGCCTTTCGCCCCAAAGGCCATGAGCACTGAGTAGACTTACCCTAAGGGTCCATGTACCCAAATGGTATATGCCTATATAAGGATGACTTTAAGGCCAAAGTATATACTATTTGGCTACATGGACCTTAGGGCTTCCCTGTAGCCTCCATTGCAGTTCCTTTTTTGGTGAACCAAAGTTACATCACAGGATCCTAACCAAAAAGATTGCTAGCCCCAAAAAACGGAACTGCAATGGAGACTATAGGTACGATTTCGGGTTTAGCCGCTAGAGCCTGTAGTTTGGTTGAACCTGCTCGCGGCGCCAAGCGGGCCAGCAGGAAAACCTAAAACCCCTAAACACAAGACCCCTGAACCTCAAACCCACCTCAACCCTAAACCCTCAGAGTCCGCGCAGCTCACTATGATGTGAGGCCCATCATATTAGACGCCAAGTATAATTTGGAGTTTTAGGAAGCCTCAACAACTAAACCTGACCCTGCTCAGCGAAACCATGGACAAGAGTGGCCATCCTTTCCCGCGAGGCATGTGTTGCAGACCGTGATGATGCTCATGAAGCACAAGAAGGCTGTCGAGGGTGGCTTTGGGGGTTAAGGTCTTCCTTCATGTTTGGCCAGCCGAGACCAGCCAAACTCAGAAGAATGAGCCTTCCGTAGCCCCCTAGAGACTTGCGGTATTATGTATTCCGAGATGCATTCTCAGTATGCTGCGCACTGCTTATGGACTTAACCCCGAAGCCCTGAACCCTAGCCCCCTGCCATCGAAGCATAGGACGACAACAGTTGGGGAAGTGGGGGGGGGGGGGGGCTCATGAGTAGAATAAATAGGAATCATGTCCCGTTACAGCCCGTATATGGTCTTAGCTATACCCAAAAGCCCTGATCCAGCTTCCATCAGCCCCGAAAGCCAGAATACCTTGCAAAGTGAGCTCCTCAAACCCTATGTAGAAAGTGTGGATAGATGAGCTTTATATCGTTTGTTGCCACCGCATGAGAGGTTCTCAAAATCAGGAGTAGCCACGGAATGCACGATTTAGGTCTCTTCCTATGCTGCTGGACCTATGGTATTGTCATGTTTTGCGAACCCTAAACCCCTGCTTGGTAAACAACCGGACCCCCCAACAAGGGTGTTTTGAGGGATCTCGGCTGAAGCATGCCCATCGAAGAAGATGCGAAGTTACCAGAGAGACCAACGTACCCTCCAATACAGGCTTCTCAATTCGGTTGATGATATAAATCCTGCCTTACCCTGAAGCCCTAAACTTAGAAGCTGCCCCCACCCTGTAATAGTGACTATATGGATTATATTAGGGCCCTATTATATTCCTATTATACCACTATTACAGGGTGGGGGCAGCTTCTAACCCTAAACCCTAAACCCTGAACCCGCGCCGTTAGGCCGGTCTATAGGCCTTGCGGCCCGAGGATCCTGACATCGACCTGCATCATCAGATGGGTGGTTGTCAAAATTAGGGTCCCTTTTTGGGTATCCTAAAGATTCGGTGCCGTACTATATGAGGGACCCCAAAAAACGACCATAATTTTGACAACCACCCAGATTAATGTAGGAAGCTGACTAAGAAACCTTGGGCCTCTACTAAGGTTCCTTATATGATTGTGGGGTTATAGGCCCAAGGTTCCTTAGTCAGGTCCATACATTAGGGTTCAGGGTGTAAGGTTTAGGATTGAGTCAGGGCTTCGTGGTTCAGGGTCAGGGTTCAGAGCTAGGGGGATTCGGGTGCAAGCCTTGCTTTCAAGAGCTGTTTCCTCCATTTAGGAGAAGCGCGTTGCGGAGCGACTTGCACAAATGGTGGGTGGCAACGCCGACAAGGCTCTGACACAGTTTCTATGGGCTGCTTGGTTGGCCTTGTGCATTTCCAGTATAGTGGGGTGCATGGGTCATGATAGAAGCCAGAAAGTTGGAACATCGTCAAGCTTACTCATGGCCTTAAGGTACAGTATAAGAAATCCTAGTACGAGTCATCCGTAACCCATGTTCCAACTTTCTGTACTTTGCGGTAGTATTGTGCAGTTTTAACAAGGTCACGCATTCTGACTGGTCTAAAGTTTAGGGCGAAGGCTAAAGTGTTCTATAGGCTTGCGAGGGTGTCACTTGGAGACAGTTTTAACTTTAGTGTTGTCTCACAATTCCCCATCTTGCCTATCGCACCAACCCTGTGTCAAAAGAAGGTCCGAACAGGGTTGTGAGATTGTGGGTTCAGGTCCTTGTTCGGGGCTGGTGTTCGATGCTTTCGACATAAAAGGTTCAGATAAAGCAGGGAGGTGGCAGAGGGATTTGCAGATAAGTGTCTCGTAGTTTCTGTGTTCAAAGGGCCTCGAAGGGCTTTCTATTGGAAGCCTGCAAGAAAGAAGCACCATGAAATTCTCAGCCTTGTTGAGACCTAGTGTTCACACAGGATCCTTGCCCTAGAAGCCCAGTTGCTGATATAGTGGACTACTGCTCCTGCAATTCCTGTATTAAACCTTATAGTGCCCATGACCCAGTAGAACATACCTAGAACCTCCATGCACCCTCTATTACAGTAACTCTAAATACCTTCAATTTGGGACCATATGCCCCTTTTTGAGGGTACAAGGACGGTCCTGGTAGGTATCTCCCTATAAACCATGCAGACCCTGAGGCCTGAACACTAAACTTCCTAAGCTTACGTTCATGAGTCGGATGCAACATATTGCTTCTTGTTTAGGATGTGTTTAGCATGTTCTCCTCATCGCTGCTGCTGTTAGGTTGTGGACACGCGTACTACGACCGTCAGTGTGCAAGTAGCCCTAAAGTGTAATTATGGCAAATGGTCGAGCGAAGCAAAACCCTGAAACCACATGAAAAGCGAAACGCCCTGAACCCTGAACCCTGCACCCTTCGCCAAAAAATCGTCTGGCAGATCGAGCCGTCCTCCTCAGAGGAATCTGCCGATGCATCGTTGGCCTGGTAAGGCTTTTTAACTCCAAGTTTCAAGGGCTTTGGTTTACCTACAGTCTCCATAGTAGTTCCTTTTTGTGGTTAACCAGTTATACGGTTAGGATCCTATAATCGAGATGTTCGTTAACCGAAAAAAGGAACTACAATGGAGACTATGGGTAGGTTTTAGCATCTGACTCCAAGCTTTACTGTAAGTGCCCCTGGAAAAGAAGGCAACAGTTGCTTCTCTCCTTGCAAGAACCGGTAAGATATTGGGGGTCAGGTGGTAGGGTGCACGGTCCTTAAGGTTTTGCGAAGGGTGGTCTGCAGCTCGAAGGCTTACATTCATGCGGATGTTGTAGGTTGTTGCTTTTAGGGTCATGTTTGCAATTTGTGCTCAATTAGTACTAGTTGGTATTTCAGGGTTTCGCTTGCGCAAAGAACATGATCTCTCGTTGCCGAATGGCACGATTTGACATACGGGCTTCGAGTCAGGTCACCCACGCATTTTACCTAAACCCTTGACCCTAAACCCCTAAACCGAGACCTTAACCCGAAACTCCCGACCCTGAACCCTCTAGACCCTAAATCCAAACCCTAAGCCCTAAACCAAGACCCACCCTCAATCCCTCACCCTCGGTTCAAAGAGAATCTCACATCAACTGCCCGGTTCTTTGTAGGGAATGGGGGATGGATTGTTTAGACGATAAGTGAGGATTATATATGCACTACGATCGGATCCATTCCCCTATTCCCTCCTAAGCACTGGAAAGTCAATGGTCAGTTGCGAAGCCTTTTACCCTAAGCCCTACCTCCCTAGACCCTGTTCCATATTAGGGTTTATAATCGGGACCTACACAAAAGCAGGTTTTGGTAGATTACCGTAAGGTTTTGGCCGCAATGCTTTGGCGGATCTCCATCATGTTGTCCGGTCACTCAGTTAGTGTTCTCGAGCCCTAGCCCTACACCCTAAACTCTATAAAGCCCTTGACCCTAAACCCCAAATGCCAAACTCGATGCTGCGTTTTTTTTCCAGGTTTCCGGGTTCGAAGCCCGAAACTTATCTGCTCCATGCAGGGAACCCATTTCCCTCGGGATCCAAGTGCCTCCGTATGCCGTTCACTGAAATCTAAGCTACAGCTCCTACGATCCTAGCCGAAATACCTTGAATCAGAATGGCTCCTCATACGTATACGTACCTTCATGAATCCCTAGGGCTCCAGTTGCCTAGCTGGTTCAGAAAAATAGACGGCTAGCAACCTACTATTTGAATAGCTGGAGCCCTAGGGAATTGTAAAGAGTACTGGTTCTTCTCACTTTTTCGTAGCTGAGTAGGCAACCTTTAACAGTTTGGGATTTATACAATCCGTACCATAATTGGAAGAAGGTCAACCTTTTTGGGGCTAGCTCCTGAGGCACCGTGGATCCTTGGGATATTCTCGGTAGGACGCTAGGACCTTGCAGTTTTTCTCCAGTGGCTCAGGGTCTCGAACGGCATCTTCGGCATACTTTTGAGCAAAGCCTATGGGGTTTAGGGTTTCAGGGGTTTAGGGTTGAGGGGTTTAGGGTAGAGGGTTTAGGGTACGCCTTAACCCCAAATAACTTACCTTTTCAAGGTCACATATGAAGAAGCAACAATAGGGAACCCTAAAAAAAGGTGGATTCTTTAGGGTCCAGGTAAACCCTATACCCCTAAACCCCTAAAGGGAACTCCAGAAAGTTGGAATATGGAATAATGGCAGGATCCCCTATAATTTACCTTAAAGGGATTACCATAATGATATTCCAACTTTCTGGCTTCTACTGTAGTCCTAAACCCTCAACAATATCGGGCTGAGGGTTCCCTCACGGCGTCTGTTGTTGGATCACTGTTTGTATTAGCAGTAGTCTTCGTCAGTTAGGTATGACTAGAGAACTGGAAAGCATGTGTGAAAGTTGCGCCATGGAGGTATGAACACGGCATGGCCAGACTTGCTTCTGCCCTTCCAAGCCCTTCCACACGAGGTTTTCGAGGTGTTGTGGCTCGATGGTCTCGATCAGGTGTGGGTTTTGGTTCTCTTGCAACCCTAAACTTCGCGGCTCCCGTTGGAAAAGAACTTTCTGGTTCCCGCTCAGGGTCAAATAGAAGTACCTATTCACAGATAGTTTTGGGGCCTTGCAAGACTCCAACCCAGCAAAATGCCGAGGGACATCAGTCCTAGATCCTGGAGCGCTCAAATCGCCACCGGAGCCTGAGCACCCTCCTTCGCCCAAGAAGCCGCGGGCCTTCAGCAAAAAAAGCTGCCGCGGACTTTCGATCGAGTTTATGTGGCTATCAGGAGACGCTCTTTTTGTAGATGGGATTGGTAGGTTCTACGTGCATGCCATAAGTCGTGTCAGAATCGTTTTTGCTAAACCCGGATTGTGAACGGTTTAGGATCTAGGGTCGTGTTTCTGAAGTTTCCAGGCAGTACTTTCAAGCTCCACATGATCTGAGCTCTGCCCTCAAAAGGCCAAGAGACCCTAACAGAGAGAGAGAGAGAGAGATACATATATGTATATATACACACACAGACAGGCGTTCCTGGAAATCTGTAAGGATACTAGAAGCATTCCATGATGATGGACGGTGTAACTGGGTGTGTTGCAGGGCCTAGGTTAAGTTACATGTGTATACACATATATGTATGTACACATCTATATATATATATACATATGTGTATATATATATATATATGTATATATATATATATATATGCTTGTGTGCATGATGTTTCCCGTTGCAGGGCCTTATAAGAGTACGAACTAATCCCGAGGGCCAAGCTAGAAAGCTAGAAGCTCTCATCCTTCGTAGCTTTCAGCCTCTAGAAAGTTTCGAAACCCGAAGCCGTAATTAATTTGCGCAAGGTTTTCGAGTGTTTTTGACTCCCGAGGCCGGAGGATCTTCAGATCAATGTGGGCGAAGATCTCTTTTCCTTGAGAGGCCTCCACCGGGATCTAAGGACCCATATATTAAGGCTTTTGGGCCCAAAGACCCTGCTATCTAAGGCTTTTGGGGCTATTGTCACCCCTAAGGTTACAAGCGGTTTCAGGGTTAGTTAAGCTTTTGTTCTTAAAGGGATCCTTGATTTAAAAAAGTGATATAAGAGATCTTGAAAGGCCTCCTCCGTCTCTAGGGCTTTTGGGTTTAGGGTTTCTGGGAATGAATAAAGGAGGGATTTGCAGGGCTTTAGGGTTTCAAAGGTATCTCTTTTCAGGCTCAGCCCTGAGGGTGCATTCAGGGCTGATATAGTGTAGTTAAAGGTTCTATGAGAGAACTACAGAAGATTTCTTTTCCTTGACAGGCCTCCCCCGTTTCCTTACAAGTGCCTTTGGGTTTAGTGCATTCTAAGGGCTCTATAAGGAAATCTTCAGGGCTTTTGGGCTGTTAGGGGCCTCCCCATGATGGGTTTAGGGTTAGGTTTTACGGGTTTAGGGTTGTCGTTGGCACGGAATTACAAGTTGTGTTATGTCATGTCTAGGGTTTCTGTCATACTACGGCTCTGAGAAGACAGAGTCTATTTGGATTTGTGCTGGGCTTCTACAAGGGCTTTGGGTAGTGGAAGCCCATTCTGAGTATGGCATCTATGACCTGACGCATTACTATTTCGGTCAATCGGTTGATGATATATATATATATATAAATACAAACCCTGCATTACCCGTACTTAGGAATATCTCATAACTCCCATATACTTCTTATTATGAGTAATTCAGGATTTGAATCATCAACCGTTGCAACGACTCAGCTTCGTCTGTAGGGTTTTGGGTTTCGGGATCTTTCGGGATTTATGACATGAGCATGCGGGATTTTGTTCGCATGTCCGACCCTGCAGGGGCACCGACCGCTGATGCCTAGACGGATGCAACTTTGATTAAATATTACTTCCAAACGAGGACATACACAGCGGCCTCAAAGCGGAATGCTGCTCAAGCAACTCAAGAGCCCGAGCCTGATAAGCCAATCAAGCACCCAAGCCTGCGAACGACATGATCTTGTCAGGCCTTGGATGCTTCTTCGAGTCGGTACTGACCAAGGACGCTTTTGGTAGAGGTCACATTATGGCTCAATCAGGCCTTCTGTCCCGTACCCTAAGGGTCCATGTATTCATATAGTGTCTACGTTGGCCCTAAAGTAGTCCCTATACAAATATTATTTGATGCCAAAGTATCTACTATGTGGGTACACGGACCCTTGTACCCCAAACCCTATAGAACCCTTACACGAACCCTAAAGTCACCCTTGAAGGAACCCTAAAGTAACCGCCCTGGAAGGAGTTCTTAAAGGAGCCCTATTTTGGTACATCCACCCTTTGGGGTACACGTCCCAAGGCCCTCTCGAAAGGCGTTTCAACCCAGTTTTTAATCCTCATTCGGGTTAGAGCTAGGGGTTTAGGGGTTAAGGGATTTATAGAGCTAGAGCTAGGGGTTTAGGGGTCTATAGGGTTTAGAGACAGGGGTTTAGGGATTTATAGAGCTAGAGCTAGGGGTTTATTGGTCTATAGGGTTTAGAGCTAGGGGTTTAGGGATTTATAGAGCTAGAGCTAGGGATTTAGGGGTCTATAGGGTTTAGAGCTAGGGGTTTAGGGATGTATAGAGCTAGAGCTAGGGGTTTAGGGGTTTATAGGGTATAGAGCTAGGGGTTTGGGGTTTAGGGTTTACACGGGTTTCGGGATCTGGGTGCGCTCACAGCCCAGTTCCATAGGCATCTATGTAAGTAAGTGCATAAGTATATATATATATATATAATACAATATATAATATGTAATATTTATATATACATATTATATATACATTATACATATGTACAAATGTTCATATGGCAACTGAGTCTTGGGTACTGAGAAGGTCTACATAGAGTTGGAACAGTAGCTGCAAGGGGGTGATAATGGGAGCCTTGAGCAATCAGTTCAGCACTTGCAGGACGGCAAGCCGCAGGCGAGGAACGTCAAGGTTCCCCATCCAGCGGGCTTGGGCTAGGAACTAGGATTTAAGTGGGTTTAGGGTGTAATTTAGTGTTTAGGCTACATGAGCACAAACAGTGATGTCCAAACAGTCTTCAAACCGTCAGTTGCGCGAAACGAAACCCTTGTCGGTGTGTAAAGATGCACATAGGTGCTTCAGGGTTTCTGGGACTGAGAATAAACCAAGGCAAACCCCAAACCCTGAACCTTGTTTAGATGCATGAATGTAAGTACATATGTATATACACACACATGAAAGTGCCGGCATGCCTGCATGGATGGATAGGTTGATGGATGTTTGCACGGATGTACATGTGGGCGTGAGTATGTATGTGTGTGTGTGTATGTGTTTATGAATGTATGTATGAATGTATGTATGTATGAATGTATGTATCTATGTGTATGAATGTTTGTTTGTATATGTGTGAATGTGTTCATGCATGTACATATGTCAGCATGCAGGTATGTTTGTAAGGCCTACGCATAGGGTTTGCTGGGTTTTAAGCTATACAGTTATGCAGCTATGCATACACATATAAGTCCGTACATACCGACGTACATACATACGTACATACATGAATGCATTTATACATGGTTGGTCATGCAACCATCCCTTCAACCCCACAGTAGTTCTTCCCGTGCAGCCCGGTGGTTCGAGACGTAGACACAACTGCCGCCAGGTGCTTGGTGGTGATGGAGCCAACATGCTGGGTAGTGTCAAGCCGCTGCGCAGCACGGACAAACCCAGTATAGGGGCCCGAATACTTAGAATATTTACTTGCTAAGATGTTCTTGAGGCTTCGTTATCTGAAGTGAGTCAGACTATACCACAAAAAGACCTGTTGATTAAGGTCGTTGTATTACGGGCGGTTGTAGCTCCAAAATCCCTTAATTAAGGAATATACCTTAAATCTTATTAGGGATCCTACTATAATTTAAGGTATATTCCTTAATTAAGGGATTTTGGAAGGTCTGGGCACTTTAAGCCGGTAGTTTAGTACATCCAGACCCCCAGGAGGATCCAAAAAGTAGATCCCTTAATGGGGGTTCCTGTAAAGTACCCGTAGTAGTACAGGGCCCCAAATTAGGGGATCTACTTTCTAGATCCTCCTGGGGGTCTGGGAAAGTGTTCTTGGGTTGTACGGCTTCATGGAGGTCCTGTAAAGGCTCTAGGCTCCCTCAACCCTGAAAGCTGAATCCTTTACTAGCCGTATTAAGCCCTAGCTACCCTAAGCCGTGAACCGTTGACTCCTGACGATACGCCAGCCACCGTAAGCCTACCTCTACTTGGAGTGTCGGGGGTCTTAGTAACTGGTTATTCGAAGGACTTATAAGTACCATAACCCTTGTAGGGTACTTATAAGTCTACTTACTACCTACTTACTAAGTCCCTCGACCCTCCAAATAACGATCGACCAATGCCTTCAAGACAAGGCTTCCCAGTCTCGCAGACTGTTGCTGCCAGCTCGGTGTTTGGCATCGCAAGCAGCAAAGCCAATCGAAAGGACAACGAGCTGCCGGAAGCCGTGACTTGGTTCTTCTACCACTGCACGCATGCAGTCGACACATCCACGTGTCTTACCGCTTCTGTTTCAAAGCCTGGTACTCGCATGACGGGCACCAAGTTCGCGCTGCTACGAGCGGGTCATGGCCGTCGCCATGCTAGCAGGAACAGCCATGGTCCAACTGGCACAAGCTTGAAACTGGCTGTGTGGTTTTAGTCCAAGACACAACGCTTGTTATGTCTGGGCTTGGGATGTATGACATTTGCAAGAAGGCAGGGTGGCCGCCAGCAACGAGGCAGCTTACTACGGACGACTTGGCATTTCCCCAGATGTCAAGTTCCTTGAACCTTCGCTTTCTTACTTGACGTCGTACTCAGACATCATGGGGCTCTGTTCGACTCGGGCACGCTCGCCTCGAGGTGCGAACGCAGACCTGCTCATGGTGTGCTCTTCTACCTATGGAGACTCGATGGGAGGGTTGGTCTCACAACTCTAGAGCCATGTAGTCCCTTGACTACCGTATTAAAGCAGAGCTACTCTACACCTGAAGCCAAAAACCGTTCACTCCACTGAAAGACTTCCGACGGTCCTTAACCGTTTTTTCCCGAAATCAGGGTCTGTCTATATAGGGTTTAGGGCTTAGGTTCTTGCGGTTCACATAGAGTAGAAGCCCCCCCCGGGCCCGGCCACCAGGGCCACCACCATTGAGCAGTGATCATATTTGAGAATATGTACATGTATATGTATACATC
The DNA here is from genome assembly GCA_905221615.1 of Symbiodinium sp. CCMP2592. Lineage (NCBI taxonomy): Eukaryota > Dinophyceae > Suessiales > Symbiodiniaceae > Symbiodinium > Symbiodinium sp. CCMP2592. Next base: position 832,153 of record CAJNDT010001125.1, read on the forward strand.
TATATATATATATATGTATATGTAAAGGCTTATGTAATGGTAAAGGTAATTATATTGTACATATATACATATATATATATATACACTTGTAGGCCTCTGTGTAGTACCCTTGTTGCCGGCTATTACCGTATGGGGGGAGGTAGCGTAGCAGCCCAACATATGGCTCTGAGGTTCTCGAGCTTCGGGTCGAAAGCACAGCAGAAGCCAGAGACTCCAATATCCCTTAATTAAGGAAGATTCCTTAAATCATATAAGGGATCCTACTATAATTTAAGAAGGTATATTCCTTAATTAAGGGATATTGGAGTCTCTGGGAAGCCCCACGTGTGTCCGAGGAATTATAACCCCGTGAAGGGGCCTGGCACTCAGCAGTCGGGGATCTGGGCGTCTGCCTGAACCCCCAAAGTATGTAAAACAATGGCTATGTTATGGCTTTTGGGCTATTATTTTACCTACTTTGGGGGGTTTAGGTGATGAGGTGATGACTTCGGCGGAGAGCTTTGCACCGAACAGGCAAGTCGTCGAGTCAGGCTTTTCGGATGCAGGGATTCTGAAGAAGTGCCGCACTTCCCTTGCTCCTTGAAGAAACGGCAGCGCATACACATGAAAGTAGCTGCCGACCCAGCCCATAGATTAGATGTATCTCAAGTACGATAAACGTTCGTTTACACAAGGCATATCTGTTTTCCCCGCCAGCACCACTGACCAATTGTGTATGAATGCGGCTTGCCCAAACCACGCAGGGCCACACGACTTCAAGACCACAAACAAACACGAACCCCCGAACCCAACACCCTAAACCCCTACCCTCCAAACACAAAGTCCTAAACAATGCAGGTCTTTCTTGTGGAGGTTATGCATCGCACAAATGAAGCTCAGGGCCTTCAACTCAGCGTGCAGCCTTTGCCCGAGGTACGGTTTCATCTCCTCCTCTATGTGGGAGGGAGACTGCTACTTCAAGGGCAAGGACTTCCGGGTGCGGGGGCAATTTGGATACCGGTGGAAGTTGCCCCTCTATGTTCCGGCTTGGAGGCATGTGGCTGAATGCCTGTAGTTGTGTATTTGTTGCATTTGGCATCCCGACCATTGAATTTCGGCTAAGCGGCCGGACATCCGGCACCGGCTCTATACTGTCCAGACAGTACGACAACAGGTATTTGGCGATTAGCGGTTGGAAATCCTGGTTTTATGGGGTTCAACGCCAGCAGCGTTGCTAAAGCTTTACCCCCCAATGTGGGCGTGATTAGGCTTTATATGCTTCAGCCCCAGTTTAACCGGACGTAGAGGGTTTCCAAGGCCTACAACAAAACCTAAGACCGTCTAAGACCTCAACGACCGCGCACCTGGGAGCCACGTAGCCTGAACATACTTGCGGCCTACCTCTAAGACTCCAAAGAGCCCGTAGCAGGTATAATTTATAGACTTTAGACCCCGAAGTAGGTACTGTTTGCATGCTTGGAGTCTTAGGGCAAGTTCCGTAGTTCGGGGCTCGGTTGGGCAGACCTGTCTGTCAGCGGTGAGACCTCATGGGAACTGGACCTTTTTGGCACCTGCATGCGCAGTCCTACGGTTGATGATATAAATCCTGCGTTGCCGATAATAAGGAATATATGGGAATTATGTGTTTTTTCCTCATTCTGTGCAATGCAGGATTTAGATCATCAGCCGTATGCCCTCTCAGTGGACCCTACAGAAACCTGAACCTTAAGCCTCAAGCCCCAAACCCCAAGACCCGCAGCCCAAACCCCCGCGACGAAGGACCTCCCTCCGCAGCTGGCAGCATCGGATGTGAGAGGGATGAAGGCGCACCACCTGCTTGTGACCGCTGAGGCTTTCCCGGTCCTAAACCCTAAACCTTACCTGAACCCCATAAAGCCTACCTTTTCAAGGCTCCCCATCATGATTTCAGTCCTTGAACAGGTAGGCGGCACATACAGGAACCTGATTAAGAAAACCTGGGCCTAGAACCGGATTCATACAAAACAACCCTCATAAAGGCCCAAGGTTTGTTAATCAGGTTCCTACATCACGATAGACCCTAGACCCTAATCCATACAGACACGGAAGCCTTGAAGGAAAAGCTCCAGCTCCAGCTCTCACGAGTCCTGCCGATTGGACCCTGCACTCTGATACTCTCAATAACTGCCGGGTCTTTTCTTGGTTACTAGGGCTCCCTTAAAGGGCTCCTTTAAGGGATCTATATTAAGGGTTCTATATATGGGCTTTGAGGGCCAAGGGTCCAAAGGACCCAGTAATCAGATAACTGGTTTTAGGATAGCAGTTTTGTATGTCAGGACCTTGGAGAGTTTATGATTATTAGGTACTTGGGCCCTTGGGCTTTCCTAAGCCTAAACCGGGGCTCCACCCTGGCATGGCAGTCATAAGATGTTGGGTGCTTTGCTATGACCAGTACATACCACAAAACTACCTGGTCTTCACTAAGCCCGCAAATCCCTGCAGCGGCTGCCTCATGCGCCCTGAAACCCCCAAAGTTGTTCAAGCCTCAAACCTCTGAGCCCTGTTATCCACATCTCGGACGTGACTAAGCCTTTCAGAAACGACCATCGCCAGGTTCGCTTTACCGCCGTAGCCATGCAGGATGGCAAGATGCAGGTCCCGGGCACTGGGCTGGGGGCGGGGGTCAGATGGTGTTGTCTTGAATGAACGTGTTTAATTGAGGAGGTTCTGGGCATCCTGCTACAGGCCTGATGGGGCTTGTGAGGGTTTGGGCTTAGATGGGCTTAGCACTATTTCTGAGATCACGCTGCAGCATGTGGGGCCAGCTTGTACGGCGTTTGAAGAAGCGTGACTGCCGCAGTCAGTGTTCGTTGCAATTTCGGACCCGGCAGCACCAGACCAAGACTGTTCGCATGCATCGAGGAGGTCGTCACCGAATTGCCCCTGGTCAGACTCCTCTGTAGTTGCATAAGATGCTCTCACCCCTGTGGTCACCGCACTGAAGGCTGAAACCCTGAAGCTTCGAGAAGTGAGCTCTTCAACCGCAAAACCCGAAACCCCAAACTCGATGCCCCGAGCTCTGCCAAGAGGCCCGGGATGTGATCGCGGGGGCCTCTGTCGACTTCGTCTGCGTTTAGGAGTCCGGAATACACCAATAATCCATGTACCCAAAGTGTATATGGTGCTTTGGGGCCAATGTATATACTACGGTTGATGATATAAATCCTGCATGACCCATAATAAGGAATACACAATAATTCCCATATATTCCTTATTATGGATAATGCAGGATTTATATCATCAACCGTATTTGGGCACATAGACCCTTAGGAAAACTGCAAGGTTTCTGCTTCATTGGGTTTTAGCAGTGCTCCGCACACAGGCATGTTCATATTTTCTTTTGTGGCCTACACCCCCCGCTCCCATATGCTTGCAGGCACGAAACCGCAAGGATAGCTAACTCTACACTCGAAAATCCCTCAACCCCTCCAGCTTAATTACTGTCACGAATGCAGAACCCAACAAAGCCTGAAGCTTTCCATGCCAACATATGTATAAGAACTCAAAGAGCCCAATAACTCGTACTTAAGGAGTGCACCTCAAATTGTGCAGGGCTTCTTCTGACTAGCTTATGAGGCATGCTCCTGAAAGCCCCAGTAAACCCTTACAGCCCTCCTTAGAGCCGTTTTGTACACCCCACTCTACAAGTAAGAAACCTTGCAAACCCCTTGAGACTGAGCTCTCGGGCAACGTGCCCTACGTGAGGGTCTGTGTGCTTAAATAGAGGGTTTAGGGTTTAGGGTTTAGGGATGAAGCCACCCAGAGAGCCCGCTGTAGGGACTAAGTATACTAAGTACATGCTGAACAGGTACATGGACCACATAGACCTTACAAAACCTTATACTTAACCCCAGAAGGACCCTTATAAGTATGAAGCTCCATAGAACCTTGTAAATCATTTAGCTTTTCTGGCGGTCCCTAAAGCAACCCTAAACTTATGTCAATCTCAGGAGTGCTAAGTCTAGAGAAACCATGATTTCCAGAAATAGGAGAAACATAGGAAATAAATAGGACTCAAGGGCTTGTAGGAAATAGGAAAGAAGTAGCAAAAACTAGTAAAGGAAACTCCACAGGAGAAAAATAGGAATAGCACAGGAGAAAAAGAGGAGCAACATAGGAGAAACATAGGAAAAACACATAGGAAAATAGGAGAAACCTGGAAATGTAGGAAAACCCGATAAAATATGAAAATAGCACAGGGCCGCAGGGTGGAAAGTGGTGCCGGGACTGCGGGCAGGTCCTATTTTTCTCCGATTTTCTGAAAAAAACCAGGATTCCCATGTTCTTCATATTTTTATCCTATGTTGAGCCGCTTGCGATCTGACTAGAGTTCGCACCAGAGATTGACATAACCCTAAACCACAAACACCAAACCCAAAACCTTGCACAGCAAGAAGCATTTTTCGAACCCATAAATGAACCCCTGAAATGGAAACCCCCTTCCAGAATCCCCTCAAAGGAACCCTTTCAAAGGACACAGGGACCCTTTGGGGACACGCCAAGGTGCTGCAGAGCGCTGTGCCTGCAGGTGGGCGCCGGTTTCACCAGAGTCCCTAAACTCTGGTGAAGTGTCTTGCTTACGGTGTTTAGGGTTTGGTTAGGGGTGCGGGGTGCTTTAGGCTTAGGATTTATTTGGTTTCTTTTGTGGGGTGTATAGAAGTTTAGGGCAAAATCTAAGCGTTTAGAGTTTATCAAGGTTTGGCATATGGTGTCGTACGGCCTGACCCGCATATAAGCGTTGTACTTATAAACGCTACAGCTCAAACCCAATCCTTTGTCCAAGGGTTTTATGTGCTCCTGTTCCCTCCTGCCCAAGTCCTGTCAAGCGAAGCCCATTGCAGTAGCTCGGAACTCTACACATCTGCGCACGACGACACAGGCCCGCCTCCCATGCAAATGAGCCCGGCCCTCGGGGTTCGAATGGTTGCAGATCATGATCAGCACGTAAGAGTGGGGGTTTCGTAGGATCGGGGTCGTTTGTTGTGCTAGTGTTGTGGTTCGATGGGCAGGAGGTACCTTAAGTAACCCCCCATATTACCTGGATTCGGAAGGCCTTTCTACCTGCCACAGTACATCCCCTTTATCCACAGCTTGACGGCGCCATGCGTGGGGCGGTTTGAGCACGTATTCCTAGAGTCTCTAAACCCTTAAAGCCCGAAGGTATCTTTATTTACACGAGGGCACACACACACACATATATATATATATATATATATATGGGCGCACCCCTATTTGGGGTCCCCTTCGTTTTTCGCTACATCACCTGACTGAGCTATAACCACCAGACTAGGTTATAACCAGCCGATTAGGTTATAACCAGCCGACTAGGTTATAACCATTCGAATAATTTATAATCAGGTATACATTATCGATATTTCAGTTTTTTCCAACAAGCGTGCTGTAGTCATTAGTCTGGTTCAGTCATTCCTTATCGCGAACTAAATTTTGGAACGAAAAGTTTTCCTTCTTTGTACTGTAATGCCGCAATCCCATCAAAGTCTCTGTTGTTGGGCGCATTGCTATGACGTTTTGGAAAACTGATAGCTTTCAATGACATATCCCTGTGCCCCTATGTGATTGCTTGTAGACACTGGTATATCCGGTAGGTATATTTGAGTGGTGCATTCCTTATTTCTGTATGACGGCTGCCCCAAGCCAAAATTGAAAACTTGCACACTACAAGCTTGGCAAACTTTGTACAGTGTTCTTCCTGGGGGACGACATGAAGCGTCGCTTCTTAGGCTTGGCACTGTTTCTATATGCTCAGTGATGAGGCCTGTGCTTTTTGTATCAGCATACCTTAACCATCACGTAAAGCTCACTGAAAACCATAAAGCTACATCTAGCTTGTCCGAACTTCTGTTTGTGTTCTTGTGAATATTTTCTGAAGGTCGAACAGAAGCCATTGTTCCCAATCCAGAACGTGCTCCTCGTTTTAGAAAAAGTGGTAAACACACACCGAATCACTCCTCGAAAGAGGTACATCCATGTAGTTGGAAATAGCATTGCAAGGAATTTTCTACGTACCGAGCGAGGAAACCTAACAGTTTGCAAGTTGCAAATCGCTCACGACACATATTCTTATCAGTTTTGTCTCATCGAAATCCTGCTTCCTTGGAACGATGTTTGAACATAACGTTGCAACCAGTTCGCCTATGTACGAAGTGATGAAACCTGACCACGCTGTAAGCTTTGATATACTATCTCTCCCTACAATGACGTCGTATCAGTCGTATCTCAACTTTTTTGTGTACCGTGATATTCCAATGTTGACAACACTTACTGACCTACTGTAATCCCGATAGAGACCCTTCATCTTCCGCATTTTGATTCCTGGGTCATTGACATGTTAGCGGCTATTCTCTCAATGTGTACATAGATCTCATAAGCCCGATGTACTGGAACGGACAGACCATTATGTAAAGTCCGCCATATAGCCTTTCCGCTAAAGTTGGGGAATGCGCATATGGTCCCCGGAATTATGTTTGTTACAAAGCACTGCATCATGCCTCAACAACCGAATACATGCCAATTACCTCGGACCTTCTTCTAGTCCTTGTTTAGTTTCATTGCGGTTACATTTCCCCTGAAACACCGAAACTTTCGAACGTTTGGATCTAGGTCTAGGTGTTGATGAAGTAGCGGTGGCACAGATTTGCTTCGTAAGGTTTATATTGTGCAACAAACAATCAAGGCACCCCAATTTACAAACCACAACCCTGGTATGTAAGCCCCCCGGTGTTTCGACACAGTTTACCAATATTGCAGGTTCACCATCAAGTGTTGGGTTTGGGTTTTACTGCTTAGGGTTTGGCGCTAGGGTTTGGGGGAGCCTTAGACTTAAACCATTATACCGGCTCGCTTGCGCGATACGACACGGAAGACTTAAACCATCAAACCAATAAACCAATCCATTTGATCTATAGGGCACGGCGGGAGTCTTCAAACCCTGAACGTATTTTGCAGCCTGGTTATACCCTCTGTCCCCGGTTATAACCAGGACACCTGCGTAGTAGGCAGCCCTAGACCCATCACTAAACCATTAAACCATTATCCTTTCCCCCAATGGAACCAAACCAATAAACCATTAAACCAATCCTTTTGCCCCATTGCACTAAACCATTAAACCAATCCCTTTACCCCATACCACCAAACCACTAAACCATTAAACCAATCCTTTCCCCCAATGCACCTAAAACACTAAACCATTAAACCATTAAACCAATCCCTTTACTTCATACCACTAAACCACTAAACCATTAAACCATTAAACCAATCCGTTTGCTCCATACCACTAGACCACTAAACCACTAAACCATTAAACCATTAAACCATTAAACCATTAAACCAATGCTTTCGGCCCATACAGGGATGTGTCTCTCTCTATAGGGGAAAATGATTGGTTTAATGGTTTAATGGTTTAGGTCCATTGGGGGAAATGATTGGTTTAATGGTTTAATGGTTTATTGGTTTAGTGGTTTAGGTCCATTGGGGGAAATGATTGGTTTAATTTTTTAATGGTTTATTGGTTTAGTGGTTTAGGTCCATTGGGGGAAATGATTGGTTTAATGGTTTAATGGTTTATTGGTTTGGGTCCATTAGGGGAAAGGATTGGTTTAATGGTTTAATGGTTTATTGGTTTAGTGGTATGGAGCAAAAGGAATGGTTTAATGGTTTAATGGTTTAGTGGTTTGGGTGTGCCAAAACCCAGGGGACCCCATATAGGGGGGTACCCATATATATATATATATATGTATATATATATATATGTTTATTCATTATACATGGATAAAATACAAAACCCATTTGGGCTGGACGCCAAAGGCATGCCACCAATGCCTACGCAGCGAATGGCGCAGCCGCAGGTCGCACTTCTGATTGGTTGGTAGACCCACCTCACCCGTGGTTTGGGGGTTTGGGTCTGCTTGAGGTCTTTGGTGTTATCATTTAGGTGGAAGTCTGTTTTGTGGCATCCTGGAGAGCTGCTATTCTTTACAATTTAAGCTTTGGTTTGACGTATGTGCGTTGCCCTTCCTGTTCTCTGTTATTACTTGCTAGCCTCAGACCTTATATACCCGACTGGTTAGGGCCCTGAATTCGTGGTCTTGTCGCTGCTTATTCAGGCCGGACCACCTACAACCCCAAGCCCCAAACCTACCTTAGCCTACCAAAACCTGGACCTACTTTTTTTGTAGGTTCTTACTATACACCCAAATATGAAATTTGCAGGGACCCTACAAAAAATAGGTTCTCGTGGGTTTGAGTAGATAATCCCTTGTAATCCCTCGAGGTCGTCGCGCCAGCTCCACAGGCCCAGGCGCGGGGTTTCGGGGTACACAGACACCCCAACACACAAACCCAAATTCAGGAGTTTCCCTAATAACTCAGGGTCGAAAGGACTGAATACTTGATTAGAGGTGCTTGGCATTTTGGTTTTTGATAGTGTAATGAATTTTGTATTCTAGTCTTTGGAGGAGGGTATGATTTGTGAGTATTTGGTGCTTGGTCCTTTTTGGGTATGTACGGCATGGCATACGATTCTAGGATAAGAGCCCCTCAAATTACAATTAGGGAGTACGTGGGTCAAGGTGTTTAGCGTCTTGGCTGCAGCTCCGAACCCTGCAAACTAGTAGGTGCCGGCCGAGGGTTTCGAGGCAAAGCTATACTCGACTGGAAACCCCAGAGATCCCAATCCCTTAATTAAGGAGTATGCCTTAGATTATAGGGGCCTTCATATTATGGTTTAAGGTGTATTCCTTACTTAAGGGGCATTGGGATCTCTGGGAAGATTGCTTGCAAGCTGGGGTTTGGGGTTGCAGGCGTCCGGGGTTTAGGGACTTTAGGTTTAGGGGTTTTGGGATTGCAGGGCTTCGGGGCTTTGGCAGAAAACCGGAACTGTTTTCAAGCCCAACAGGCGCTTGAAAAGCACACCTCGATCATGTCGTACGGCTTTGCACCTAAACCCTAAGCCCTAAACACTAAAAAAACTAAATGCTTGATGTTGAGGCGGCCACAACCCTGAGCCTCCAAAGACACCGCTCGATGGTTCATGAGTAACTAGTTGAAAACAGGTTCTAAGTAGTTTCCTTACGAACATCATACGGTATCTGGATATCGCGATCCCGTAATTCTGTGCATGTTTCTACATGCCGCGGCAGGCAGTAGTAACAGTACTTAAGCATCCGAAGCACTGGCCTGCCAAGAAGGGGCATCGAGCGTCGTCAGGTGGTTGTCAGGTAACGGCCTATGCCATACCTGGACCAATGCTGTAGTAGCCTCTAAGCCCTATATATCTCAACCTTTCTTCCCATGCACCCTCACCCGAAACCCAAGGTCCCGAACCCCGCATAAGTTACGATTTCGCTCTCCTTCGGAAACGATGCTGAAGCCACTTGCGAGAAAATCTTGGGCCCATCCAGGTACCACGAGCACCGCCGGCAGGACGCTCAGGTTTTCGCAATGTTGACACATCTGTAAAAGACGGGGGGTCCCTGAACGCTAAGCCCCTTTCAAGGGGGGCTTTCCTTGCTGGTAGAAGGAGATTCCAGCCAAACTGGGCACCGACAATCTGGATATCTTGCGGGCGGGTATTTGGATCATCACTTATATGCAACATCAAAAGCTGTGACATCTGATGTGAATGTCTGTCACCCTGCGAAGAGTCTACAACATGAGGTGGTGTAGAGCCCCCCTAAACCGAAAGGCCTAAAACCCAAGGCTTCAAGGCCTCTGGGCCCTCATCTCTGCTTCTAAGTCATACACTTTGCCCTAGGGGTCCAAGTATCTGAGAATCAGATATTCCCATACTCCCCTACACCCAGTAAAGCTAATATCCTAAGCCCAAATACCCAAACAGGGGGTCCTTTGGACCCTGAAGGTCAGTAGCCGAGAAACTATCCTGTACTAGCCGTCCGCGGGGTGTCTGCAGTTGGTGCAGTCATCCTTCTTGTCTTCCATGGTGGTTGCGTTGCTATTAGCTCTAGCATTTAGGGAAGTACAGTTACTAGAGTTATGGGTTTTAGGGTTTAGGGCTTTACGGTTTATATTTGGTGTGTGGGGTTTAATTAGGGTTGAGGGTTTTGTTGGTCGTTTGATGGCTGACCTTCCTCTCCGCCGAGGCGCCAACAATGGCGGCTCCGCCTGCAGCCATGGGTGGCGCACTCAGAGTTGCACGTTTTAGGGGTTTAGGGGGAGGGGTGTGTGTGGGCTTTAGGACTGACGGAAGAGGAAGTTCTTCTTTGTTGGGTAGCCTCGATGCTTGTGGCAAGTCCAGAAGAATAATTGGGACGGTCCCCTGACATTTTTTTGGTATGGTTCTGTACACAACCCTACCAAATGCAACCGCAAAAGCCCTACTCTAGAGATAGCAAGGCCAATCTGTTAGTGGACTAAGCCTTCGTTGAGGCTGTGGTTGGGGGCTTGACGCCTTCCTGGCGACTCTCATGGAAGTAGTGACGTTTGAATCAGCAGCGATCAGAAGCCTACGGAAATCACGAGTCCCAAGCCCTAGCTGCAGAGGGTCAGTTGAGGGCCCTCGGGTCCAGGCTTTGAGGGTTCAGGGGCCTTACTGGGGGGAGGGAACCTGAAGCCCTAAACCCTAAAGCGCCTAAGCCTTAAACCCTTTCCCTTAAACCCAAACCCAAACCCTCAACCCTAAACCACTGAGGAAGACTAAGGCGACTAAGGACCGGTGAGTTCCACATCCCTGCAACCGCAGCTCATTCCGTCAAGGGGCTTGGGGAGTCCAAGGATATGTTTGACCGGCTTCGTTACTGTTATACAAAATGTGATAAGCATGTAAATAAGCGCACATATGCATTTATGCACATGTGTATATGCACATGTTTCATATATGCGATACAACAAACCGATAGGTACATAGGTACATATTTAGGTACATTCATATACACATAATATTGTCTGTACATGTATATATATATATACATAGAGAGAGATACACATCGTCATTTTTCTGATTTAGGAAAGTATGGCTTCTCAACGTTTGATTTCCATTTATGCGGTGGTAGTTGTGCGCTTCTGTTTGCTGTAGCCTTCCTGCTTGCTCGAAACTGTTGTCACAGGAGTCAGTGGTGATTTATTCAGCAGCTTGGTGACTGCTGTCAGTGTGGTTGCCAGCACTTTCACCTGAAGCAGGCATTCGTGGGTTATGTTGCCCAGATGGGGGCGTGCTGTGCGTTGCCAGTATAAAGCAATGCCCTGACAGCAGTGTAGTTGAAATCAGTTGTGTGCCCCATGTCTGGCATGACTGGTTTCTGCAGGTACCATTGCTGGCATTGCTTTGGCCAATGGTGTTGTGCATGTCTGTAGTTCTTGTGCATCACATGCATTCTTGACTGTGGACTGTGCACTAGCATGCTGGTCATGCTATGGATTTCTCCATGTGTTTCTTGTCACGTCGTTCTTTGATGGACTCTGTGACAAGGCCATACTATCCCTGAGGGGACTTCCATGGTTGGCTCGGTGAAGACATTTGACCCGGCGAAGGCATTTTGTTTCTTTTTCCAATGGTCTTTGTGTTGCGGTTACGAGTGATTGGTTGTGGAGTGACGATGTATCTTCTGACTGCATCTTTACCGTTTACCTCTGGCAACAGCACATCCACAAATGTGCTGGCTACTGTACATCTATTGTTCGTGGAGCTTTGGAGTTTAGTTTCATGCTTTACAAGAGGGCTTTACAAGAGGTTTCGTCGTTCTTTTGCTTTCATGTGCAATCTGCTGCAAGCGGCAGTTTGTTGTAATGAGTACTGTACTCCATCAGACAGTGGGTGGCCTATCCACTCTTTGGCCGAAATCCTCATGCTCACTCCAAGTCACAGAGTATTTATTAAGCCTTTGAGCCTGTGAGTGAAAAGTGTGATAGCTTACATCTGTCGTCTTCATTTTTCGAACCTACAATCGAAAACGAACTTGCAACCGTCCGTGCTGTTGGCAGCTCAACCCTTGAAAAGATTGTGAGAGATATCGGAAACCTGAACCCGAAGTCTTGACCTCCACCCTAAACCCTAAACCTCTCACCCACGGGGGCCCCAGAGGCCCGGAAACCCTCTCTATTCTTCGAGTCTGGGCTTTTCGTCGACGCGGGATTGTCTGTTGCACCTAGAGTAACCACTTGTACTCGACACGGCCACGACCTGTCTTGTTTCATGTAGGGCCCCCTACAGAACCCGCATAGAGCCCTTATGGAGCCCTTAGATAGCCTTTATAGGGTCTCTATCAGAACCACTAAAACTATGTGGGCACATGCACCTTAGCGCGGGATTCAAGTCCGAAGTTCTGCAATGCGGAAGCCTCAGCAGCAGCTTTTGCATCACTCTTCCCGAACCCACTGTGAACTGTCTCGAGTAACCAACGTGCCGTAAAGGTTCTTCCGGTTTCCGGAAACAGATTTGAATATTTCGTGTAATTGCAACCCCAACCAAGTAACCCTGGACCTTGAAATGTTGTTATGCTTCCCCCCCATGTTTTGAGGTATTCACCCCAAAACAGAAGACTGAGGATCCACCGTACGTGTTGCACAAAACGACACCCAAAAAGGGAAACGACCCTACGCACTTGGCCCGTGTGACTTTTACTGTAGCTACCTTGGTTACACTCTAGAGTCCTAAGCCTTACGGTCCCAAGCAATTCATAGTCAGGCTTGGGATAGTAGCAACGGTAGGAGACCTTGTTGGGGAGGGAGTCTCTAGCTAAATTCATCTGGACTTTGAAGCCTAGACCACCATCCCCGATGAAACCTTCATCCAGAAACAGACCCCGCAGTCGGGATCTTGCTTCCCCTAAACCCGACACTTGTCGAGCGCTGAAACACCTCAAACCCCACTTGGAGGGGCAGGGACTTAGTAAGTAGCTTACAAGTAGAGTTATAAGTACCCTAAATGGAGTTACCCCAATTCTAACCCTACTTATAACCTACTTACTAAGTCCCCTGCCCTTCCAAGCAAGACCTCAGACCGCCTTAAACCCCTGAGATAATCAGACCAATCCCAGGGGTACGGATTCATCTCCGCACCCAACTTTCCGGTGGCCGCTTGCCGTTATTTCGACTGATGCATTGAGGCCGTGGCAATCGAAATGAATCGCGATTCTGTATATTTCTTCATGTTTTGCATAATTACATGCCTCGCACATTGCCCACAACTTCCTGGCCCGAACCACCAAGCCTAAGACGTAAAATCGCGAAGCGAAACCCCCAAATCCCAAAACCCCGAAACCCTCCGAGGACATCTATTTCAAGCCTGAGCTGGAACCCGTGGCGGTGGGCCAGCAGGCCTTCCGGAGAGTGTTGGGCTCGAGAATCGCTCGCTTTCCGCAGAGTTGCCGAAGAATGGGTACGATGTGTGGGGTTTAGGGTTTGGTTTAAGGCGGGATGAAGCAGTGTGTGACGTGTTAATGGCGACTGCTCGAAATTCCACGCTGCACTCCTGTCCACACAGATGTTGGCATCCAGTACTCATGACTCACCTGGGTATATCGCTTATGCATGTATCTATGTATGTACGTATGTATGTGTGTATGTATGTACGTACGTAGGTAGGTAAGAATGCATGAACATATACACATACTCATACACATGCATATACATGTACTTATACATATACAAGTATGTACATGCACATGTGTGTATGTGTATATAATATGTACAGACAGGTAGATAGATAGATAGATAGGGACCAAAGTCTGCAGAGAGGCTGCAGCTTCTTGGGTGAGATTGTCGGCTTCAGGGGGGTACTGGGGAGTTTACAAAAGCTGGGTTCACCATAAAGGAAATCCTACGGGTTTAGTCCAGATCCTTTGCCAAGATTCGTTGCAGCATGACATTCGACGATACCCTGCCCATACGTCCTGCACCTTGACCTACACCCGCAGCCCTCGCCTCCCAACCAGTGAATCCGAAGCCCTCAACTGTAAGCCCTCACGCATTGTTGAATCTTACAACCTAACACATGAAAGCATCCCCTTAGGCCAGAATTGCACAGCAGGTGACTTTCACCATCCACTGGACGCCGCAGGGCAAGCCTCAAGCACGGGAGGCACATGTCCGTACATGACCGATGCTTGAGTCGAGGAGATATACACTGTCTGTTAGGCAGAGGCGGCCAGCGCTGCCGTTCTGCGGATCGCCAGAAGCATACAACGGTATGGCTAGCCAACATGCAGACACATAGATAGAGTTGGAAAAGAGGGAAGAGAGAGGGAGAGACACACACACGAAAGAGCGAGAGCAAGACAAAGAGGGTGCGAGAGAGAGAGAGAGAGAGACGGAGAAAGCCTGAGGTTTAATGGCTTTGTTGGTTTGCGGCTGTCCGCGATTGGGCTTCCAGAGGGCAGTTCTTACATTTCAGGGTTGGGTGTTTCGATCAGTAAGCTGTCTTGCTGGGTTTCAAGTGTGTAGAAATTGAAGCTACAGACCTGCAGGTGCAGGGTCGTGGGGTTGGGGCCGAAATGCTTGGGAGTGTCTGGGGCTGACCACAATATTGTAGACCCAGAGTAGCAAGACCCTTGCTAGAATGCCCCGCCCCCAGCAAAGGACCCTCAATTCAACAAACCCCTGGTTGTAGTTGGGGGCCGTCGTGCTTCTAGGCAGTTGGAGCCTTGGCCTGAATCCCTCCTTACCTAGAGTAACACATCTACCTTTGAGAGATGGGAATGTGATACAGTGTCGGTATATATACATATATATGTACATATGACTATACACCCGGTGAATGTAAATAATGTCAATGCTACATACTAAAAACCGTAAAGACAGAATAGCCATATTAGTCGTAGCAACAACATCCCCTGAATGTAGGAGCAACAGTTCAGCAAGTATCATGGTGTTCATAGCACTAATGGTACAAAATGGTACAAACGAAACGGGAATAGATTACAGCAGCAACATTCCCTTCATGTTATCTTGCTTACTCTGGGCAGCTTCGGTGTGAAGATCTCGAGAGGTGACGAGCCCGATGCAGGCTGGCGAGGTTTTGGCCGGTGTCCCAGTTCGCTCGTGGACCTAGGGATTAGGGATTGTAGGGTTTAGGGTTCTCAGAGTTTAGGGTTTAAAGTCAGGGTTTAGAGTTTCGGGAGGGTGAGGGCTCTAGTTGGGGTTGGTGTGTAGGATTTTGGGATTACAGCTGCTTGGCATGGTCATTTACAGGAGCCTTGCTTGGCAGTGAGAGTTCAACGCGTCATCAGGGGATGACTCGAGGAGGTTAGCGTGAACAAGTGCATTCCCACAGCTTCAGAGTGTCTGGCAATTGTCTATGTAGGTCCGAAGACGAATCAGACTTCCGGCATCTTTGGTTCTGAAGTCCTCCATGTCTCTCTATCATCAGCATGATAGCTCACAGCATCTCAGGTCATGATAGAGGTAATGACGAATGCTAGTGAGGCTTGTCAATCTTGCTCGTGAATGATTTGCCGTCCGTGTCTTCAAGGCTGAGGCCCGAGTTTTCGCCGATAGGGCGCAGGGGTAGGGACCCCTCCCCACACCGCCGTCCCTGCAAAGCCACCGAACAGAGAGCCTGTAAGTGCCCTTTAAACCCCGAAAACCCAGAAGCATGCAGAGCATAAGTCGCGTTCAACCGCTGCAGTCTGGCACCGTGCGACGATACAATCCGAACAAAGGCCGCGTGTCTTTGCGGTCTTTGCTGGGATTCTTGTGGCAAGGGTCATCGTTGTAATATAGGGGCCTTTATAATTAGACTAGGGTTTTGGGGCCCACTATACTATAGCTATGACGAGGAACCCCCAAAAGAGTGTCTCATCTTGTCTGTGGACTCCCCTTCTGCAGGCCCAGTGTCCAACGTAGTATCGGTAATTATATAGGCCACTTTTGTATCCGCGTCAGGCTTGTGGCTTTAAGGTTTATCTAGCCCACCTCACCTGGCGAACAGGGCTTCCGCCATCTTAGTGGCCCCATTCCACGTGACGCATGGTGGACAAGTCCTGAGAGTTTGAGGGCTTGTTTAACGAATTTCGATGTTTGGAAAAGGCCTTTGAATAATTCCTTACTACTCAAAGGGTCCATGTTCTCAAAAGCTCCCACATTGATCGACCCCTTTCTACCATTGCATTGGTTTGTGTTGTAATAGCATCAACCGACCCTACACCCAATGAAACCTCTGTTGAGGTCCCTTGCTTGCTCTGGGGTTCTTTGTCATCTGTTTATAATTTCCTAGTCGATCAGTAGACGTGTGTTTACGGCTCAAAAGCTTGTATTTGCCACGTGCTTGATTCCGTGAATCTTCCGTTTGCAGGTATTACGGACAACACCGCCTGGAGATTCCAGCCTCCAAGCACCAAACTTAATATACACTATACAGCCCTCAACTCCTACAAGTCGGGCGTATAACTATAACTCCCCAAAACCCCCAAAGGCTTCCCAAACCAGCAAAAAACGCAGGCTTCGGAGACTTCCGAGTCCAAATGCCCATAGATTTCCACAGATACTTTGGCATCAAAGAGACCTCAAAGGGAAGGCCAGCCAGGTACAGTATCTAATGCTTGTACTATATACTGCCCTAGGGATCTAAGGACTCATATATGAAGGCCCAAAGACCATACTAGAAAAGGCTTTTGGGCTATTCTGATCCCTAGGGCTATAGGCACCTGTTGGTGCAGCTGAAATCAAACCTGAGCTCTGAACCGAAACACTAAGACTGCAACCCGCTTTCCTACCTAAGCCATTCCTGAGCCCCGAACCCTAAACCTCCAAATCCCCAAATTCCGGAAACCCTAGTTCCTAAACCTTCTGCTCCAGACTCGATAATCCCACCTACCTAGACCCTTCCTCGGCCCTGTACTATAGACCTCAAATACCCAGCATTATTGGGACCACATACCCCTATCTGAGGATACAAGGAGGGTTCCTGGTAAGTCTTTGACCCTCATCAGGCTTCGGTTTCCTCGCAGTCGAAGGCCGATCTCAGGACGCGGCGGAGTTTGCACGTCTTGGGTTTCGGGTTCAGGGTTGAGGGCTCCGGGTTGGTCTATGCCGGAGTCGGGTCTGGGACTTAGAGTTCAGGGTCTGGGCCGTTAGGGGAAATTTCAGGAATGAAGTTGGACTTTAGCTCTACATAGGCCTTAATTATTAAGATGCAACTATTCAGAGATGGTGGATGAACATACGCGTCCTTTCTGCTAGTTCCGTGCTTCCCAAGGGACCTCAACTAAGTCCATCCGAGCAGGGTTTGCAAAGTTGGGCTCCGTCCGCTTCCGTTCGCTACAAGTAGCAGACAACCGGCAGTAACAGGATGCTTTCGGGTCCGAATGCTTTGTTGTCCAAGAGAAGTATTCTACCGAAAGTAGACAACAGGTCCAGCCCCAGGATGAAAGTCCAGATTTTGAGGGTACTGGCTGTGCTGCTGCTATGTTGGCCGCATGTATGTCTAGACTGCCTGGCAATAAGGCGACAGGAGAACTTGAAACTACGGCGAGAGCGCGAGGGATTAGCTCAGACTTCAAAGCGAAGGTCTTTGTCTATCAGCCCAGCCGGAGCTCGTATTACGTCTCAAATTTCTGAAGCAGGAAGGCGAGGTGATTGGCGTGAAGCTCGTGAACGGTATTCGGCGTACTCGGGTGCTGAGATTCAAGTCTTCTCTGCTGCCATGCAGGCGGCTATACGGTGTGACCAGTACAAACAAGGTGATCTCATCTACCGAAAACTTTGCAGTCTGAACATCAAGCAAGACGGTCCTGCTTTTGCAAGTGCTCTCACGATTTATTCAAGGTTGGGCCGGGCGGATGCTGTTCGTCAGATATGGACAGATGCCATGCGAGAGTGTGAACTCGACCCTACACTTGCTACAGCTCGCATTTCTGCAGCTGCTGCAGAAGGAGATGTTCAAACCGCAGCTTTGGTTCTGGATCAGATGAACGAGAACAATGTCTCAATACATAATGCCCATATATCCGGAGCAATTCGAGCTTGCTGGCAAGCAGAAGGAAGTCACCATAATGCCGCAAAGTATTTGTTCAACTTGCACAAGAAACTTCAAGTGAAACCTGACATAGTTACATTTTCTTGTCTGATCGGAGCTTACACGACTGCTCCACTGGAAGAGGTCTTGGTCGTCTACGATGCCATGAAGGAATTGGGCATTTTGCCAAACACTGTTTTTGCTGAAACCTTTCTGGTGACCGTTCTTCGAAAGCCCAAAGAGGCACCCTGGAAGGAGAAGGAGATGCGTATTGAGCTGCAAAAACGCTCGCCAGAACGTATCGCCGCTGCGAGACACGCCATCGCGGACTTCAACGCGGCAGGCATTTCCCTGACGACCCTGAGTTCACGAATCCACCGAGTCCTGCAGAAGCTGTAACCTATGGCCGTGGATGCTTTTTGTTCTGCAGTGTTATCCGGCAGCTCACAGAACGGCTGTCAGAACACAAAACTTGCAGTGCGCGTACGGATATTCCTGTGTCACCAGCTGCCAGACTATGCTGTTGTGTTCATATTATGGCTTGCTCATAGCACAACGGACCAGTGCCTGCTTTGGCACCCGAATCACGAACACCCACCCAAGCTAGCAGCTTGTGCAGGATGTCTATTTCCAGAAGCAGAATCTGCCGCTGGAGTATCAGGTGCGGTGGTTCAAACCCTCTTCGGGGCCAGACTAGCGGGTTCGTTGAACCTTGGAGCTTAGGGTTCAAAGGTTGAAAGATCCAATGTTATGGGGCCGTTGAATTTTGGCGGCTTCGGAGACTTATGTCTTATTGGTGTGGAGGCTGTTTCGACCCTCCGATCAGGGTGGGTACAGGGTGCATACTCCAGCGTCTGTCATAGAGGCAGTTTGGCAATACAGCTTTAAGCCAAGATGAGCTCCTGCACGACTGTCAAGATTGACAACGAGAAGCTTGGTCTCTGAATAGCTTTGCATGTTGGGGTGCGGGGCTTTGTGTTTCTAGCTTGTTGCCGCACTCCAGCATCGATGAAGGTACACCTTGTCAGCCTCGCCATCAGCGCCAATCAGCCACAGCAGAACATTCCACATAACACCAGGTCATAGACACAGGCCGGCATTGTTCAAAGAGGTTTGATGCATAGGCTTTGGGACACACTAGGTGCCTGTGAGTAATGAACCTCGGCTTGTTGCCTAGTCCAGCAACACAGCCCGATTAGCAAATGCTCCGCTGCTTCGTGAGTCTAACTCCGTTGTGTGAAGGAGTCGACAGCCATGGATGGCGCGCAGGCATCGGCCAGCAAACGTTACCTGCGTATCCTAAGACTGTAAGCCTGAAAGATGTGCAGGCGTGACGGCTTGCAAGGGGGTTTGGGGTTTTGCTTGCTCAGAGCATCCCGAACCCCAAGGTACCCTTTACAGGAACGATTTCTGAAGTGGAAATCCCACTTGGTTTCTTCATAGCTTACTGAGACTGTCATGTCATGTCCTTTGTTCTCCTAAACCCTAAACCCTAGTAAAGGACGGCCTGAACTTCAAATCCCCTACTATCCCTGCAAGGAATAGCGAGCAACCTTGTCTTTGTATTTACTCGGCCGGGGGGGCTTAGAGCTTCAGGAAAAGCTCTTCGGTAAGCGTAGATCGAGGCAAGTCTAAGACACCTTGGTCTTTGTTCGGGCTCTTTATATGCATCTTAACATGGTGGGGTTATGGGGCCAGGGTTTCTGAAAACAGCTCAGAGAGGCACGGAATGCACTGCAGGTAAGCCTTCGGCTCACATCAGCCACATTTCGCAGCCCAAAAGGAAATACCCACTCATCCGAACCTCTTCGGTCCAAATTGGTCCAACATCCCAAATCGTACACATTTACCCCCTACTCAGACACCCTCAGCTTTAACACCAGACCACAGGTCTCTCAAGACGAAGCCAATCAGGCCCGTCAGCAAACACTAGTCCCGCATGCCTTAGCAATAACTCATGAAACCTTATAAGTCTCCTAAACTGTATGAACCCTGAACCCAACTCAACCCAAGCCCGAGATACCAAATCCACATCCCCCAGTTTCAAATCGTAAATATGAAACTTGTGCACTCAAAAATCAGATATCGGTTTATGCTTTGGGGAGCCCTATATCCCTGCCTCTGACCTCCTACACCTTGAAATCCCACACGAAGCCTGCTTCCTGGCAGTTCCAATTTAGCGTCATCATGTCCCCCGCGCAGAAGCCCCAGGCTCAGGTGCGGCTTTGAATGCACTTGGAGATGTAGATGCCTAAATAATTTCGAATATTATTCCCTGGTTCCTGGTTAAAAGCATAGCAGCATATGTACCACTATCATTCCCTCGGTTCCTTATACTTACAAATATACGTATAAGTATAAGTATAAGTATAAGTTTACGTGTAAGTTTTATGGCCCCGAAGCCCTGTTCTAATTACTACGGCCGCCACAGTGGTCTTTAGTGGCTAGCCGGGAGAGTAACAAACAGGAAGCGAGTACGTGATCACGGGAATAGGACATCATTATGAGGTCGGCTCTTTTTGATGCGGGTCTCTTGATCACTTAAGAAATGAGGCTAGCTGTCCTGGGATTCGGGATGTCAGTTCAGGCCTTGGAAATCCCAAACGGTCCATGGAGTTACTGTTATGGGAGATACTTCCCCAACTCGCAATGGTAAAGCCTAGATAACAAACCTGCACTCTACCATCTTGGTGCTTAAGACCCTTTGGGAATTGCTTGTCTGCACGATTTGAAGTTGCCTCGCCGGGAAGGCTTTCTGTTCCGAGATTTCAAGCCCTCTCAACATTCGGGTCAAGCACGGCGGTCCTTGAATTCAAGAATTGAATTGGATTTCTGTGCTTCGGAGGATATCTTCGAAGTTCGAAGTGTCCTCCTTTGAATTAGGGCTTGTTTCGCTGAAAGTGGTGTGCGATTCCGAGGTCTAGGCAGGCTAAGGGCCTCAAAGGGGTGCAACACAGGCCATCAATCCTATCGCTTTTCGCCATACAAGGATCCTCGCAGAAGAATGCATGTCACCCCACCGACTCTGCGAAGCCTCACTCACACACGCACAACAATGTAGAACCGACGCCCAAGAGTTCTTAGCAGCTAAACCCCAATCCTGCACCCTAAGCCTTAAATACGCTAAACTGCGAAACCTCGACCCTGGAAGACTGGGCCAGGAGATGGAACTGATAGCAATGCCTGGTCCCAACAACGGGGCCATGGCTGGCAAGGGTGGCTTTGCTGGCGTCAAGAGGCCCAAGCCGTCACTGTCGCTGATGTAAACTAAGCGCCCCCCCCCCCCCAGTTCGATTCAGGATGGTCATAAGTTTAGGGATACTGTATGTGCATATGTAACATAGTGTGTGTATGTATGCCTGTATGTATGTATGTATACATGCATGCATGCATGCATGCATGTATGTATGTATGTATGTATGTATGTATGTATGTATGTAATCATGTATGGGTTTATGTATTTACAGTATGTACAATATGTACGTATGTATGTATGTATGTACGTATGTATGTACGTATGTATGTACGTATGTATGTACGTAGGTAGGTATTTATGTATGTATGTATGTATGTATGTATGTATGTATACACACGCACGCGTCAGGGTGGTCATTTTCCAGCCCTTGTTACATAGCTTGTATAGTCGTGCTATTTCGGCTGAATGGAAGGACAATGCCTCATTTTGTAGTACCCCAAACTATGGCGAATGCCGGTGTATTCCTTATTATGGCTACTGCAGGATTTTGCCAGCAGCCGGATGAATGACTAGAGTGACTAGAGTACCTCAAACAGACATCGGCAACTTCCTGTACTTGGCAAAAAAAACAGGAAAAGATGCTTCCATGCCCTGTCCGTTACACTAGGTCAGTGGAAATTGGTCTGAGGCCGATTCAACCCCAAAACCCTCAGATTCCAAGTATACAAGTAGTACTTGTATACTTTGGTGTCTGGGTGTAAAGCCCATGAATGGTACCTACTTTGGGCTAGTGTGGACTCTTTGCGAAATACCAGCCCGCCCCTGCTGCCTGGGCCACCAAGCTCCGAAATCCTTGGACCCAATAGTATCCTTATAAATATGCAGTGTAGTGTAGCATACCCGGAAGCCCAGTTGCTAAGCCCCACATGTTACTCATTCAGCCTGAGCCGGAGCCTCTGAAAAGAGTGACCGATGTCATCTTTAAAGGGCACCTTGTGGCAACAGGCAGGCTTACGGATGGACACCATCCCTTATGCGAACAGGTTACCTTCATTTTCGAGTCTGATTAATTTAGATTAGATGTATATGTAGCTTAAGGCTCCTTATTGGACTTGATGGATAATGTACCCCAGCGCCCTACTTCAATTATTGAGGCCCCTATAGTACAGAAAAAAGAACGCATGGAAACGAACACAGACAAAGAAACCCATGATCCCAGAAATCTCGAGAATGTCTGCTCCTGCTCTGTGCCTGCTGATGGTATGCCTGGAAGGCCATAGGGACCCTTAGGGGGGAGGGGGGAGTAGGGGACTATACTTCCTTGATTTGAATAGGCCTTTTTAGGTCCTTATTACCCCCTCCCCCCTACCCCCCTAAGGGTCCCTATGAGGAAGGCCATAGTTCGTTGTGTCAGGGTTTAGGGGCTTTTGGTCATGATTTAAGATATCAACCAGAATCCCCGCAAACCCCAAAACCCCAAACCCTAAAATCCCTGAAACCTAAACACCCCCCAAGCAATTCCAAGCCGTGCTTACAGAAGCTGTTTGGGAAAGGCCAGCGCCGACACAGGTGCCGGCGAGACCTGGAGGCCTTCCAGGTTCATGAGCTATTCGGTTGGAGCATGTAGGGTTTAGGGTTTAGAGATGCTTAGGGGTGTAGGTGTTGTGTGGTTTAGGTTTTCATCAAGGCATCAGGACACAATATCCAGCCCACCACAACTACGGAATTCATCTTAAGCTATATAGAGAGGGAGTAGTGTTCAATGAGGGTCGAGACTGCAGGAGCAGAAGCACCTTGTTAGTGGATCTCGTTTGGGGTTTTGTGGAGGTTTCCTACCTTAAGTCTCAGATTCAAGGCTGTTTGCATCTAGGCTTTTCAGAGACCCTCTTCTTCAGAACGCTGACCTACGAACCTTGAACGAGAGGTTGCTACGTAGCTAGATTTATCGTAGAATGAAGGTTTTATATATAGTAAACCAGGAATTACTATGATGGTTCGTGTAAGTTTCCTCCATAAGGGCGGCAGTATACAGCTCTGGCGTGTGGTCTCAGAGTTCGATGTTAGGTTTGGGGCGACGGAGTCGTGCTCGTTTTCAGCCCCTAAGGCTCCAGGTACCTGTGTAGTATGTACTTAGGCCTGAAGGTGCTAAAATGGAAACCACTTTACGGCCTATAAGTATGTACTTTACAAGTAATTACATAGATCGTTTGGGAGACCATAGTAGGGTATCATAGCATAGAGTCGTAGAGTTTCTTTAGGCTGCAGCGGTAGAGTTGCTGCTTACAGATATTCCAACGGCAACGTTCCGCCACGAGAATCTCGGAAAAGCACAACAGCAGCATTGCTTTTCAATCAGTCACACCCCGAAAGCCTGCCTATAGTCTCCATTGTAGTTCCTTTTTGGGGTTACCTTTTTTTAGGATCCCTAGTATAGAATTGGTTAAACCCAAAAAAGGAACTACAATGGAGACTATAGGTAATTTTTATTTGGCAGAGAGATTCAAGCGAATCATTCAATCCTCGAGGCCTTGTGCCTTGCTCCTTGTGGCTAAGGGAAGCGCGCAAGCCTTCGTTACAGTAGGAGACATACATGCATGCATCTACGTACATGCTTACATACATACATACATAGGTACATGCCTAAATCCATATATACTTACGTACATACATCAGTACTTTGTCCTTTCCGGATGGCATGGGTTCAGTGTGAATGCGCCGCGAGCGCAAGACGAGTTCTGGTCATGCACTAGTTAAGCTTGGGCAGGCGCAGGGAAGCATACATATACACATGCAAATATGCGCACGCAGCATGTGCATATACATATGTATATATACACACGTAGATATGCTAATATAAGATATATATATATATATATATATACACATAAGAATATCAATAGATATACTAAATTAATGTATATTAAGGCTTGGAGAATGCCTTCTTCCCCAGCTTGCATTGCAGTACCGGCGGCAATGCAAGTGATGGCGAATCCGATGGTGAAAAGGCGAGGCTGCTGAATGTGGGGTTTGATGTTTCAGCTTTCATGGTTTAGGGGGTTAGGGGCTTAGGGGTTTAGAGTTTAGGGTTGTTTAGCTTTCAGTGTTTCATCGAACGGTAGGTAGCTCCATCTAGCTGTGATACAGTAGAAGCCAGAAAGTTGGAACATGGCTTTAGGAGGATTCGTGCTGGGATCCCTTATACTTTACCTTAAGGGCATGAGGAGAGTCATGTTCCAACTTTCTGGCTTCTACTATATAGTACACGCCCCAGGCTCAGCGAAACACGTCACACCGTTCAGGTCAGATGCCCTAAGCCTGGAACCCTCAACCCCAACGACGGAACACGGTGTAGGGGGCTTCGGAAGTTGGGTTGGGCGGTTATGGGTTCAGCCAGACGCCTGAGCCCGAAACCCTAAACCAGTCCAGAAAAACTGCCACCACAAACCCTGAAGCCTTGTGCTGTAAACCGCATGCGGAGTCTGAGAGCTCGAGAACTACGGACTTGAGAAACCGTGACGACCCGACTCCCTGAATCCTACCGGGTGATCCGAAAGCACATTGTTTGAAGGTTATACCCTGCAGTTAAGGGGTCATAATCTACTAATCCCTAAGGGTCCAGGTACCCGAATAATACTTTGGCCTTAAAGTAGTCCATATATAGGGACTT
The DNA here is from genome assembly GCA_905221615.1 of Symbiodinium sp. CCMP2592. Taxonomy (NCBI): domain Eukaryota; class Dinophyceae; order Suessiales; family Symbiodiniaceae; genus Symbiodinium; species Symbiodinium sp. CCMP2592. Next base: position 856,960 of record CAJNDT010001125.1, read on the forward strand.
TGGCGCTAATGTATATGTATACTATTTGGGTACATGGAGCCTTAGGGCTAATGGAACCCTCTAGTAGACCATGTACTGGCGCCTCAATCAATGTGACGAGCTGTCCTATGAATCCCTCATAGAAACCTTATAGGATCCCCTGTAGCCTAAATAGCAGTTCCGAATTGAGAGAGCCACCCATCTACAAGCAGAGAAATCTTATCGAAGGTCCGTAAAAAGCGACCAAAGCTGAATTCAATCCAATCTCTAAGGAAGACTTAGCCAAAGAACTACCCGATGAGGCCAAGACCTATGCCGACTAGCGCCGCTCCGGAGCCAAGTTTTGGGGTGCCGACGGTGCCGAGCTTACTGAACGTTCGCGCTCAGTTGTCTTGGCTGTTGTGTCGCAACTTGGGAACATGGTCAGTTTCAGTCGCCGACAGATGGATCAAAGTTGCAATTGTCATAGGGACCCTTAGGGGGGTAGGGGGGAGTGGGGTAGGGACCTTATTATCAAGTCCTTATTATAGGTATTAAGGCCCTTTACCCCCCTCCCCCTACCCTCCTTAGGGTCGCTATGAAGTTGTCTTCGGGATCAACCGGTTCTTTTTTTGGAGGAGGGGATTCTGTCAGTAATGTAGGAACCTGATTAAGAAACCCTGGGCCTAGAACACCAACATCGTCGGATTCATATTAAGAACCCTAATAAAGGCCCAAGGTTTCGTAATCAGGTTCCTACATTAGGCTTGACAATAACCCAAGTGAAGCGAAGCATGAACGATGAAGCTTACGCCCTTTAGGTTTACATTTCGGTTCTATTTTGTTGGTGTTCATGGTTATGTCGCAAAGCAAAAATCTAGGATCATTGAAGTTTATCGGTCAAGTCTGGGTTTGCGGGTAGGTTGGGCGTTTGTGGTTTGAGGGCCTGAAGATGTAGACTATTAACTACATGTCCTGTCAGTATACCGAATGACCTTCAAGCAGTACTGGGCTTATCATCTGAGCTTGATAAACTCTAAACCCTAATCGGAAAAAGGTGCTTAGCAAACATCTATAACTAATCCCTAAACCGTAAACCCTAACCATATCAAACCCAGAACCTAAGAACCCTAAACTCTATAAACCCTAAGCCGTGAGCCAGGCTTATGGCTTCCAGAACTCGGTGCAGCAGCTCATGTGCGGCTTCCCAGTCGTTCGGGTTGATGTCTACATCTAACACCTTCAACCCTAAACCCTAAACCCTGTCTCCGCTGCTTCCCAGTTTGGATAGGGTTTAGGATTCGGGGCCCCTCCATGCGCTTCCTTTCCTGGCTGTGATGTTTGGGATCTCCATCGTGCACAAACTGGCCAGAAATGGGAAAGATCTGAACACCATCAGGAAGTGGTAGTTTAGGGTTTAGGGTTTAGGGTTAGTTCAGGGTTTAGGGTTTAGGGCGTACTGGGGCAAGGATTTCAAGCGTTGCGGGGCTCGGCATGGCTAGGCCATGGCAAATATCCTGGTAGTTGAGAGCGGGTCTCGATGTCTCGAATTTAATGTAGGAAGGTGATTAAGAAACCTTGGGCCTTTATCAGGGTTAGTTATATGAATCCTACTCTTTTTGGGTTATAAGCCCCAGGTTTCTTAATCAGGTTCCTACATTAGTCATTAGTCCACGCTGACCCAAGACTCCAAGACCCTGGCGTCAGGATGCTTTGCATCACCACGATAGTTTTATGCACTCAGCACGCGGCAATGCTTTACCATATCATATGTGACGGAGGCCAACAAAGTTGTTGATGACACATCGAAACAAAGGCAGTTGTAAGCTGTAGTTAACTGTGGGCAGCAGCTACAGATCACTTGCTGCCTTCACAAACAGGTGCCTCTCACCAGCGATCTGTACGAATGCAGAAGGCATAGGGAATCAGACCTTTCTCGCCTGAATCCGAACATGGAACCAGGGCGGCAGCTGGTCTCCAGCCGACATTAGGTGCGGCGCTGGGAGTGTCCGACAAGTAGATGGTGATACTCTTGGTAGCAGTGTTTCCGGCTTTTGGATGTAGCACTTTGGGTGATACGGGCATGTGGCTGCCGCTCACCTTTACTGTATTGCACATTGTTTTTGTTACCATTTCTGCTTCAGTTGCAGGCAGCAGTCGTCGTCGTCGTCGTTGCAGTTGTGCGGAGCAGCTCAGACTGTCCCTGAGGTGTTGGTCGAACCAAAGCCGAGCCCTGATCCCACCACTCCGGCAAAATCCTAACCACCCAAATTCCTCAGCAACTGAGCATCTCTAGTTGAGGGGTTTCTGCCCAGCCCGACGGCCCGAAACCCTGATGCATCCTAGCAGCCCTTGAGCCCCCCAAAACCCCGAAGCCTATGCCCAGCAGTCCCCCCAGGGAGAATACATTTCGCACAAAGTGTGGCTAATGGCATTTTAAACCAGAAGCCCTGAAACCCAAACCGCGAACCCTCAACTCCTAAACCCTAAACCCTGCAGTACTATTATGGATCCTCCACAGGAAACCTTAAAGAAAACCTAAACACCCTGAACCCCCATGATGATCACAATTAAAGGATCATGGGACTTAGGAACTGGGGTTATAATTAGGGTAACTATACCTATAAGCCCAATTAAGGTACTTATAACCCTACTTACTAAGTCCCATGATCCTCCAAGCGAGCCAACGAGAGGTGTTGCGGCCCCCAGTTATGCGGACGGCAAGACCAGAGGGACCGCCTGAGTCCTGGTTTGTGCTTCGGTTGATGGTATAAATCCTGCATTACCCATATTAAGGAATATACCATAATTCCCATAGTTTAGGGTCCTTAAGTCAATGCAGGATTTATATCATCAACCGTTCAGGGCTTCTGGGGTAGCAGGGTTCCTGTTGAAGGGATTCTACTCGGGCTTTGGGTTCCTTTAAAAGGAGTTTACAGCCTCGAACGCTGAACCTTCTGAAAAACCTAACCCTACTCCAGAGCTCTTCCGCGGCACTGCAAAGTTTCGGAGCTGATTTGTGTTGTCTGTCCCCTGCCTGGAACTGGTGGGGCCAATGGTGGCTTGAAGTCCTGAGACAAGGTGTATTGTACTTAGGGTTTGCCGGGTAAGGTAATCGGTACATCAGGGTAGCTGAATAGTAGTACCATCTTATTGGGATACGTTCTAACAACAGCAAGATCCTAGCAAAAGAGTCCAGCGAGATTACACCCCTTCCCGAAGAAACGAGTATCTCCACGAACCCTAAACCAAACAAGCCCTAAACCTTAACCCCTAAGCCCTAAACCCTAAACCCTAAACTCTAAACCCTAAATTACTAGACCCTAAACTCTAAACCGGATCCGGGTAGACAACATGGCCACACCGACTTCGGGTCTCTAGTGCGAGGGATTCCCCGTTTAGGGTCTAAGGATTACAAGGTTAGGGTTTTAGGGTTCGTTTAGTTAGGGTTTAGGGTTCGTTTAGTTAGGGTTTAGGGTTACAAGGTTAGGGGTTAGGGTTCGTTTAAAGTGATCTATAGGGCCTGGGGACTAGAGTGTTTTCCATTCAGGGTCTCGGGTTTGCGGGTTTTAGAGCTTTGCGGGTTCAGTGGCTCCGGGGTTATTGGGGAATACAGCGATAGTAGAGCGGAGGGGTCTACCTTTAGGGTTTCGTACTTAACAATCCTTTCGTTCTCGATATGCAACCCTAATCTTCTCGTTCTCGAAATGCGACCCTGCTCTACCCTAGTCTTCGAGTTCAGATTGCATTAATCCGGTTTTGAGGTCTCTGAACCGAACCAGCTGCATTGTGAGGTGAAGTCTTTCAACCCGATGAAGGCCCCGCCGCAACTGCAGTGCTTGACGGTTTAAGGGTTCAAGCTTATGGGGTTAGTGTTGATGCTTCAGGGTTTTGCGTCGTGGCTGTTGAGCTTGGAGCTTAAGATGACGCTGCATTGTATGTACGCTTGTATTGTATGTACTTATGTACTTATGTGTGTGTGTGTGCGTGTATGTGTGTGCTCATGTTTAGCTTTGTGTGTGTGCACGTTTTTTTTGTATGTGTATGGTTTGTGTTTTATCAGTGTGTGTGTGTGTGCACGCTTGTCTGTATGTGTGTGTGTGTGTGTGTCTGCATGTGCGTACGCAGGTAAGCAGCCATGTGGAAGGATGGACGGATGGATGGATGGATGGATTTATGCACCTATTCCTCCATCGGCGGTTCGGCATAGAGACGACGCTGCACCTGCTACGTACTCCCAAGAGAACGTCTGAACCCAAGACGAAGTCCCGGTGTCCCGGTGTAAGCCCCATGTCCAAAGCTCTAAACCCTGAAGTCCTACCAGGACATCCCAAGTATCCTTTAATTAAATAGAGCCCTTATGGTCCTTAATAGTGGGTATGTAGGGTTTATTGGAGGGTAGTTGGGGGTCTAGGTAAACCCCTAAACCCTAAACCAGGGATTTGGCTTCATTGCCGCTCCGACGCTTCCGACGGATGCACAGATCTCAGCCGTGGAGGGGAAAGGTCTAGGCTCCGGAGTTTGAAGCTCGCTGATTGCAGCTTTCTGAGCGTGTGGTGTGGCAGGGTTATCGGATTTCAGCAGGTTTTATCCACTGCGACGCCCATATTCATATCTCATTCTGTATATTAGTTGCAGAATCATCTTGAAGAAGCCCTCAACCCGAACCAGTTGCCCACATCTCACGATGTAATTCGGTGATGAAGGGGTTGCCGGAGGGGGGGGGGGGCTCGGCTGCTTGGAGGGTCGGGGGACTTAGTAACTGGTTATTTTAGGCTATTTTAAGGACTTATAAGTACCATAACCCTAACAGGGTCCCTTTTCGGGTACTTAAAAGTTGACTTACTACCTACTTACTAAGTCCCTCGACCCCCCAAGTGTGGTGTTGGTAGATTGGCTTCGGGGTTCAGGATGTAATATAGGGGCCTAAATACTTACCAATAATATCTTCGGGGTTCCTTATTCTATAACTAAAGTATAATGGGGCCAAAACACTACTCTAATTAAGGCCCCTATATTATGGTCCTGATGGTTCGGAAAGCCGGGAGTTTTGGATTCAAGGCTTGGGAGGTGAGGGAGATTATCAAGTTTGGTAGAGAAGCAAAGTCGTCACAGCGTCTATCGGGTGCCAGATCTGAGGGAGCATTAATTAATTAGCTGTCTTTGAAATTTAATTATCTGTTGTCTTGCCTGCAGGTGAACATTGGATGCTTAGCTGCTTGCTTGCGCTCCTATAATTCATGACGAGGCCCTATCCCCAAACCCCAAAACCTATTCGAGTCAGGTCTACTTCAATGCCAAGTCCCTGGACGATGCATACCGCTCATTGCAGCTGGATGGACAGCAGGCCAGTGACAAAAGATTTGCTGCATAGAGGTTGAAGAGGTTCGAGGAGGGTACACGTCTTCTGGTTAGTAGCTCTTTGTGAATGTTTCTGTTCTCTTTCGGTAAGTCTTGCAGGGCGAAGTGTGCAATCGCTAGTCGAAACGTGCAAAGTAAATCGATCAAGCAACACTGTTCTAAGCGCTATAAGCCATAAGAAGCAGCTGAGCTCTGATATCAGGTCGCCTTCAATGTGCGCTACACGCAGGACGGCAAAATCCAGGCGACTGACGTCCAGGCCGATGTGCCACTGCGTTGACTGCTTCTAGTGGGTCGGGTTGATGCGCAATACGCCAAAGGAGCCCATTGCCCCACAACTCAAAAGCAAAAACAATATACCCCAATTAGAACTTTGATTTAGATGGCTACAGGGCTTCGTACAATATGTCCCAAACTCTAAACATTTTTGGGGGCTACGCTTTCAAAGTCAAGGCATACTCAGTACTCGAAGGGTACATACGGGGGCCCGCTGGCATTGAGGCTGTTGCCGCAGTGTAGCCTTTGCGTCGTTTCTCGCTTTCACCTTAAACTTCGGGGAAGCCTCACAAGGTGGGATGAAGGTAGGTGGGATTAAGGATCCCTTATATAAGGACTCTTACTTGGGAATATCCCACCTACCTTCATCCTACCTTTTGAGGCCCCCGAAAGCTCAACATCCGAACCTTGTAGAACCCTATAGGCCCTCGGACCCCCGGGCTCCAGTTTCCTAGATAATGGACTACTTGGCTACATCTTATTCTATATGATTACTAAGCTAAGGTAACTGCAGCCCTAGGAGAATCCTGACAGAACCACGGCTCCGGTACCTGGCAAGATCCCAGACCTTCCAAAATCCCTTAACTCAGGAATATACTTTAAATCAGATTATGGATCCTACTCTAATTTAAGGTATATTCCTTAATTAAGGGATCTTGGAAGGTCTGGGATTCTTTTCCCTGCTTTTGTGGAAGGTTGGCGTTTAGCGGAATGTGAGAGCGGCCTCGTGGATCCGCTGCAGCGGCACCATTGTGGGGTCTTCTACAAGATTTTCTGTTGGTTTAGGGCGTTTTAACGCCCAGTTCTGTCTCTAAGCCCTAAACCTAGACCCAACCTGCAAGCCCTAAATGCACGAATCTTAAGCCTAAGCTGAACGAGGGCTTCTGGCGTAGAGTTAAGAAATGCGGACTGCAGCGTCGTCTAGCTGTCAGGTCCGGGCGGGAGCCTCCAGAGTGTGAAGAAGTTTCTGATCTGGATGTACTATACGGGCCTCAATAATTAGTCTAGGGTCTGGGGGTAAGATTGAATTTAGTCAGGTTTGAGCCCTGAGGAACTGCGATTGAAAATATTCGGCCTTGTGTCGCACGAGGTTTGTAAAGTATGAGATGCAGAAGAAAGAGGCCTCTGCCAGTAAGTTCTAAGGTAAGTCTTCAGTTTCGATCCTGTCAGCAGCTGGTGGCTCTCACCCCGGGCAGCCTCCAAAACAGCACCGGGTCACGTTTGGGACGAGCGACCCCTCGCAGCCGTGAGCCTGAAATGTCACAAGGAAGTTTGTTCCGAAATCTCGAGGAACCCTTACATCCTCGCTTACATTCTAAACCGTAACCCCAAACCCCCAAACCCCCTGAAGCCTAAACCCTGAACCCCAAGAAGCCGTAATCCCATTTGGGATCGGGCGACCTACGGGATGCATTCGGGTGTTCTCTTCAAAAACAAGCAGTTCGATTGCTGTCTGCTCGTCCATCGCGTTTCAGCAGCCGGCGGTCCGAAACGGGCAGGCAGAAAAGCCAACTGTGGGTTTAGGGTTTCGGGTTTAGGCCTCATGGTGTAGGATTTAGGTGGGTTTAGGGTTTAGGGGAGTTTAGGGCGAAGGTTTGGGGTTCGCAACAGGGATTTGACAAACTAGAGTATGATATTCCCCAAGTCAATTGCATGAGGATTAAGGCCCATCTATTGAGTTCGGGGTTGTCTGAATTAGTGTCCACACAACCCAAACAGGCTGCTGCGAGATCCAAGCTACGCACAAAAATCCTTTGCTGGCGTATGCCTGAGGTTTACGATAGAAGCCTCAGTAGTACAGGGGCCTAAATGATTACCTACAGTATTTTGGGGGGGGTTCCTTTATTGAAAATAGTATAATTAGTGGCCCCCAAACCGCATTCTATCCATTAAGGCCCCGGTATTACTGACTCTTCGGGTTCACAGCATTATTGGTGCACTATACCCTGCAACCCCATTCTTCATCAGGTTAGTCTTCTTCATGGGGTGTGATTGTGGTGAAAGCTCCTGTTGGAACATGTGTGTTGAAGGGAGCCGGCATCTAGAACGGCGTAAAGTTGTCGGTCTCGTATAGACCTGGGAGGCTTTGCCATCGCTCCGTTCTGCCGACGGCCACACTAGTCGTTGTGGTCGTCATCGTCGTCGTCGTCATCGTCATCGCCGTCGATTCGTAGCACAGCTTTGACATCCCTTGAGAGAGGATGGAAAGACCACAACCGTGTGTGGAACATCCGTCGGCGCCTCAGATTGGGAAACTCCATGCGACCCTAACCCGAGGCGGCATGACACTACCGAGACACGGGCATGCGCGGGATGTCCTTCAGCATAGATTACTCGTGTTTAAGAACGGAAGAGCTGATACACAGCCTTCAGCTCCCAACTAAAACCACTTGAGCACGTAAGACCCCGTCCATGGATATGCAGATCCCGCGAGTCAGGGGTTCAAGAGTCTACATTGATGAACCTTGACACTCTCACCCCTAAGAGGCCGAAAATTCATACCAAAACTTGACACCAAAACCCCAAAACCCCGGAGCCCGTAAAATACTAAACTTAGGGTTTCGGCTCGATTTGGGGAGTTCAGGGTTGTAGGGCAGGGCTGCATGGGTTTTACGGTTTGTGAGTCGAGGTCTGTGGGTTTCCGGCTTTGTCGGAAGAAAGAGAGAGAGAGAGAGAGAGAGAGAGAGAGAGAGAGAGAGAGAGAGAGAGAGAGAGAGAGAGAGAGAGAGAGAGAGAGAGACAGAAGAGAGAGAGAGAGAGAGACAGACAGAGAGAGACAGAAGAGAGAGAGAGAGAGAGAGACAGAAAGAGAGAGAGAGAGAGAGACAGGGAGACAGAGAGAGAAAGAGAGAGGAAAAAAACAAAAGGGCCTGCAGGCTCGAGACATCCTCACCCCCCCAAGTTTCTCACCAGTCCCGTCCAGGTTTCAAAGACCTCCACTCTCTACAGAGATCCGAATTAGTATTTGTTCATAATCTGTAAAATGGTGTCCTGCCTGGGCTTGATACTTACCCAGAGGGTCCATATACACTACGATTGTGGAATTTGGCCCCGAAAGACCATCCTTCTCATGGTTTTGAGGATGTACACTACCCGATTCCGCGCTGGTAGTGTAGTGTACATGGACGCTCTGGGTTGCATAAGTGTTTGGAGATTTATGATCGATGGTCTGAAGGTTTCGAATATTTGAGGTGTTCATGTTTAGGGTGTAGGATGGTCTTAAGGCTTTGAAGTGTTTAAGTTGTGTTTGGACTTAGATTAGAGTTTTTCGAGTCTGCTGCCAAGGAGTATATGGCTCCTGAGATCGTGAAGAAGAGCCCTTACGGCTTGATGGTGGATTGGCTGGGGCCTTGGTCTATTTGGAGGATCATGGGACTTAGTAAGTAAGGTTATAAGTACTTTCATTGGGGTCTATAAGCAATTGCAAGTATAGTTGCCTTATCGATCACCTTAGTTACTAAGTGCATGATCCTTCAAGTACCCTAATTCACGCCGCTATAGATCCGTGATAGAACCCTTATAGATCCCTTTAAGGACACCTGTTCCTAGTGCCATGATCCTTTAAGTATCCAACACTAAACCCCTAAACCCCTACAACCCTAAACTCCATAACCTTAGTTACTGAGGGCCATGATCCTTTTTAGTTGGGTTTAGGGACCTTGGCTGCTCCCGAAGTTCTCGGAGCAAAAACACAAGCTGGGGGTTTGTTGTTGTTGGTACGGGTGATGATGTAAATCCTGGGGTTCCTTTAAAGGGATTTATAAGGAGCCCCTTCAGGGGATCTACAGGGTTTTAAGGTTTAGGGTTGATGATAAAAATCCTGCATTACATGAAGGACCCTAAACTATGGGAGTTATGGTATCCTCCTTATTAATATGGACAATGCAGGATTTATATCATCCACCGTAGTACAGCGGTCTTAAAAATTAGGATGAAGAATGGTGTCCACCAAACGTCCAGTAAAAACGAAATAGAGTTTGACGCGAACCTTAGTGACATGAGTATGGTCCCCACCGAGCCCAATCGAACTTCTCTTACTTTGGGCAGGCGGGTTATGAACTTCCTGGATTCTTTCGCGACATCTTGCGGGCTTCCTAGGCTACTTGGGCTATTTGGAGGTTCAAGGGTAGTTGGGCTTATTAGTCCCCAATATTTGTTTTTCGTACAGGTACCCTACTTGCAAGTCCACTTATAACTACCCATGCACCTCCAAGTAGGGTTTGGTCCAAGAACTTCGCCAGGTGGTCCTTGGGCGTCCTCACCTACGAGATGCTAAACGGTCAGTCCCCCTTCAACGCGCCCGAGGATCTGGGAAGCGGGTTCAGGGTTTGGGACTGAGGGTTTATGTTTTAGGATTTGGATTTAGGGTTTACGGCTTAGGATGCCTTTCAGCAGTGTTCCTTTGAAGCGTTTATAATCGTTCTTTAGCATTTGCTGTCTTGGATTTAAGGCGTTGGGTTTAGAAGCTTGAGTCCTACGCTCGAAGCCTTGAAAACCTCAATCCTTGAATCCTCAAACCCCGATTCCCAAAGCCCCTGAACTAGGACGCTTTTTGCTATGTAGATTCCTCTTCGAAGCTTGTCTACTATGCTACTCAATGCAGAGTTTCCCAGCAGTTTCTTAGACACTAGGTTCCTGACTCCTCAAATTACCTCGATACCCAGAAACCCTCAAACCCTATCTAGGTAAAACGCAAAACGCCCTAAACCCTAAACCTTAAATCCCCAAACCCTTATAAATCCCTAAATCCCTAAACCCTTTAAAAAGCCCCTACAGCGCTAGGAAGCGACAGTGCTGTCCCTGGTGCTCTCTGCACGCGTGGCTTTTTCTGCAGCCGCCTGCTCAGTCCCTCCGGGGTTGTCCATAGGAGGCCAAAAGAGGTTTAGAGTCTAGGGGTTTAGGGTTTAGAGGTTTAAGGTTTATGGTTTAGGGGTTTAGGGTTGAGAGGTTTAAGGTTTATGGTTTAGGGCTTAGAGGTTTAAGGTTTATGGTTTAGGGGTTTAGGGTTTAGGGCATAGGAGGCCAAAAGGGGTTTTAGCCTATGGGGGTTTAGTAGGGATTAGGGTTCCCATAATAGGGCTCATATTAAGGAATCCCTACCCCAAGAATCTTAAACCCCCCTTTTGGCATCCCATCAGAAGGGTCGGGCGTCGGTCCTTGGGTTCGGGGTCTTCGGTTTTAGGGCTTACCTTCACCAGATACGTTTTTAGGGTTCCTTATGATGGTTTCCTTATATATGAGTCCTTAAACGATAGGGTCTTCGGGTTTTAGGGCTTCAGGGGTTTAGTGTTTTAGGCTTGGGGATGTAGGGTTCTAGGTTTTTTGAGACATGATGTTAAGGCTGCTCAGGCTGTTTTGTGCTTACCCATAGGCTCCATCGTAGTTCGATCCTAAACACAAACCAAAAAACTACAACGGAGAGCCCATAAAGTTTATAGGTGTCTGTTAGTATACGTTACCCTAAGGGAACCAGGATAATGATGTTCCAACTCTCTCGCTTCTACTATAGTCAGAGTCTCTTGGCAGCTTGACCCGATTAAGCGGCTCCTGGGGTTTCGAGAGGGCTACGATTGGTTGAGCCGGCCCAAGGGTCTCAGTCGGATTCTACCCTAGGTCCCTCGGTTCCTGAGTAGTACCCCGTTGCCCTTTTTGATTTTACGGTTTCCTGGATTATTCAAGCCGAATCGTAGGAAAAAGGGTAGCTTTACTATAATGGGGCTACTGAGAAACCTTATAGCTGTTTTGTTTAACGAGAGCGTGCTTGTACGTGTGTGTGTGTGTGTGTGTGTGTTTGTTTGTTTGTTTGTGTGTGTGAGTGTGTCTGTGTGTCTGTGTGTGTCTGTGTGTCTGTGTGTGTTTGTGTGTTTGTGTGTGTGTGTGTGTGTGTGTGTGTTTGTGTGTTTGTGTGTGTGTGTGTGTGTTTGTGTGTGTGTGTGTGCGTGTCTGTGTCTGTGTCTGTGAATATCGTACGCTGTTGTTTAGTCTTTCTCTTGTCTTATGATGCGTGACATGTGTTATTCTTGCGTACTAGTCTTGTTACGACTACAGGTTCTAGAAGCAATCGCGACCAGCATTACCAGTACTAGCACTTGTCATATTACTGTTACAAGTGCCATTCGTAGCATTGTTATCGGCACTATCACGCTTACCATCACCATTACCAGTACCGCTAACGTTATCATGCAGACCATCATTCTGTTACAGTCTTTTACTATTCCTGGCATCATCCTCGTCGTCATCGTCACCCTCATCAACAACATCAACATCAACACCATCAGCACCACCATCTCCAGCATTTTCACGAGCGCGACCCGTGTCATGATCACGGCGTCATGACCGTTGTCAGGGTCATTGTCGCGCCTTCTATCATTATTGTCATGCGTAATCTTATCATTTTCGTGGTGATACTAGTTATTGATGTGCCCGTTCATGGCTGAGCTGTCGTCTATCTTCATGTCTTACTGCCTCTGGTTATTTTGTCTGACGAAATACACATGTCGTTGTCCTCATCTGTTTGCAGGGATGGTTGCGAAAGACTAGATCTGGGTTTGTGACTCCGGATCTATGTCTAACAGGGGAAACCCGAGTAGCAAATGAGCCTGAAGACCCCGTTCCTAAAGAATTACCCCCGACTCGGAAGACTGACCGCCTTAGACTGACAGCGCATCCGGCATGCTTCAAGCCTTGAAAGGTCCGAGGTGTTGAACATGGGATGTGAAGGTGTTCTGGAATATCAGATGAGTCTGCAACTCTGCTCTGTGAGCGTTAGGCACTAGTCATAGCAAGCTCACTTACAGGTGGTAAGCGCCACCCTACATGAATCGTCCCCTGTTGTCAGTATCGTGCTGCAAAAGCCTCCTGCTGAAGTCGCCTCTGATTTGCTTGTGAGAAGCTCAAGCTGAAGAAGCTTGCGGGACCTGAAGGACTCAAGCTCCTGCCTGTGAATCTCCGAGAGCACCCAAAACCCCGGAACTCCTGCCATGCTCCCCAGCCTCCAATTCCTAATTCTTTCGCGAGGCCGGAATCTAGAAGCTCCAATATCTGCAACCTTTCGGAAGAACATCCCACTATGATTTAAGGAATAGTGCACCCAGAAAGTTGGAACGTGAATTTAGGATAATTCGCGCTGGGATCCCCTATACTCTAAAGTAAGGGCATGCGGCATGAGGATAATGATGTTCCAACTTTCTGGCTTCTACCGTAAGTATGTCTTATGAGTTGCAACATCAATATTGTCGAAATCTGAAGGTATCTGCAAACCCCGGTCCCCGCTGTCCAGAACAAAAATCGCGGGCCTGAGGCAATGTCCAAAGCGTCTCAGGACTTCTGTGGCAGGCAGCATCGCTCGCAGAGGGCCTGAGTGACTGTTATTCATTGGGTTTAGGGTTTGAGGGTTTAGGGTTTAAGGGTTTAGGGCAATGGTTTAGGGTTTAAGGGCTGAAGGGTTTCGGCTTCCGATATACGTAGTTCAACACCCCCCCCCACCTCAAAGAAAACCTGCTGTGGCTACACAGGACCTCCAATCTTGAAAATAGTCATTCGGGGTGAACGCTCACCCCGAACCCTCATCAACAAAGTGCAAGTTTAACCCGACACCCGAAAGCCTAGTTGTAACAACCCTAAACCCCTAAACCCGAAACCCTCAATGCTTGAGGGGTCCATGACGGGCCGCAGGCTCGTGTCACAACAGGGGCACATCAGAAGCAATTCTGGCAGTTTGTGAGCACCCCGTCGCTCCCTACGACTACCTCTGGGAAACGGGCTTGTTCGACGAGTTCCTTCTTGGAGCGCTTCTGTGTTGGCTGCTTCAATGGTGCTGGAGGCGATGCAGGCGACCCGCCTGGCGCGCAGCCCCACAAGGGAACAGCAACAACGCTCGCGGGGCTAATGTAGGAGCCTGATTAAGAAACCCTGGGCCTATAACCCCAAAATAGTAGGATTCATATAAGGAACCATCATAAAGGCCCAAGGTTTCTTAATCAGGCTCCTACATTACCATGGCGAACGGAGGCCCAGCGGAGATGGAGGCGGTGGCCGACCTGCTCCGAGACGGTCCCGAACGGTTGATGATATGAATCCTGCATTACCCATACTAAGGAATATCCGAATAATGTACCATAGTTCCCATAGTCTAGGGTCATTAAGGTAATGCAGGATTTATAGTATCAACCGGAAGCTCAAGGTTTGCCACCCCCTCCCCCGAAGGCCTTTACAGCGGCAGCAGAGTTCATGCGGCGTCGCCCCGACAGCCAGCCAGTACGTTGTCGTAACCCCCTGAGGCGCGGCATATCATCGGTCGAATTGCCCACACCTTTGGGGAACGCTTCAGGGGCCCTGTGTGGTCACTGTTGCGGGTTTGGAATGCAGGGTTTAGGGGTTAAGGGGCTCGTTTACCAAGTTCTTGCTCAGGAAGTGTGGAAAGCCCCGGACTCCCAAAATCAAACCCCCCAAACCTTGTTGTAGCACTACGGTTTGGGTAAACCCTGTAGCCCATACACATACGATGCCCATATCTGAGACAACCGATTGAGAAATCGTGCCAAAACGCAATAATGATGCCGGGTGTTTGCCCTAAACCTTATAAGCCCCATGCATACCCTAAATCCCCAAAACAAAACATACCCTACACCCCATTAACCCCACGCCTACATCCTTCAAAACAAACCCTAAACCCATACCCTATAGACCCTAAACCATACCCCTAACCTCATACCCTAGACCCCAACTACACTCTGCAGGAGGCTCATCAACCTAAACCATAAACTGCCGTAAACCCCTAAAGCCCGCAAGAGGCTCATCAACAAGGTGACGAAGAGCCGCCTCGGCTCCCCCGAGCTGGCTGCCGGCTTCCCGGATTTGTTGTCGATGTTTGCTCCGGCCCGGCTGAGCTCCCCCAAAACTCACCGGGTTTGGGGCTTAGGGTGTAGGGGCCCCCCAAAACCCTAAGCCCGAATCCTAAGCCTTCAGGGTTTAGTTTAGGGTTTAAGATTCGGGTTGCGGGTCTGGGGCTTCGGTTGTCATGGATTTCTTCGAAGTAAGTCAGAATAAAACCCACCCAGAAACATCTACTTGTTCAAGCATGGTTAGTCGAAAATCACAATGATGAGCCCCCGCCGAAGGCCTGCGATTGAATGATTTCGTGCAGGAAATCATCGCATAGCGGATGGGCTTTAGAATGTGGATTTGGGGCTCGGGATCTGTATCGGGTTTATTTTAGGCTTCAGGTTGTAGGTTTTCGGGATGACCCCTCCACTGTGAAGATTGCTCCCTACCTTGAAGGCGAATCTTGCCAACTTGAACGGATGACTCGTCAGTCAAGGGGTGGCATTTGACATTTGACTTATATCGTAGTTCTTTTTTGGACTAGTTATAAGTACCATAACCCCAACTTGTTATATCTCTACTTACTGCCTACATGCTAGGTCTTCCAACCCTCGCAGCAGGGTTCAGGGTTTCCGGCCTGTTTGGTAGGAGGTCAGGGCCAAAAGTCATTCCAAGGTTTGAAGCCTCGAAGTTCAGGAGTTTGGGGTCAGGATGCTTCATATAGGCGCCTAAATAATCACCAATACTATTGTGGGGGGTTCCTTATTGTAGTGATAGTACGATGGGCCCCAGAACCCTACTCTAACAATTAAGACCCCTATATGAAGCCCCAGCTTGCAACAAGAAGTGTCTTCTGCTATTAGTTATGGTAACTGGAATTTACCAGGTCATCAAAGCTACCTCTGCGTGCGGTCTAGGGTCTTCCTGCTACTGAGTACTGTTGTTGCTCTTGCTGTTGATATTGCGGTGGTGGTTGTTGTTGGTTGTGGTGCAGTTGCAGTCGCTGTTGCTGTCGTTGTTGCCGTTGCCGTAGTTGTGGTTGTGATTTGGTGGTTGTCGCTGTTGGTGTCGTGGCTGCTGCTGCTGTTGCTGCTTCTCCTGCTGCTGGTTCTGCTGCTGCTGGTGTTGTTGCTGTTGTGTTGTTTATGGTTTTGTGGTGTTTGTTTCTTTGGTGTGAGAGCAGCATGCACGGCCCCTTTTTGGTATGCCTCGAAAGGGCGAGCGTTTGGGTTGCGAACACGTTGAGGCCATGCTGGGATCCTACCCCCTAGCTGCGCCGTGCCACACTGTGTAGGGTTTAGAGTTGTTTCAACTCAGAAACATTTGCAAACTGCAAGGTTTAGTGTACCCCTAAACCCTAAACCCTAACTCCAATTCTATCTACCCCAGGCCGCTAGCCTTCTAAAGAGCTTCAAAATTCCAAAACCAAAACAACCTGTCTCTTGACTCATCCAAACGTCTGGCTCAAAGGCTGGGTCCAGAGAAGTGCGCTTCTCATGTTGTCGGGAGTTGTATACCCCAGGGTTTAGGGTTTTTAGGGATTTGTGGGGGGTTGTAGGGTTTTGGGGGGTTTGGGCTTGTAAGTTTTCGGAGCAGGGGTATAGGCCGTGAAGGCCCACTAATATCAGCTACTGCCTTTCTTGACAGCTGGAGTTGCTGAGTATGTTCCCGTTTCTACTGCTGGTGTCCCACTGTGGCCCTGCGTTATTCTGGAACTTCGGGGACTCGGTTCAGAGGTCAGGGTCTCAAGTAGGAATTAGGAACTGCTATTATTATACACTTATTAGAGACATCCTCTTGCCCGGACGTGTGGCGGACGCTCTTGATCGGCACGGTGGGGGCCCCAGGCAGGCAGCCACATAACAGTGGCTTCGCAGGTGGCTTTGGATTGTGGTTTCGGGTTGTTTCTGTGTCCACTCGGCATTAAGACCGGTATTGTCCGATACAACTTGTATCATCGCACCGCAACGAAAGATTTGCTTGGAGTCACTTCGGCTACGTACTCAGAACGGTCCAAGGACATGACAGCTCCGAATGCCGGAGCTTTCGAGAATGAATGGTCCTACCGCTGTCCCTACTAGATTCCTCATAACAATACGTAGTGATGGCTCTCCACCATTAAAGCACGACCCAAGCGCAACAACACAAATGTACCCGTAGAGTTGCGGAATCCCCAGTACTAGTCAAACACGCACTGCGAATGTACTTCTGGGAGTGCAACACCCTTGAGGCCTTCCGCTCTGTCCTACAGTGCCTCTTGCCTACATTCGGGCACCATGAAACCTTCTTTGCTTTAGGCCCTTGAGAACCAGGATCGCTATTATTCTTTGTCTTCCGATGACAGGGTTTATTAATCAGGGTTCGGCAGTTTACTAGTGGGGGATTCATTTTATAACTATAGTTTAATGGGCCGCAAAACCATATTCTTATTATTAAGGCCCCTATATTACAAGCTTGGCTGGAACAGAGCTTTCAAGCTTGTAAGCCGTAAGCCCTCGAGCCGACATAGTAACCACTGTACCAGGACCCAAGGGCCCTTTAATAGATCCCTTATAGCCCTCAATAATGGGTATTTGGGGTACATTAGAGGGTAGTTGGGAGGTCGAGGTAAGCCTCGTGCTTCAGCCGAGAAGATCCGATGCAAATTGGAGAACCTGGCGTTCAGCTCTCATGCCAATCTCCCCTGAAGGCTCCAGTTACCTAAACAGTAGGTTACTTCGGTACATATTATATGGCTAGTAACCTTTATAATTTGGGTAGCTGGTACTTGGAGCCCTAAGGTCCCAAAAGCCTGAACCGTAATCCCGGTGGCTTCAAGTATTCCATGCTAGGCAAGCCCCGGAAGGCTGTAAACACCAGATCCTGTTACCTTCAAAGCCCTCTGGGGCACAGGGGCCGTGCGAGAAGCGATGATGAAGCAATCCCCACGCCGGGTGCCACGAAGGCATGTATCCATGACAGGGTCATGGTGAGTTAGAGCTCTAGCTTCTAAGCCTTAATCTATCAGCATCCCTAAATGTCAAGCCCTATGCCCCGGAATCCAAAGTCCTGGTGCATCTTAAGGACTTGAAGCCAGGCCGAAAGGTTCAGGTGTATCGTGTGCAGGATTTCATTGTTGAATTCAGGGCTGGTTTCACGAGACACACGGTGTAGTTTTTTGTTCATTGAACTGTCGGGTTCCACGTTTAGGGTCATGGGTCGGAATCCAAGTCTATTCCACAGACCCTAAACCTAAACCAAGTTACTGGTAGCCATTTGTTTCCCCATTAGCCTTCAGCCCTACAGCGTCTAACTTGCAACCTGTACATGAGGGGTAATAGTGGGGTAGTTGTTGTTCATGACAGGAATGTATTAGTATTCTCTTATGGTCCATTCAAGTTTACTCTATAATGCGACGCAACAGTCCTATGGGAATGCAGACAATGTAGTCCCCCGTTTCAAAAGGTCTGACGGTTCAGAATGTGGGTTAGGGTTCGGTGTTTGTGGATGTCGGACCTGCTTTGGTGCTTGCTTGAGTGTTCAGTTCTTAAGTTGGGACATCACTCTCATGTCCTTGACGTAAAGTACAAGGAACCCCAGCATTAATCATCGTAGCGCCATGCTACAACATGCCACCGAAGGGTTTTTTTGCAGACTTGAAAGGCGAAGAGCTGGGTGCTCAAGGTGTAGCTTTGGTATTTTGAGTAGTAGGTGTTGAGATTGGACGGTTTAACCCACTGAACCTTCTTAAGTGGTCTCAAGCCCTAAGCTCAAAACCTAAAATCCATGCATCATACACCCTCAAGCTTCAGTGACCTTCAACCCACAACCCGAACCCTAAACCCCCCAGGACCCTGAGTTTCGGCTCTACGGTTTTGTTCGGATTGAGGGTTCAGGGTTTCATGGTTTGCTGGGTTCTTAATTCTTGTTAAGGAGTTTGATCTAAGTTACCATAATGGGGATCTACGGTAACTAAAATCAAACCCTTTTACAAGACCCCAGTCTTTTGTCGGGTGGAGGTTAGAGTTAGGGTTTGGGCTAGCTCTTACGGTTGGGCCGAGGCTCTACAGCTCCTTGGGATGTTCCGTTCCATCGAAGAGCTCACGGTAGTGTAGAGACGAAATATTCAGTAGCCGTTTTCCCTCTCTATCACCTAGATGACCATATGCCTTGATATTGCCCTTGCTTTCGGCTGGGACAGTGGGTTCCTCCGAAGCATTTCTGCCGCCTGATCCTAAACCAGCAGTCTTCAGCCATAGACCATGTGACAACATGTGACAACCCTACAAACCTTTATAGCACCTTCATCATATAACCCTCTGAATCCTAGGACGAACCGGCTGATATTCATACGAGACACCCCCCAGTTTAGGGTTCCGGTAGGGCTTGGGGATCTGATCCCGAATTTCGAGAAGCCTTCATTGGGCAGGGCCCCTCTTGCCAGACTCGCGGCCAACAAGGCCGTTTGTGCTTTTCTTCGGTGTGGTGCTTTGGGCAGTTCGCAGCTCATAGGGGTTAAGCGTGTAAGGATTCAGGGTTTAGGAGTTCTGAGGTTTAGGGTTTGCCGGTAGCAGCCGTCGGGTGCAGGTTTGTTTCTGAGCTGGGCATTTTGGGTTCAGGAAGTAAGTTCTTGGATTTAGGGCCCAAGGCAGGGGCCCTAAGGTAATACAAAGGCTTTGCGTCGTAGGTTTGAAGTTGCTGAAATGACTCAGTAGTTCTGGATCCTGCACCGGGAGCCCTAGATCAAGGTACGCAGGTGTGCATGTGTCTACGCGTTGTCGTGTGCACACACATCTTTATACGAACCGTCTAGGGGTGTAACAAGGCATGATAGTGAGAGTGATCGAGAACCTGCTCCGAACGGCACACCGATATTGGGTCTAATATTGCACAGAGCCTCAACACCAACATGCTAGAGCCTGGGATGATCTCGAAACCAGCAGAACAACATTAACTCGTCCATCACATCGGGTTTCGGGTTCTGGCCTTCCGGGGCAGCGCCGGGTATTAGGCACTGCGAGATACGAACGCATGCCAAGTGCCGTGCAGTCGCACGCCTTCATGCAATATGTGGGAGAGAGAACCCCTTATAAGATCCTCGAGGCTCATCCTATATATCCCGATCCCGTATACCCGAAACCCCAGGCTCCCAACGATCTAGCCTCTAAACCGGGTACCCGCAGACAGCGGACACATGTTCACACTCGCCCACATGGATTTCAGAGATAATGAGGAACCCTCAATCTAGACACAAACACTCGTATCCACAATGCAAGCACCTCCATAAGGACCCCTGACTTTAAGATCCCCGTCTCACAAAATGACATATCCTGCACGGCTAGGCTGCAAGCTGACATTACGATGATTAAAGTCTATACTGTATCTATACAGCCAGACAGCTCCTGTGAAACCTTGCACAACTGCGACGCCTTTAAAAGATGGAAAATGCCATTCTGAAGCCCTTAAGCTGTGATACCCGGATGCAATACAACTGCAACAATAGCGCAGTTTGGAGACCCCACCCTCCCTTTTTCCGGCCCACACCACACCCTCAACCCTAAGCCTTAAATCCCAAGCCGCGCCGGAAGAGACATCTGCCTTGGTCCAAGGCCAGGAGCGTTGGGCGCGGAACCCAGCAAAGCGCTAGTTGCGGGTTTATGAGGTTTGATGTCGGGGTTTCAGAACTTCAGGGAGTTACTGTAGGGTTCAGGGTACCAGATCATAGGGCCTTGTTGCCTACCTGCTGGCGCGGTCTGGCATGTCATATGTATGCTGACTGCTTGAATTTGGGACCCGGAAAGGTATCATGCAGGTGTCTCACCATTGACGGTCTTGTTATCGTCAGTCAATTTCTCTGATTAGCTTGGCTGGCTTGCACGTTGGTTTCGGGGTTCAGGATGTTTCTGGATACTTAAAGCGCTTGCAGTGGCAATTTGTAACCGTAGTAGTTCTTTGTTGTAGTGGAAGGGGTGGTGCCGCTGCCGCTGTTGCTGCTGTGAAAGAGCCACATTCAACTTGAGCCTCAACCCTAAACCCTAAAACCCTAGCCCGTAGAACCCGCAAAACCCTAAACCGTAAACGGTTGAAGCGACGGTGTTTGGGACCCTTCTTAAGGAAGCGAAGCCTTCAATCGAGGCCCTGAAGGAGTAACCTCAAAGGGCTCCTGTAAGGTTACTACTCTAAGGGCTCATGTATCCAAATCGTACATATCCTTTGGCCTTCAAGAAGTCCCTAAGTAGGTACTTTGGGGGCAATGTATATACTATTTGGGTATATGGGAGTTTCCGAACACTAGGGGCACCTTATTTTGGGATCCTTATATCAAGGATCCTACTATTTGGGATACTACATTAGTCTCCCCTATTTTCGGAAGCTCCCATATAGACCCTTCGGGCTATAGAAGGGTTTATTTCAGGGTTCCTTTCAAGGAACCCTACAGCCGCTCTGGAGGCCTCTGCGGACAGCTCCAGCCTCGAGCGAGGCCTTTTCATTTCAGGGCTTGGGCTCAAAAGAGCTCGGAGTGGCTGGGGTTGGAGGGATCGATCGAGGAGTTTAGGAGTAGTTGCGTTTAGAATAGACTTCTGAAATCTCAACTAATTTGCAGAACGAAATCTCAACTAATTTGTAGAACGAAGTCCTGTGATACTTGGCATGAGAATCTTCTCAAGGAAGCTGTAGGGCTTCAGTTGTTTAAGGATCGGGGTGGGCTCGGATGTGCTAGGGCTACAAGCTTAGAGCTTTGCAGCCAAGGTTTCAGGATCTGAAGAGCATTTGGCCATGCTTTGTTTCGGGCATCGAGATTTAGGCATTTTGGATTCAGGGCTTTGGGTTTCGGTCGAACCCTGCGTTAATCCCAAAATACCAAAACCCCACGCGCAAACAGCAGAACCCTAGCCCCTAAACTCTGGAGCAAGCAGGCTCTGAACCCCTCATCCCCACACCCTACATGTTGGCTGAAGCTTTAAACCCCACAACCCCAAACCCGCAAGCCTGAAACTGGGTATCAGTAGAATGTTGTGAGTTATAAGCTGGCGAAAATGGGACCTCCGAACAGGCACTGGAATTACAACCTTTGAGGATTTCTTTGTGTTTTTGGCCACCCAGTGGCACTTGCGAGGTTGCCGGCAAGTTTGACGAGGACGGTGCCGCGAAAGACGGGTCTGGGACCCCAGTCATAGGAGGCCAAAAGGGGTTTTAGCCTGTAGGGGTTTAGTAGGGATTATAAGGGTTCCCATAAGAGGGTTCATATTAAGGAATCCCTACCCCAAGAATCTTAAACCCCCCTTTTGGCCTCCTATCACCCAGGGAGCTTGAGTTGAAGGTTTCGCAAACGGCTGAAAAGGTTGACTTTCGAGGCTTAGAAAGGCTTAGCGGGTTTTGCGACTAAGGTCAGAAAGGATTTTTTTAAGGCTTCGGGTTGAAAGAGGGTTCAAGGTGCAGGATGACAGGAGTTGCCTATGAAACGCTGAGAGCTGTCTTATGAAAATTGAGTAGAATCCCTTTTGGATCCGTTCTCGAAGGCCTCTGCCAGCTTTACCACACCTCTCCCCAACCCGATCCCCTTAAAGTAAAAGCCAGAAAGTTGGAATATGATTATCCTAAACCCTTTATGGTAAATTATAAGGTATCCTACCCTGAAATCATATTCCAACTTTTTGGAGTTCCCTTTAATCCCCCAAGTTCATCGACCGACGCTGGAACTTGACTGCCTGGCCCCGGAAGCTGAAGTTCATAAATTCGCAAAAGGCCCGAATGCTATAGGTTAGAAGCTGCCCCACCCTGTAATAGTGACTATAAGGATTATATTAGGGCCCCATTATATTCCTATTATACCACCATTACAGGGTGGGGGCAGCTTCTAAGCTGTAGGCCCTAAGCGCAATGATCCCTGACTCCCACTGGGCCCGAGACAACCTGTTGAATTCACAGGCCGGATATAGCAATAAGTCCTAAGATTCCAGAAAATGAGAAATCTCACAGGCGATACCAAATCATTATCCCTAATTGAATCCTAATTAAGCTCTATATCCCCAAACCCTAAACCCTAGACCCAAATCCCATAACTTCAAAACCTATTGAAATGCCAGGGCCCCAACAGCACACAGCACTACACCACCGTTTAGCTCCTCCAAACCCGAAGCCCCTGATTCAAAAAGCTCCTGACATGCTGTGTAAGGGTTTAGGGTCTACGGTTGGGGCTTGCGGCTTTAGGGTTTGATTTTATAGGACTTTTTTGGGGAATTCTTAAATAGAGCCTCATCCAACTCGTATAGATTCCTTACGGAACCCTAAAGCCCGCCCAAATCCCAAATCTTACGGAGCGCTAAACCCTAAACCCTGATGTTACTCTGGGGCCCCAGTTGCCCGAGTGGTAGGTTACTAGAAATATAGTATGTAACCCAGTAGCCAGTCATTAGTAAGTGGAGCCCTACGATTAAGCACCCACTTGAAGGCTCAAGGGACTTAGCAAGTGGGGTTACAGTTGGGTATATAAGTTATAAGTGCCATAAGTAAGGTTATCTTAGTTACCGCCTTACTTATAACCATACGTACTTGTTAAGGCCCATGTGCCTTTCTTCATACCCAAAACGCTACCACCCCCCCCCCCTCAGAGTCTATAGAGTTACCACATGCTGTGAGGCAAAGCCTGGCTAGCACCTCCATTGCTTGGAAGCTCAGTGTTGGCTGCCGGACAAAGGGTTCCCTAAGGCTCTTAGGGTTTAGGGGTAGGGTTTAGGGTGCAGGTCGGTATAGGGCTTAGTGTTTGGGGGTTTAGGGGTTAGGGTTTGGGGTATAGGCCGGTTTAGGGGTGAGTGTTTTGGGGTCTAGGGGTGAGGGCTTCAAGGTTTTAGGATTTAGGGTTGAGGGTGTTAGAGCGGGCTTTGTCTTAGGTCTTAGAGATTTTGGGGATTTGGAGGTAGGGCTTCAGGCCTAGGAGTTTGAGGGTTTAGGGTTCTTTAGTATTTAGAGTTGAGAGCATCGTAAAGCCGGGGATTTTTGGGCAGCTCTCAGCCCCAAAATCCATCGCCGCCGGAGCCCTGCACGGCCAGGGGTTCTTTAACACAGGTCCCAAAACCGCAGGTGCAGAGCCCACCACAATCACCAAAAGCCGCTGAAACTTACCCTCAGTACTCCCAAGCCGCCTTCAATCCCGAACCCCTAAGCCCTAAACCCTAACCCCAACCGACCTGGTCCCAGGGGAGCCCGCAACCCTACTTAACCTAAGGTTTTGGAGGGCTTTGTCATCAGCAGGTGGTGCCGTGGACCTTCAGGTAGAGTCTTTCGACACAGAAAAGGGAAAGAACAGGAACGAACAAAACACATAGACAGCAAGACACACCAAAACTAGCCGAACAGAATATCCATGTTGAAGCACCAACTAAAACCTTAAAGCCTAAAGCCTTAGAAGCCCTAAGCCCCAAAGCCCTAAAGCCTAAAGCGCTACCTCGACTCGCCAACTACCCTCCATTATAACCCAAATATCCATGGGACCACAAGGGCTCCATTAAAGGGCCCTTGCTAGACCCTAACTCCCTAAAGCTTTAGATCAAGCCTTAAACGACCTAGACCCGAACTCCCTAAAGCCTAAAGCGCTGTTTTCCAGGGCTTCAACACCTCGCTGTACCGCGCCCTGCGGACGCCGGGGCCCCTTATGGAGTGGGCCGCTGTCCAGGCCACGCCAGCCTTGGGAGGTATAAAGGGGCTTCCATAGTACTTTTGGGGTTTCAGTGTTTAGGGTTTAGGGTTCAGGGATGTTTAGGTCCAAGTAATGTAAATGTTTGTTGTTGGTGTTGTTGGTTGTAGTTCATAGGATGCTTGCTGGTCTGGTCTCCCGTTGAGAGGGGTGGGTGTCTGCTGCATGATCCCAAAAGGGTCTAAATTACCTATATAGTAGACTTAGGGTTTCTACACTAGGAAGCTTATTATGTTTTGGCAACGTAGTCCCCGTAACAGTACCTAGGACCCTTTGGGGATGACTTGCCGCGTTTAGGGCTTACGGCCTCAGGAGGATTTGTCGGTTGAGGGTCTCGGCACGTCTGGCGTCTTCTTACAGGCCTTATGCAGTCTTTACACGCTTTGATTGTGGCTTGCCTTTTTGGACTTTGGGAGATTAGAAGGTGACGGTCCGGTTTAACAAATGTTTTTGATCAGTATTTTAGGCGGATTGTGCAGTAGGGTGTTTACGGTTGAGGGTTTAGGCCTTCAGAGGCTATGCGCTTCTTGCTTTCTGAAGTAGGGGTATGATGATGCTAAGGCTGCTAAGTACACCATGACCCAATGGTCATCATAGTCGTCTTCTTCCTCACGCGGCGAAAGAGTTTCGTCCTGCGCGCGCCTTTCAGCTCTGTGAGCTGGCCATTGAGTTATGGCTCAGGCACGTATGCCTCTTTTGGGCCGTCGGCAAAAGAGTGAGAGAGCAGAGAGAAAGAGAGAGAGAGAGAGAGAGGGAGAGAGAGAGAGAGATAGAGAGAGAGAGAAGGAGAGAGAAGCAAAAGGTGTGCGCCGAAACGCCTTTAAAAGGTCATCATAGTCGTCATCATCATCGTCATCATCATCATCATCATCATCCATATCTTCGTATTATTATTCCTCATCGTCGTCATCGTAGTCGTCATCTTCATCATCAATACCCTTTTCTTCATCATCGTCGCAATCGAATCGTAGTCATCATCTTCATCATCAGCAACAACAAGAAGAACATCTCTTGATCTTGACGTCAGCATCATGGAGACCATGACGTTGATGGTCTTCGCTAGAGTGGTTTGTCCTTCGCCGTCAAGGCTCGTATACCAGCACCAGGGCCGTTTATGATCAGCACCACAAGAAGAAAACAACATATACAAGCCCAAATACTCCGTAGGACTCATGTATAACTATACTTTAGGAGCCCAATACTATACCCGATTCTAATGCTTAAGGCTCAGATATGGCGGCCATATTATACTACACACCATCGCTCCAATTGGGCAATAGATAATACAGATACACTCACCAGTTGACTCACCAAGATAGCCCGATGGGGTTGAAATTTGGGGTTGTCGGGTGTTGGGCTGTAGGTCTAAGGTGTGAACTCAAGCGAACTGGCAGTCAACCCGACTTCTACAGGGTGAGTCGGGTCCTGTCACCAAAGCAAAGGGCCTGAGCCACTCGTCTGATCTAGGGTTGGCCTTCAGTCTTCAAGCCCTAAACCCTAAAGGCAGTCGGTGGAAACACGATAGCCTCAAGCCAGAAAGGAACACCAAGAACTAAAATCTAAAGCCCAACACTCGATGTGGCAGCAGTCCAGCAAACCGCCCCACTTCAAAACAGGTACTTGATTCCCTGATCCTGGTGAAGCCTGCAAGCACTCAATCACACTCCGATTCCCAACCCTCGGAAAGACATGAGGCATATTAGGGTTCAGCGTTTAGGGTTAAGGGGCCCTCAACCCTAAACCCTATGAGATTTTGTAGAGGTGCTTAACATGGGCTTTGGAGTACGATATTTTTACTTTAACACTTTTTTGGGGGGGACCTGATACTGAAAGGGAACCATTATGAAGTAGAACTCTATACTTCGTTCTCCTCCTACTTCAAACCCTTAACCCATTCTCCTTTCACAGGAGCTGGAAGTCCTTGAGGCAAAGTCCCTTGAGGAGGACTCGTCGCCAGAACCTTTAACCAAGTTTCAGGGCGTTAGGGTTTTAAGGGGTTTAGGGTTGGGGGTTTTGGGGTTTAGGGGCCCCTAACACCCGCCGCCCCCATGAGTTGCACTCTACGCCCTCCATGTGGGTAGTTCTCTCAGTCAGGGTCCGTCTGAGGGTCCTTTTCATAAAGGTGCCGTACTACTTGCAACTTCGGGCTCTGGTTTGGAGGGTTCAGGGTTTGCTGTGTCTAGGGCTTAGGATTTACGGTCTAGTTCTGGGTTTAGAAGGTTTAGGGGTTGAGGGCTGAAAGAGCCAGGAGGGTTTTGGTGTTTGTAGGCTCAGGGTCGGTCGTGAAGGTTTTAAGGGTCAGGGCTTAGGGTTTAGGGTTACTTGGAAGGGCAGGGGACTTAGTAAGTAGGTTATAAGTAGGGTGACAATTGGGGTAACTCCATTTAGGGTACTTATAACTCTACTTATAAACTACTTACTAAGTCCCCTGCCCTTCCAAGTAGGGGTCAGGGTTTGGGGGTTTAGGGTGCAGGCTCGCAGGGTCAATGGTTTTGGGCAGCTTAGGTAGCTCCGGTTTTGGGCCACGGTCCTATCGCTACCTGCCATGCGTGAAGTAGATGCAAACTTCGAGTCCTTTCGTGGCTCTGACTCTAAACGATTATAAAATGCATGGGACGCAGGGGGGGGGTCCTGTTGACAAGATCCTCACAGAGGGTTTCCCATTGACATGAATGCCATCCCCATCCACAAGCTCGGTATCGATTTGGTACATGTTTCAACTTCCCTGGCTCTTTAATGTGGAGGCTTGTTTTAACATAGTTTTGAGGACTGTTCAAAGCGACACCTAGCAAAGAGGACCCCTAAAGTCAGTGCGGGTGTTGGAGGAGAGACAGCGAAAGCTGGTGCAGCAAAGGCCTTCTGCTCAGCCATGAGTCAGGTTTAGGGGCTCAAGGTTTGGGGGTTTAGGGTTTAGGACTTTTAAGCTAAATGTGTAAGAATCCAGTGTTGGCACCTTTCGATTTTGGTCTGTGTCACAACGACAACACAACGCAAGTGTGATGATTATGGTGCTGTAGGGCTCAAGGTTTGCTGTTTCCGGATTAACTAGGCCACCTTACCGTTCGTCAGCTTTTCTTGTTTCACTGCAGCAAACATAGCATGCTTTGCAGCAGGAGCCCAGTCCAGTGTAGCTAAACCCTAAAACCCTAAACCCTAAACCCTGTAGTAGCGCCTCTGCGATCCCACACAGGGGGTGGTAGATGTCAGAAGCCCTAAACGGGTAGCAGGCACTTTGGGTTGGCGGATCTGGACTTGAAGTGAGATGATTGCTCGATGTAGTTTGGTATTTTGGGGTGGGAGTTTTTATTGCAAACATGTCGGGGGTCGGCGACACGACTTGCGCCAAGTTTCACAGTGAAACGAGGCCACATGAGACCTTTGTGGTTAAGCACTGCCAGCCCTTATTCTTCACCAAATACACACTACATGGCAGTATAGTATGTCTGCATATATGCGTAATAACCTATACGAGTGACTTATTGATGTGTACATATATAGATATGCGAAAATACAGACAGCAAACCTGCGGGACCAGCTAAGCACCTCTGCCAATTTCAGTCTTGCAACCATAGCCCAGTTGAAAGTATTGGCACTTATCAACTGCCAAGAGCCCCTTGTAGTTGACACCATCAGCTGATTCGAACCATTCTTGCGGCTCTGCAAACACAACAAGCCCGCCATCTTGAAGCCTAGACCTTAACCCTAAGTCGTAAACGCAAACCCAAAAATCATGAGACCTAAACTGACCTAAACTAACCCTTCCAATCCCAAAGCCCGAAGCTCTGAATAAACCCAAGTGTGCCACAGGAAGCAGCACCTTGCCGAACTGGAAGATCAAAGGCAACAGCTGCTCAAAGCCAAGGTGCTTCCGTAGCTTTCTAGGGTTAGGCTTGGCTTTGGGGTTCGGGTTCTAGAGTTCATCAGCTGTGTAAGTTGAATGTGTGTTTGTTTTCGTGAATGATTGTATAGAAATTCCTTGAGGTCAGGATTCTGGGAAACGCACACAGGTCGTGGGTTGAGCTGTTTGATGTTTGGGCCATCGTACTCTTTTGGGTCTTTGGGACTAGTACAGGGCCTTGGACGCAAGCCTTTCTGTAGCCTGTCACAATGCAAATATACACTAATTATCTGTAGACGCATGTAGAATACAGGTATGCCTGCTGCACCTTAGGCGTCAAGGCCGGAACAGCCCCTGCTATGAGACATCAGCCCTAAAAAACTCTAACTTGCAGACGGAAAAAAGAGCTTAAACCAAATAAAGCAACCCTGATTTCCCGCCGTACATCCACATGTTTGCAAGCCCCACATAATAAGACTTTAAACCCAAACTCAACCCACACTCTACCCGAGCGAGCAGACTTACCTTCAACCGCCATAATCTACTTCCTCAATGACGTTTAGCTTTTTATTTAGAATGCCAAAATGCAAGGTATTTTTCGGACTTCTTGATGGAGCTGCTTATTGTTTGTAAGACCAACACACAGCGGCCATAGCGCATTTTGTCGTGATCTTGCCACTCCCAGCAGGTTTTGGTGGTTTAAGGTCTTAGCCCAGAAGTGACTCCAGGAGGAGCGACGCCAACTCCGTCAAAGGCGAGGGCAGGGAAGTGAGAGTTTGATCAAACGTGAGGGGCTTCTTATGTTGGGGGGTACTCATTTCACTATGTTTCAATTTCCTAGTTTTGCGGTTATTTGTTTTAGATGTTTCTCGATGTTCGTCGAATGCTTGGGGTACTCAAGGTCAGGCTCCTCCCTCTCCCCAGTCTCCCAGCCAACAGCTTTTGCAAAGTTTACTTAATTGATACATGGTTGCGCATTGTATCCGCTTTCTGGCTTAGGGTTCTTGGTTCCAATAGAATTTAGGGAACTCAAAGGCTAAATTAGGGTTTGGGCTGGTCGAGGTCTCAGGTTTCCAAGGGTCCAGGACTCAGAATTTAGGCTTCCTGTGTTTAGGATCTACAAGGTTTAAGGGTTCCGGCTTAAGGGTGCTTATGTCGGGGAATGAGGGCTCAGCTCGGGTTCACAGGGCCAAGTGTCGGGAAAAGGAGCAGGAAAGCACTGAAAGATCAAAAACCCTTCTCCGTTGAACCCAATATACAGTACCATTATGGAATTAGGTCCCCAAAGACCATCCATTTTATGGCTTTGGGGACCTATTCCATAATGGTACTATATTAAGCGTATACCCTAAACCCCATAAAACTCTTAAAGGAGCCCTTAAAGGACCCTTTCTAGGTATCCTCAAAGGACGGACCCTTAGTGTATATGGAGCCTCGGGGCAAGCCGAGGCTCAATTGCAGGATTCCGGCCGGGAATTCGGCAGTCTTGCTTTGTTGTCTTGTTTGTTGGGCACTAACCAAGCATGGCATGACAACTCAAGGAATACACTGTCACCTAAGACAGAGATATAGACAGATATAGACAGCTAGAGAGACAGATAGGTCGACAGAACATAGATCGACAGATCGACAGATGGACAGACAGATGGATAGATACTTAGTTCAGTACGTTGACAGTTCGATCGGTTCATACACACATGTATATATATATATATATATACATATACATAGATGGATGGACAGATTGATCGACAGATACATGGACAGATAGCTAGACAGATCGATAGTTAGATAGCTACATTGTTAGGTTAGACTGGATCAGACTAGATTTGATAGGCAGATAGATAGGTAGGTAGATAGATAGAGCGGATGAAACTTATATGCGTATGCAAAATTTGATAAATTCCTGTGGCAGGTGGCGTGAGGAAGCTGAGGCAGATGCCCAACGCTTTCACGCTGTTTCGGCCTCAGACTTTTCATGAGTGCGACGCGGTGTAGGGCTTTGAGATCCCTATCATTTTTCAGGTTCTTGGTTTAGGGCCGTTTAGGGCTGAGGCCTGCTTGGTGCGAGTGTTATGTGTGTTGAATCCTGCGATTGGCCTTCCACAGGTTCACAAGGTGGATTGAATTTCGGCACGGCATTGGTGGGGGAGGTCTGAATTATGGGCCGGGCGTCGGGCGCTTGATTCATAGGCTCACCTCGATCGTCAGTTCCACTGAGGCTCAGCTACTATTACGGCTACGATGAATATCACTATTATTTATGTAGGTTTGTTCTTATGTATGATTGTGATTGTGGTGATCATTATGATTACTATATCGTATTATTATGATCCGTGTACATAGGGATAGCCTCTCGTTACATGTTCTGAACGGTCTTCGTGTGCTCGTTCCCTAGGATGTGCTGCTTTGTACCGCTGCCCGAAGCTCAGAACCCCGCAACCCCCAAACGCCGAAGTCTGAATCCCAGCAACCCTGAACCTTGGACCCCCAAAATGCGAAACTTTGCCCCTAAACCCTAAAGCCTTAAACCCTGCAAGGGCCTACAGAATAAAATGCTGTATATAAACCCTAAACCCCTAAACCCTTAAGCCCCTAATCCCCTACACCAACAAACCCTGAAAGAAAGACCTTGAAGCGAAACTTCAACCCAAACTTTTTTGTAATAAAGGGCCTAGAGAAAGCCCTAAACCCTAAGCCCTTGAATCATGCCAGGAAGAGGCGGCAAAGAAGCAAAGAGTCTTCGAGGTGCGAATGCTCTTGGGGTCAAACATGTTTTGGCTGTAAACACTATAAAATCTAAACCCTAGACCCCAGAAGCCTAAACCCTCGCTACATCCTACCTGCAACATCGATTCCTTTGGTGTGCAGGTGAGACGGCAGTTCGACGAGGACTGGGGGACTGGGTGGAAGCGCTTTTCGCTTCACAGTTCACAGACTACGTAATTTTCCGGGTGTTTCTACATGCATGCATTCCTACATACCTACATACCTACATGCCTACATACATGCACACGAACGTACATACCTACACACATGCGTGCATGCATGCATACATACATAATCATATATACCTACATTTAGTATGGAGCGTCCTGACTGTACGTACATACGTACGTGCCTATATACATGGCAGAGCAGGACATCAATGACTTGACATGACAAGACGTGACATGACATGCCATGACATGACATGACACGACTTGGCATTACATGACGTGACGCGATGTGGCATGCCGTGGGGTGACCATGTTGCAATATCACATGAGGTTCCATGCCACGACTTGCCATGTCACTTCACCAACCTACCAACCTACCTATCTACCTACAAACAAACATACATACATAGAGCAACCCTAGAGCCAAAAACTATATCATGAGAAGCCCAACCCCTGAACTCTAACATCCGGCAGGAGCGCCGGCAGGCTGTGGAGGAGGAGCGACGACGCCAGGAAGCGCGGCAAAAGGCAGATGTTTAGGGTTTAGGGTTTAGGCTTAGGGTTTAGGGTTTAGGGTTTAGGGTTTAGGGTTTAGGGTTTGGGTTTAGGGTTTGGGTTTAGGGTTTAGGGTTTAGGGTTTAGGGTTTAGGGTTTAGTTTCCCGGCTTTTTAGGGACACCAAGATTCCCGAAGCAAGGGGTTCCCTAATTCGGGGAATATATCCAGGGGTCAGGCTTTCTCGGTGAACTGCAGGCTATATTGTAGAGCAGGTCTTAGTGGGCACAGCCTGCTTTCCTTCAGGGCCCGAGTTATCCGGTTTTGTTTTTCTTCATGGTACAGCAGCAGCAGGAAGAGCGGTAGCTGCAGCACCAGCAGCAACAACAACTACAACACAGCAACAAGAACAAGAAGAACACGAACAGCCACGACTATACTATACTATACTATTCTGCTACGACGACTGCTCCACTGCTACTGCTGTGGCCGCTGCTGCTGCTTCTGCTTCTTCCAGTTGTTGTTGGTTGTGCTGTTAACGTTGGTGCTGCTGCTGCTGCTGTTGCTGCTGCTGTTGGGGTTATGATGGCGGTGGGCTGCGGCTGCTGCTGCTGCTGCTATTGCGGTTATGATGTCACGCGGCGGTGGTGCTGGTGCTGGCGATGGTGATGGCGCTGGTGCTGATGCTTGTGATTGTAAGCACAGTGGCAGTATTGGATACCGCAGTGGTGGCAATTGCAGTTGTCACAGTTAGTTGTTGCTGTTTCCGTCGTGGCAATAGTCGCCGTGGTCGTCGTCGTCGTCGTCTTCGTCGTTGTGGTCGTCCAAGATTCACCATAGCAGGCAGATTGAGTAGATCTAATATTGCTAGGCTGTCGTGGCTGAAGGTTGAAGTGTCTTGTTCAAAATCTGGGGCAAGCATATTGAAAGCAGATCTTAGCACTTCGATCATTTTCTTCGGTTTCACGTTTACTAGTGCACCCGCTTGCAGGCAGAGTTCCGCGAAGGTGGGAGAGCTGCGTCGGGGGGGCTGTATCGTATGCTTTCCACAAGAACTCACACCTTTGTCTTGCGTTGCGGGCTGTGTGATGTTCGGAGTTTCGTCTTTGAGTTAGGGATGATGATGCTATTTACATCGGGGTTCTTCGGCGGTAGATAGTGGAACTCCAAACTCTTAAGATAAAGCCTCGTCGAAACAGCAAGTGAGATACTTCAGCTCGACCCGCGACCTGCAAGAACCCTAAACCATAAACCCTTGGAGCTGATTTCAACCCTAAATCACTCCTCTCAATCCATAGGGTCTCCTTGTTGGGAGGATCTTGGGACTTAGTACAAGTAAGGTTGTAAGTAGCACTTGGGGTCAGAAGTAGTTTAATTATGAGTATAGCTACCCTAGTCACTGAGTCCTATGGTCCCTTAAGTACTGGGAGACAGGATGCGCCCTACTCGACTTCTTGCACACCGTTCTACCAACCCCAAGAGCCGAACACCCCCCGATTCAGGAATAGACGGTAAATCATGGTTAATCAAGAAATATCTGGCAAGGTATGCATCCCTAGTTAGCCATAGAAAGCCCTTAACCGCGCTGTCAGCCCAGGGCAGGAGATTCTCCGCAATGCCATGGCGGAGCGGCAGAAGGCTATGGTCTAGAGTGCTAGGGTTTAGGGCTTAGGGTTATCTGGTATTTAGGGCTTTGGGTTTAGGGTTTACGGTTGTTCCAGCGGGCTTATTTTCAATGCTTCGGTGTCCAAAGGACCCAATAGTTCGGTACTCGTGTTTGCCAGGCCCAAGCACTATGAATCATACACTACCCCAAAGGTCCAAAGGATCCTAATATTAGGTATTTGGGTTTAGGAGAAGTAGTTGTGTAGGTCACTATCTTGGAGAGTATATGATAATCGGGTACTTGGAGCCTAAAGGGTATGCTTGGGGAAGCTGCTGGCTCGACCTGAAACTCCAACTGCACGGCGATTGCTTGGCATGACATAACCCTCCCTAAGCGTGTCTGCACCCAAATAGTATACGGGTTGCTTTGAGGGTTCCGTTGAGGTTCCACTATAAGGGTTCCCTTAAGGGTTCTATAGGATTTTGGGTAAAAGGGTCCATGTACCCACATAGTAGAAACTTACGCTTTAAAGTAGTCCCTACGATGGTACTTTGGGGCCAAAGTATCTACTATTTGGGTATATGGACCGTTTGGGCTTTGGGCTCCGATTACCTAAATTATGGGTTACTTCTATTGCTGCGGATAAGCTATGAGGGCTCATCATTCAGACCTCTGTAAATTGAAATTCTTGTAGTACCCTTACAGAACCCTTGAAAGAGTCCCCTCATAGTGCCCATGAAGGACGCCTTATATGGCCCCTGGTTTAAGACCCTGAACCCAGGCATCCTCCGCCGCACTAGTGCCGCACTGCATCACCCAAGCTGCCCTGAACCCCGTCTAAGAAATCAAGCCTGAATCCCTGCAGCCTAATATCGAAGCTTGAATGATTACTGCTACTATTTGTTAGGCTCTTGATTCTTGATGATAAGGCTAGCATAAGATAGCCCAAGACTCTATTCTAATTGCGTGTGGCTCCGAGTACATACTGTTTCAAGGGCTGCACTTGTTCATTAAGGGTCCAAGCCCACTGATTTTGAGGTTCTATAGGGCCCAATCGTGAGTTCAACACCCCAAACCCTACTTAAGGATCATGGGACTTAGTAACTAGGGTTATGATTTGGGTAACTATACCTATAAGCCCAACTAAGCTACTTATGACCTTACTTACTAAGTCCCGTGATCCTCCAAGTATAACCCTAAGCCCTAAACCCTAAACCCTAAAAAGGGTCCCCCAAACCCTAAGCCCTATAAGCCCAAGAACAAACCGTAAACCCGAAACCCGACAGCGAAATCCCAGAAGCCCGGAAGCCTTAAAGCCCGAAAGGGTTGGGTTTACTTGGAGGGTCGGGGGACTTAGTAACTGGTTATTTTAAGGACTTGTAAGTACCATAACCCCAATTAGGGTCCCTTTTAGGGTACTTATAAGTCTACTTACTACCTACTTACTAAGTCCCCCGACCCTCCAAGTAGGGTTTAGGGCTCAAGCTCCGAAAGGCTAAAACCCAGGGCCCCAGACCCAAAAGCCTCAAAACCCAAGATCCGACCCCCCCCCCCCCCAACGAAACGAAAGCGAATCCGAAGCCAAAGGGTTTAGGGTTTAGGGTCTAGTTTAAGTTTTAGTTTAGGGTATCCGGTTTAGGGTTTAATTAGGGTTAAGGGTTTACAGGGTTTAGTTTAGAATGGCAAGGCAGAGCGCAAGGAGTCGGAGCGCAGGGAGAAGGAACGCTCTCAGGCCGGAAGGGAGGGTGCGGGCTTTAGCTGGGTCCTGAGCCCTTCAAAGGGATCCTTAAAGGGTTCTATAAGGGATGTATAGGGGTTTAGGCTTTAGTTAGGGTCTTGAGTGAAGAAGGATTCTTCCAGGATCCTGAGTAGTACCCTTCTTAAAGGGCTCCTTATGAGGACTCTATGCGTGATTCTCAAAGGGTTGTATTAGTGATCTTTCGGGGTGTAGGCTTCAGCTAGGGTCCTGAGTGCTACCCTTTTGCCATTTTATTTTAGGGTCCCCTTATTATAAACGAATGCTAGGAAATTAGGGCACCCTTGTGACAATGGGGCTACTCAAGAAACTAGTAGGGTTTTGAGCATATGGGTTGTATGCTCGTTTTTCGGTTCGGGGCGTGCAGGCTAACGTACCTGATCAGAGACCCCAGCAGGTCCTTGTAACTTGTACTCCCACATATGGGAGTTTCCGAAAATTAGGTGTACCTTATTCTGGGGTTCTTATAAGAAGCTACCTGGGGTCATAAGTTAGAGTCCCCTATTTTCGGAAACTCTCATATATTAGGATCCATGTAAAAAGTCAGAAGCGACCCAAGGGTTCTTAGTTAGGTTCCTGTATCAAGGGCCGTATGAGGGGCTCAGGGTCGGGGACCCAGACCTTCCAAAATCCCTTAATTAAGGAATCTACCTTACATCATATTAAGGATCCTACTATAATTTAAGGGTATATTCCTTAATTAAGGAATCTACCTTACATCATATTAAGGATCCTACTATAATTTAAAGGGTATATTCCTTAATTAAGGAATCTACCTTACATCATATTAAGGATCCTACTATAGTTTAAGGGTATATTCCTTAATTAAGGAATCTACCTTACATCATATTAAGGATCCTACTATAATTTAATTAAGGTATATATATTCCTTAATTAAGGGGTTTTGGAAGGCCTGTGACTGAGGGCTTTGGGTTTATAAGGGTTGCGTTCCAAGAGGTACCACAAGGATTGAGGTTGCCGCTGTTATAGGGGGGACAGGGTTTGGAGGGTTCGGGCTTCCAAATTGGGGTGTAGGGTTTGGGGTCTATTGTAGGGGTGACTGTGAGGGTTACTTTGTGGGTGACTGCCGGTCAAAGGTTTTGGGTTTTAGGGATGTTTGGGATGTGGGGTGCAAGGTTTACAGTTTAGGGCTTCAGACTTGCCGGTTCAGGATTGGCGGTGCTTTGAGCTTGGCCTTATTGCAGTATATACCAAAGCCCGAAATCACTTTTCGAAGCCCCTATACTATCTCGTAGCATCACGCTTAAACATGCGAAAGCTGCGAATAACCCGCTCCAGCGAAGGCGCTCCGAATGATCAACGAAGCCGACCTCGCTCGACAGGCTGAATTCGAATGATTGACCGAACTCGGGTATGTCGAAGATTCAGGGTACTTCTGCGTTACCTATTTTAGGGGTCGGAAGAAGCAGACATAATGACATAACGCACTCCCCTTACAGTCCCTGTTTAGTGTAGCGTAAGACGCCCCAAAGCCCTGCTCATTGATTAAGGCCCCTTTTCCAGCGGTCCTTATCAAACTCACAATTAGGCCCAAAGCAACACCCCTAGGAAGCCCGCACCCCAAAACCCCGCAAATCCTGCGCCGCATTCACCATACCGTCCTCAAGGCAATGACCCTGAGCAGTAGGGGTCGTAAATTCTTTTAACCTCTACATGGTGCTTGAACCCTAAACCCTCTTAGCGCTCTTGTAATCCTGAAAGTTTTCTCTTGTTCAGAGACCGCGAGAACTGAAACGTTACAGCCAAAGGATGGACCCGCCTGTCTGAACCAGAACAGCTGAAAACTCTTTCTGTCTCTCTACCTACCTACCTACCTACCTACTTAGCTCGTGCCTCTCTCTCTCTCTCTCTCGATCTCTATGTCTCCCTCCACATGTCGTGAGCATTCCTCTGAGTCGCCCTTTCGTGGCCCCCCTCTGTAGCTCTTCATATCTCTCGTCCTCTCCTAAGAAGTCATCCTGCAGCCCACAGCCCTGAAACCATGCCCTACTTGGGGGACTTAGTAAGTAGTAGGGTTGTACTTGGGGTGTCTCCATTTGGGGTACTTATAACTCTACTTAGAACTTAGAACCTACTTATTAAGTCCCCTGCCCTTCCAAGTAAACCCTAAACCCTACAGGAGAAGGCTCGCCGACAGGAGGAGGAGGCCGTGTTCAGCTCTACGGCACAGGGCAAAGAACATGTTGTAGAGTTTGAAGCCTTTGGTAGGTAGGGATCTTTGGTTTCTATTGTCCGTCGGGTTTTGAGTCTTAACGCTTATGTAAGTTTTGGGAGCCCGATGTCCTTGATCTAACCCTTATATAGGGGCATCACGCTCTCTGAATGGCGGGCTTGCCAGACCGTGGGTGTAAAACCTAGAACGGCGCGATGGGAGCGGTCATTTAGTGGAAGTATTGGGAGGTCCACTGTCGGTTTGGTGTGGCATTGAGGTCGCGATTACATGTCCTGGGCCCCAACTCCACTACCCACGTCACCCATGCTCAGAACTTACGGGAGACCAAACCCTAGAGAACCTAACGTAACATCGGGGCCCTTTTTGAATACCTTTCCGACTTTGGAGTTCTTTATATATTATTATTATTATTGTTATTATTTTCCTTCTTCTTCTTCTTCTTATTATTATTATTTTTATTACTATTAATTTTACTATTATGTTCATTATTGTTACTATTACTATTATTTTTATTATACAAAGAGGATGATGGGCCCCAAAGCCCTATTCAAAAAGTTAAGGGCCCGCAAATACACCTTGGACGTCAAAGAAGCCCTTCCAAGATAAATTAGCAAGACTCACGCGTGTTTGCTGATGACGCTTCTAACTGAAACATACAAATTCTGCTTTGTTCTTCAGTTTGGTGCGTATGCAGAAACCCCGTCTATATGTTACATGACCCTGCAGACATTATGTACGGCTAAATTGGGGAATGCTGCACATTTGCCTGCCCGCGCAGCCCCCATCCACACACGGCTCAAGTGTCATCCGCCATCCTTGCCGCCATGTCGATGTGGATGATAGAGGACCCGATTTCTGGTAGGGCTTCGGGTTTGGGGCGTATGGCTTTGATTTGGTATAGACAGTAGTGTTGAACTTCGTGGTATCTGCTTCTCAGCGTACGTTTTGCATAGGGTTTCGGGCTAAACTCTCCTAGAACACAACACGGAACCCTAAAGCACAGTATCCTAAACCCTCAACCCTACACCCTAAGAGGGCTACTTAAAATTCAAGCTTCTAAATTCCATAGGGCTCCAGTTACCTAAATAGTAGGTTACTGGGGTATATAGTATATGGTTAGTAACCTACTATTAATGTATCTGGAGCCCTAGGCCTTGCATGTGAACATTCAAGGCTATTGAGGTTGTTGCTTTTATTTTTTTTTATCAGGGTTTGGGGGCTGGGGTCTTTTAGGGGTTGAATGCGACTTCGGAGTTATTTATGCTGGGAAAAGTTGAGGCTAACATGTCATGCAATTAAGCCAGGGTTGGATTGCAATGCCATACATCCGAAGCTCTGAAACCCTGAACCTCCAAGACGCAGACGACAAGATACGATGAACAACCCCATCCTCTGAACCATGGACGCCCTACGTACTATGCCAAGGAAGGCAACCATATCAGTTCTCCGAATCAGGAACATTTTGTTGGTGGTATGATCAAAGGCTTTAGATTTCGAGATCCACCCAAGTGAGGGCAGACAAGATCAAACGAAACTTGCGCCGTTCGAAGGACTTGGAGGAAGGCCTCCAGTATAATTACAAGCGGCTCGGACACGTCTCGGCTTCAAGGTGTTTCCGGTTTTGGTGTTTTAGTTTGCTTTATGCTCCTATTTTTTGTGGGGATTACGGCGCCATACGGGGCCCTCACTGTTCGAAGAAAGGGCAGACTATGGGGACAGCAAGCAATATGGAGTCCAAACCGACCGCCCCACAAGCACGCACATTCACGGATTCCCAATGCCACCTGATATGAACGACTGTGGGACTCTGATCGCGCTATCTGGTCCTGCTCCATAATCACGCCTCACGAGCCTGAAGCACTACCTGTGGCTCTCAATACCTATATAGCTTTAAGGGTTATACAGCTAGACACCCCCACAACGAAAGGTCATGATGTAAGGACCCCGCTGCACAAGATACAACCCAATGCCAACGTCTGAAGTTCTGGCGACAGCCTCAGAGACTAGACCCCATAAGATGCCACATGTGCTCTTTGCTTTATCCCCAATGGACCCTGGTAGTTTACGATGGTGGCATCCATTGAAAGAAAACTTAGTTGCCCAATACCAAACTGTTAAACTTTTTTGGTTCTTATGGTTTAGTAGCAACCGGAAAGTTTAACCTCTTTTTCTATGTGGCTTATTGGGGAAGCAAGAAAGCCTACACTAAGCCTCCCAAGGCTGAAGAAGGTTCTTGCCTCGACGCAGTCCAAGTTTCAGATGGTCCGGGGCTAAGCCGAACGCCCAACGGCGACGGTGTTTTGAGGTGTGCTTTTAGGGGAGACCCATAAGGCTTGAGAGGTTCGGTAAGGGTAGAAACATTAAGGGTCTGAGTAATTGTACAATATCTGCGTATGGTCCCTATTACTTTAGATGGTCTTGGTACGGAAGACTGACGATGTGGATATGTAGATCCGCCTGGGTTGGGTAAGGTTCAGCCCACCCCTTTCCTAGATGCTAGGTTGAGAGTCTAGCGTTGATGGCTTGTGTCTCAGCTCCTGAGTTTTGGAGCTACATAGGGCTTGCATACGGTGGATGATATAAATCTGCATTACGTTATGGACCCTATACTATGGGAATTGTGGTATATTCCTTATTATGGGTAATGCAGGATTTATAACCCTAAAGACTAAACCATCAAACCCTATAGATCCCTTAAATGAGCCCCTTGAATGTA
This sequence comes from Symbiodinium sp. CCMP2592, assembly GCA_905221615.1. Lineage (NCBI taxonomy): Eukaryota > Dinophyceae > Suessiales > Symbiodiniaceae > Symbiodinium > Symbiodinium sp. CCMP2592. The sequence continues at coordinate 896,594 of CAJNDT010001125.1, forward strand.
CTCTTGTAGATCCCCTCAAAGGAACCCCAGGAATTTTGGCATCAGCCGTAGGCCCCATTACCCATAGGCCCTATAGTAGTTCCTTTTTGGCGTTCATCTATAGAATTCTGTAAGGTAATCCCAAGAAGGAACTACTATGGGGCCCATGGGTAAACCCAATGCGAATCTTCAGGTCAACGTTTGTGACACAGAGCCGTTTGGCCGAGTCTTGATCATCGACGGGCTGATCCAGGCACCTCGACTTTCTCCCACGTACGTGCACAGTAGACTGTGCAGGGTTCAGATTTTATTTAGGGTTTATCAAGGGTTCCATTTATAGTGGCTCCAAGGTAAGAGTAGGGTTCTATAACAGGAATTGCTTTTCTGGTTTGGGTAACAAGCTGGGTACTTTGAGTTTAGCGTCAAACCTTCAACTCGAAAGGGAGGAGCGCATAGCAGGTTCCGGGAGGTGGAGTCCGGGGCTTAGCCGCAGGATTTTTGGTTTCAGGTTTAGGGTTTAGGATTACGGGGGTGGTCCGCAGTGTTCGGAGGTGTTGGACGTGATGGTGTCGAGTTGTTCAGGTTCGAGCTGCAAGTAGGATTCCAGAGTCGAGAAAGCCAACACAGTAAGCTTCGCGAGTGGCGAGCGCAAAGTCGACAGCCTGTACAGCAGCTCTAGACGCTACAGCCTGAGCCCCTAAATCCTACGCCCGTGCACGTGCTCGCTGCACTGGCGCTCAAGGCTGCTAGGTCGAAAACCGAAATCCCTGCACACTTGGTCAACATGTTTATCGAGCCCGGGAGCTGGACACGTTGGAGTTTATGTATGTTGGGCTTTGGGCTAAGGGTTGAAGTATTTTGAGCATACTTCTGGGGTTTGTTGCCAGATCTTTCCAGCAGCAAAGGCAAGACCTGGGTCATGCAGAAATATGCGGTAGTTCCGTTGAATTGACAACCCTCAGCCTAAGCCCAAAGCACTTGCCCCCGCCCCGGGCAGCGGCAACTCCTATCCTCAGACAGCCCAAGCTTACTGAATGTGGCTTCAGCTTCATCAGTGTCGGCGGCTTCTTACAAGGTTAATTATTCCGTTAACCTACAGAAAGCCGTTTAGTTAATGCAAACTAGATAATATCTTCATTTATACAGCGGGGGCAATGATAAATTGGGATCTGTGTCTCCACTCGCCTGCACCCAACTAAGTCTGCAGAGCTGGATGAGTTCATCTACCACGAGCCACTTGAGGGCACCATCAGGACTTGCTGTTTTGGATTCCGCACGGGGTAGTTGTAGGAGTTTTGCGCGGTTTGAGGGTAGTTTGCGGGTTGCGAAAACGTGTTTGTTGAGTCTGAGATCCGAATCACGAGGTTGCATTTGTCACGGTTTGGATATCAGGTTTGGTGTTGGGTTTTGGGCCTTTTGTTTGGGGGTTTAGGGGTTAGGGTTTGGGGTTTTGTGCGCACTTCTGGCGGTTTATAAAAAACCCACTGACCCTGAACCTTCAGTCCTCTTGGAACCCTTATCGTAACCCTGATGGTACTGTCGCCCTTACCGAAACCTTAAAATAGCCCTACTTTGAGACTGACAGTGTAGACTGTAGACTTGTGATGACTTCGGAGATGGGAAGCTAAGCATTACAGCACCAGATTGTTCAGCGGCACGTGGAAGTCCAAATTATTTGAGGCATCAGGTCGTAGTCAAAAAGGGGGGCCCCGATATGCATGAACCCTAAACCCTAAACCCTATGCATGATAAATAGCAATTTAGCACTACTAGTCGAAAACCTGGTTTGGGACCCCTGAAACTCTCAGTCTAGCTGTAGAGTTGCGTATAGCCTATAGTAGTGCCATTCTCTGGCCCTTGCGCTCTCACCCTTGAATAGCGCAACCCAGAGCTCCCATGACCCCGAAACTAGGGAATTATGCGATATTTCACGAGAAGAAGCCCGCTACAGTTGGAAGTGGATTCCTGAAATCACGGGGCAAGCCCTCAACCCTAAACCCCCCGAAATCCTAGACATTGCGCTCTCTGACAGGTGCCTCGTCCATCCTGCCATGCTAGCACACCCCACGGGGGCCAAGCGAGCTGCTGGGCAACGAGTTTGCGTTTCCAGCTGTTTCCGGATTGTCGTGGCAACAGCAGAAGTTTGAAGTCGTTGAAGCTTGTGTGGTGCTTACGTAGGGATTGTGGCTTAGGGTCTAGCGTGTAGGCAGGGCTTGGGGTGTAGGCCCCCTGATGCTCAGGTTTTCATCGGCACCTTGGCTATGCAGCAAGTTCGAGTGCGCCTGCTTGCACGATCCGTGTTTGGGCATCAGTTCATAATTGTTGCATGCATGGTATCAGCAACGAATAAATACCTCGGTTTGGTGAATGACAGTGACCAGGTCACCAACCTAGCCGTAAGCCTTTCTCGACTCTTTCCAGGTCCCTGTCGCCTAAAACATTCATCATCTACATCCGGGGCCCATATAAATACCAATATTATTGTGGGGTTCCGTGATATGACTATAGTACACTGGTCCGCAAACACTTTTCCACTGATTAAGGTCCCTGTATTTTGGAACCCTTATAATAACCCTTCAACGAACCGTTTAAAGGAACCTAAAAGCCTTTTCGTATTGCTAAGGCCACTATACTAAATCCGGGGCCTGGGACACAACGATCGCTCGAATACAAGCTACGACAGTGGTGGTTACTGTAGAGGCCTTACTAATTAGAATAAGGTCCCGGGGCAGGTTATTATAATAGGGAGCCAATAAAACCCTAAGGGCCCTATATTAGGGCTTGGCCATAAGCCTTTGCTTCGGTTTGGGGTGCAGGATTTAAATATGCTTAGCTTGACCCCAGGGTTCCAGTTGCCTACATAATGTGCTACTGCACTAGGTTACATGGTATGTGAGATCAATAAGCTACTATTTGGGTAGTCGGAGTCCAAGGGTGCTAGTCAGCACGACTTGATCTCTGTAGGTAGGGGTAGTGGCATTCTTCTTCATCCAGGTGGTGGCGGTGAGGGCTCCACAGCGCGTGAGGTGCGCCTTGCTACCACTTGGATGGATTTCAGATATCGAGATCGTAAAGACCGGTTTTTCGTTAAGAAGAGGCAGTTGACGACCTCTTGATGCTCGTTTCGCTGAGACGGGCTCCGCCTAGGGCTCCAGTTACCTTCAATAGTAATAGTAGGTTAGTAGCCATAGAATATGTCATGCAGTAACCCATCGTTTAGGCAACCGGCTAGGGTCCTATACTGATGCCTGAAATCACTCGCAGCCCGAAGCCTCATATACGTAAATCTTACCTTCACGCCCCCGAAACCTACCTAATCAGGCAGGACATCTAGAAGGATGTCAGAACAATGAGCCCCAAACAGGTAGACTATTTGGGGTTATGGCGTTAGGGTTTAGGGTAGCCCTGAACCCTAAAAGTCTAGCCGTCTAAGCCCTGTAAAGCCTATGTACAGTAACCACGAAGCCCCAGACCCCGAATCCTTCAATGCGCGAATCCTGTTTACAAAAGGGTCGGTTCCCCCCGACAGGTCCTTCGCCATCGATCCGTGGAGAAGTGCGCCGCTGGGATGCGAAGTTTTTGTGTCTGTTGCTTAGACTTGCAAACACAAACACTCTACAGATCCCTAAGTTTCTACATAACTTAAGCCGTATGTGTGTTGGCATGTACATACGTATATGTATCTGCAGATTATGTTTAAGTATGTGCAGATAAATTTGATGTACACACACATATGCACACGTACACGCACGTACAGGTACACGTACACGTACATGTACATGTACATGTACATGTACATGTATACTGCATGTATATGTAGATGTACATGCATATGTATGTATGTATGTAGATTACACACCCCTCGTATTGGCTACTAAGTTGGCTGAAATGCCACGTGTCCGCAGACCCTACAGCCTCCACCCGAAACCTGAAACCTAAAGGGGCGGCTGGATCATGGAACCGACCACAATCCTGGGCGATGGGTGCTGAGTGAAAGCCCATCATCCTTTTTCACCTTGACGATTATAATTAGGATTTATAGCGTTTAGCATTTAGTGTTTAGGGCTTATAATATAATTCTAGGGGATTGCAGGCGTAGGATCCCGGAGCGCTCACAGCCTATTAACCCATGCGATCCCAAGACCCGAAATCCATTCCGAGGTGATGGTTGACATTGATGGTGACGTGGTAGACTTCTGCAAGGCACTTTACAGACTTACACATGCAGAGTCTCTCTCTCGCTCTCTGTCTCTCTTCTTCACTTCTGTTCTGAAGCGAAGTAGCAAAAGAGCGGCGAGGTCCGGGTCCCATGTCATTTTATGTAATTTGTGGTCAGCCGCTCCGACAACAACAATATAATACTGTCGATGGACCCTTCTTGCAGCCACCGCCGGAAATCCCTTTTTCTGTGGGACAGCCCTCCCACTTTAAGACATTAAGAACCTGTGGCCACTGCGCTAGCAGCTTGACTCCTACCAAATCAGACGCCCTGTCGTCGTCGTCGTGGTTGTGGTTGTTGCTGCCGTTGTTGTTCCATCAACTTGAATCCCGAAGTACAAGCTTTTCGGAATGCGCTATGCCGCGAGTTGGAAGTCGTTTCAGATCGCACGGCCCGCAAGTATACTATATATGCCCTCTTTAACTCCGCTGTGACCCTTGTTCTTGTTCAGTATCTAGGTCTTGCAACCTCGAGTTGTCGGGTTGCCTCATTCCTTGGTCAGGTGACCTCCTTCCCGAAACACGGTGCGGTGCCCGCGGAAACCCATACATCCCCCTATTTTTCAACCCCTGAATGTAGATCCACTTCAAAGGAACCCTATACTCTAAACCCGACACCAGTGGGTTCTGCGACATTAGCTGCTAGGCCGAAAAGGGTACTCAAAAAACACCCGAAACCGGGTCTTATGCACCGACGACAGGAGCATCTCCCGGCCAACACGGAGGCGTTCGCAGACCCCCGTCTGGACCTCATCATCGACGACTGCAAGGTCTGTGAATCGGAATCTCTAGAGCTTAAACCCTAAACCCTGAATCCTTATAAAGGCACTTTTATATAAGCGTATCCTTGTAGATTCCTTCAAACGCACCGTTGCCGCCCTTGAAGTACCTTATAAGCCCTTTATGGGGCTCTTCTAAGGGAGCCCTTAAAGGAGTCCCTACAGATCCCGTAAAGGAACCCCTGCAGATCCCTTAACAGCAAATCTTAACAGGATCCCTTCGCGGAACCCTTAAAAGGATCCCTTTAAAGGAGCCCGAAAAGGTCTCACCTCCACACCTTTCACTCCCCAAAAAAGGTTTCTTTCTTCTGCCTTTGGGGCAGGTCCAACTCGAGAAGGCGACAGCGACTTCACAAAAAGAGGGGCTTTAATAATTACCAATTCTATTTTGGGGCGTTTCTTGTTGTACTTATAGTACAAGGGGGCTTATAGGGGCTTATAGGGACTCTCTTATAGGTACTGTAGGGACTATAGGGTTTCGGGCTTATAGGGACTGTAGGGTTTAGGGCGTATAGGGGCCATAGGGTTTAGGGTTTGGGGCTTTTTCGTACTATAAGGTTTAAGGTTAGGGGACTACACGGACCATAGGGTTGATGGGTTTGGGGCTTACAAAACTACAGGGCTTGAGGCTTATCGAGGGTATAGGGTTTAGGGTTTCTTTAAGGCTTATCGAGCGTAAAAGGCCTCCTTAGGGCATATAGGGAAAATAGGATTCATACAACGTATAGTAGAGTCCCAAAGGGTCCGAGGTTCTGTTATGTGGGAGTCTTTCCCAAATCATAATAATGATGATCCCTAACATAGAGACCCTACATGCTAGTGTATAGGTACTCCGGACTGGGGCTGATACCCTAAGAAGGGTCCCTTCAAGGTCTTGTTTAGGGTTCCTTGCTAGGGTCCAAGTGCCCGCTGATGGTTGCTCTGCACACCGCAGGCATGGACGGCATGGACGTGGATCGATTAGTCTGTGAACAGCTGCCCCTTTCCGTTGAGCTTACTGTCCAAGACTGGATGGACTTCCCAAGCCGAGGACATGTGTGCAGCGGCAAGACGATTCGACCCGTCGTTTTCTTCAGGGTCTGCAGCGGTGTTGCAGCAGCTAGGTGAGGCCGCGACCGGTTGCGGTTCGTCTTACTCATGCTGCAGCGGTGATGCAGCAGTTAAGCGAGGCTGCGACCGGTTCGTCAGGTGATCACAGGGCCAGATGGACCTTCAGCTTCAGATGCTTTTTCTGAACCCGGATACTAAAACCTATACTCTGAACGATGATTGGTACTTAAAATTTACAACCCTGCTATTTGAGCACTTGGACGCTTAGGAACAGGGTTTTGGGGTATATCCTTAAGGACCAAAGGACCAGGGCCATAGCATCAAGCTCTATATGGTATATTCACCTTAACCCCTTTATGTTGATTTGGAAGTTTCCGAAACTAGGGGACCCGAATATAGTACCCGTAGGTTCCGTATCATAAGGACCCCAAAATAAGGTATCCCCCAATTTTCGGAAACTCCCATTTGGGTTTAAGGAGTAAGCCCGGGTCATTTTCACTGAAAGCTTTCCCAGATGTTTTGGACTCTCTGGTCAGTTAAGGGGCTTGGTAGGCTGTAGGATTTCGGGTTTAGGGTTTGGGTGTTTAGGGTGTTATCCTGAATCGATCTGGGTTGGTTATTTGTTATGATGAGTTAAGCTACATTCCTCAATTATAGATTGTTGGTCTTTGGGATGCTTTTAGCCGGTAAGGGCCTCGGGCCGCTCACGACCTCCAACCTGTTTTCTACAACCTTGAGTGTCCAAAGGGCCCAACAGATAGGTATGTGGAGTAAAAAGGCGTGGCATGAACCCTCAATTATGGCACATCTTTCAACCCGAAACCCCAAACCCTAAACCCCAAACCCTAAACCCCGAAACCCTGAACCCTAACCCTACCCAGTAAAATGCATTTGAGAGTCTTGGCCCTTGACTTGAAGCATCATACTTGTTCTCTGGTATCTCAGATATTTTGTTGGGGGTCTAGCCGTTGTGCTTGCCACTTTGTCGAAGGGTGAACCAGGCGGTCTAGGTCAGAGGGTTCAAGATTTAGGGTTTAGGATGGTTTAGGTTTCAGGGATTGGGGTTTTGGGATTCAGGGGCTTACAGGCTTTGGGGCTTCGATTTTGGATCTATATCAACTTCTTGACCCCGGCTTCATTTGGATGTTATTGGCTGCCTTCTGCGCCTTGTTGTGTTTTGTTTTGCAGTGTGGTAGCTCATGCAACTGCACCCTAGAATGCCCCAAGCCGAACTCCGCTTTGGTTTCTTTGCCGTATGGGCTTAGTGCAGCGACCGAAGCCAGGATTTTAACCTACGAATACTACCTTGATGAAGGTTTCGGGTGCAACTTTAGGCTTTACCAATTTTGTGTTGTAACGTTGAGAACGTAGGGTCTGAGCCAAGGAGAACTTTGATGCTGCCCGGCCGCAAAGGTCTGTTGGCCATGCTTGTCCTGCGACCTAAACAGGAGAGGTCCGGAACACTAACTCCTACTTGAAGGCTCATGGGACTTAGTAAGTAAGGTTATAAGTAGGTTATAAGTTATAATTAGGATAACCCCACTTAGGGGACTTATAACCCCACCTATAATCTACTTACTAAGTCCCATGATCCTCTAAGTAAAGCCAGACCAATTGTCAATTGACACTAGGGAACCAACCTAAGGCAAAGTGCTGGTGTTTTTCTGATCACGATTTTTCCTAATACTAAGTCTTAGTATTATGCCGATGATGCTCATGATTAGCTGATTAGCCTTACTATGACCAACATGGTGACAATGATTGATGAGTTGTCACTGTTATCACTGTTACTCTTGTTCCTCTGACTTATCCTCATATTGTTTTGATGCAGCCGACCACTGTAATTCTTACACTTCCCAATCTCAGCAATAGTCGTATTGGCTTGACACAGCCAGCCATACCATCATATCCGGAGTGCGGCCGCGAGGTCGGTATGATCATATAATTATTGGTTACCAACGCATGTGGAAGGCTTAAGGCGTGGGTGGGGGATTCATGGTGTTGTAGGTGTTTAGGGTCTTCTGGCGTTCGTGTTACTTAAAGAGGTTTTCGCCAAACAAGGATACTTTAGTGAACCCTGTGAGATGCGTTCAACAGTGAGATCAAAGAGCGGCCGGTTTGCATGTGTGACTGTGACTTCTGAGATTGTGGCATTCTCCGACTTCTCTCAGAACATTATCAACGTGGACCAATACCGTGCTACTCACAGACCGCAGGTAGGATCCCAGAAAACCACCGGACCGCGGAATCCCAAAACCGATAAATTAAATTTCAACCTAAGCAGCAGAGGTTATCATCATGGACCTGGATGACCCTCTCGAAGGAGGTCCCTGCTACTGGCTCTACTGCCAGGCGTTGCCCCAGCCGAATCATGGGTTCGTCAACTTTGAAATGAGGGGTTATTCTTTCTGCCACATTGTTGATCATTTAGATGTTGTGCGTAGTATGGTGGGCTTGTGTCCGTGTTACGATCGCCTTTCTATGCTCAGTTTCCGTTTGCACTGCCAAGCAGGCTGGGTTTCTGTGAGGTTACCGGTTGCCTTTCGTATGTGCCTCTTAAAATTGTATCGATACTGCATGCATGTCTAAATTGAAAGCCTTCCTCGCGACAACTTAGATAAAGAGACTGTCATGTCGTAGATGCCCCAATCATCAAGACTGGACAGTGGCCCAGATCATTTCAAATCCTCAGGGTCCAACTACCAACCTAGTAGGGCTTTGGGTACCCAAGTTCATACTCTGGATGCTCCAGAATTTGGGCACTTGGACCTGTAGGGGAGCTTTGCCCAGCCCAATACCCCTTAGTTAAGGAATATAGCCTAAATCGTAAAATGAACCCCATTCTAATTTAGGGTATATTCCTTAATGACGGCGTATTGGGCTCTCTGGGTGCTGAACCCAGAAGCTATACCCTCTGGGACAGCATTGCAGAATGCGGGTAGACTCCGATTCACCGGCTTACACGGGCGTTTGAAAGACTGGATTCCATAAAACACCCTACCTTAACCCTGACTATCCTACTTTTAAAGACTTATATAAGGAAATCATCTTAAGGAAGCCTATAAAGGACAGTTTCAGGTAAACTCTAAACCCCTCGTGGGAAAGGATCTCATTCCAGATTGCAGGCTCTGGGTCTTGTCGGTCATGTGGCTGATATCAAATGATTCTTCAGCCTTTTCAGGAGTTTTATGAGATGTGCAAGAGCAAGCTCAATCCCGGTGGGATTCTGGTGACACAGGCGTGGGGCTTGGCGTTCACGGCTCAAGGCTTCGGTAAGGTTTAGGCTTAACTGGATTCTTGTTAAGGAGCTTGATTTAAGTTACCATTAATGGGATCTGTGGTAAATAATATGGTTTCTTTGTTCTGGTAACTTAAATTGAACTCCTTAACAAGAACCCAGTGTAGGTCTTCTGACTTCGTTCTTTCATCATTTTGAGATCGAGTGCAGACTGAAGGATTTCAGCTTTGGGTACCCAGAGGCTCCATTATGGTACCATTATGGAATGAGGCCCCAAAGCACCATCAACATGAGGGTTTTAGGGGCTTAATTCCATAATGGCGCAAAATTAAACGTTCACATCGTGATTTTTGCACCGAGCTTAACTTCTCCGCAAAAATCAGAGTAGAGTGTTTGGGCACAGAAGCCCTACCATTTGGCCCGGGTGCTTGGGCTATCTAGGGTGATGCTGCGAATCGGCGTCTTGCTTGGAGGGTCTAGGGCCTCAATAGTTGTTCCCAAGACTTACAAGTATCGCAACCCCAATAGGATACCGTTTAGGGTACTTCTAGCTCTGCCCCCCTCCTAGTAGTCACAGGCAGATGAAACACTGGCCGCAATCTGGATCCCTCGCACCCCCGGCGTGCCCGCAGCCTACGGACCCTACGCCGTAAACCCAAACCTTTAAAACAGTAAACCCTGCAGCTGCTTGGACAAAGGTGCTAAAACAGCAATAAACCCTAAGCTCAATAACCAACAAAGCCTGCAACCCGACAACCCGAACCCTAAACTCATAAACCGAAAACAGAAAGCCTCATCCCTAAACCCTCAACCCCAACCCTAATCCCTCAACCCCAAAAAATCCCTCATCCCCAAACCCGAATCCCTAAACCCTAGAGGCTCATGCCCTACGCCTTGTTTAAAGTAATTAATATCTATATAACAGATCCTAACCAGAAAACTGGGTATCTTAAAGCAGGGGTAGGGTATGACCCTCTACGTAATACTTGGAGGATCATGGGACTTAGTAAGTAAGGTTATAAGTACCTTAATTGGGTTATAAGTGTAGTTACCCTAATTATAACCCCAGTTACTAAGTCCCATGATCATTTCAATACACCCTAAACCCTAAACCCCATAGATCCCTTTAAGGAACCCGAGTTACTAAGTCCCATGATCCTTTAAGTACCTCAACCCTTGCAGCCCTTGACTCTTTCGGCTCGATGACTTCTGGCGCGGCAGGCCAGCGGTGCCGGTGTCAAGCAGTACAAGGCTCGCAGAGATCCCTAAGGCACCATGTATATACGTGGATATATAATATATATATATATATATATATATATATATATATATATATGTATATATATACATATATGTATTTATATTTATATTTATATTCACGTCATGTATGCATGTATGTGTATATATATATATATATATATATACAAATTTAAATGCATGTATGTGTACATATATGCACTTGCACATATTTGCACACACATAATTCTCTCTCTCGCTCTCTCTCTCTCTCTCTCTTTATTTTTCTCTCTTTCTCTCTATGTACCTATCTGTCGCTCTTTCTGTCTGTCTGTCTGTCTGTATGCCTGTCTGTCTGTCCGTTTTTACATATATATAGCATTACATATACATAGGTACGAATGTATGTGTACTTAGGCTTTGCAAAAGGTATGTCAGAACCGCATTAAGGCCGATGTAGACGCTATCAATGTGGGCACCTGGAACGTTAGGGGATGTCCGCCAGGCTTAAGGTTGCTAGCTGCGTTGGGAAGGTGTGGGGCTGAGGGTTCACCCAAACGGGTTTAGGGTTGGGGCTTAGGGTTAAGGGCGGGTTGGGGCTTTAGGGTTTACGATGGGGGTTAAGGGTTTAGGGTTCGGGGCTGAGGGCTCAGGCTTTGGTGAAGGGTCCCGTCTTTATCATCACGAAGGACAGCAGGGTTCGACATGAACCAGCTTGAAGAAGGATTGCTGACAGGCGACATCCTATTAGCGATGCTATGATGGAGCTCGTTTCGCTCTGAAATACAGGAGCTTGGAGGTGCCAAACTTCTGCAGATTCAGCCCCAAACAGACCCCAACACCCTGTTGAGTTCTTATATAAGGCCTCCATAAACAAGCCATGAAGCGTGAACAAGGTTTGAGGGCACCTTTCGAAGGAACACTAAGGCCTTTGTTCTAGTTTGAGAGCGATGTTTCTGATGCACTGGGGCGCCTTCTGGCGTGAAGGGACTTAACAACCCCAAATTCTGAGGTTTAGGGTAGGGAGCTTGTAGCAAGTATGTAGATGCGAGCTGAATTCCGGACTCGAAACCACATGCATGTATGTATGCATGTATGTATGCATGCATGTATGTATGCATGCATGTATGTGTGTATGCATGTATGTATGTACGTACGTATGGATGTGTCCATGCAGTCATGCATCGATACACACATGTGTGCACAGCCTAACGGTTTGACATCTGAATCTGGTCAGGGCTCACTACTTTGTGAACTTCTGCCTGTGTGCAGGCAGTTCTGTCACCGGTGCTGAACACCCTCAGCAAGGCAGAGCCACGAGCACACACACACACACACACACACACACACACACACACCGATAGACCCTGGAAAGCCTCATCGCCTCTGTGTTAAGATGAGAGTTTCTAGTGGCAGCGAGTGCGAGATGCATGAGCGTAGAGTCCTGCTGCACGCCATTGCAAGATAACCGAATGAATGCTAGACGCCCGGGATGCTGCATCGTTGAGCTCTAAAGTTTAGGGTTTAAGTTTAGGGGGTTTGTGGGTTTTAGAGCTCAGGCTTGAACCCAAGACTTGAGTTGACAGTGTATTGGTCCATTGGTAGCTGGTAGTAGCAGTAGCAGCAGCAGCAGCAGCAGCAGGAGCAGGAGCAGGAGCAGGAGCGGCAGCAGTAATCAGCAGGTGGCTGTGGCAGTAGCAGACGTCGTCATAATAGTTGTGGTTACAGTCTTAGTCGTAGCGGCGCAAATATGAAGGCCAGCTGTGGCACGCGCGGCAGTGGGGTGTTTTTCGCTTTGGCCAAGGCGTAAACAACGACAGTGGCAATAGCAGTCATGGTCTCAACTTCTCGCAAGAACAGGCTTGTGTAGTGAGCATTGGTATGCTGGTACAGGCATTTTGCCATGGTCTCTGCATGTTTGCCGGCATCCCTCGCCGATGAAGCTCAAGGGGGGCAAGGGGTTAGAATGTGTGTGTGTCCCCAAACCGATAAAGCTAGCAGCATTGCAACCGTCACGCATCAACCTAACAAACCCTCAACCCAGAAGCCTGATCGCAAACTCTGCAACCCCTATCATAATCCCTGTCCGTCTAAGCCCTTTGGAATGCCGGAGCCCAGAACGCTGTACGCACCCCAAACCTTCATGTGCTTGCCCCGACAAAAACAGAAAACCGGCAACCGGAACCCCGACTAACCCACCTTTTTCGGGACTGAGGGGTAGGTTTTATAGGGCCCCCTCGATCCCGACACCCGGTCCTTCACACCCTAACCCCCTTAACCATCTTCACCTAAGCTCTAGAACAACATGTAACCAAGCGACTCCCAGACATTGGGCTACACCCAAACACACCCTAAAGCCCTGCAACCCTAAGCCTATACCATAGAGTCATAGTGTCATAGAGCCCCAAAGCTTCCAACCCGACAAAGCCCTCCAACCCGATAGTCCTAAACCCCTAAACCCTAAACCCCTAAACCGCCTAAACCCTAAATTGCTGGATCAATTCTCCGCAGCATGGAGACGTCAGATGGCGAGTCCAGGGGACTGTTGGCAGAGGTCGCCGTGAGAGATGCGAAGGCAATTGGGCGGTTTTGGGTGTACGATGTAGGCTTCATATCATACCCGGTGTAGCCATAGTCTCCGGTGTAGTTCCTTCTGCTGGTTATAAGGGCCTTCCCATCCCGCTGCATAACCACCAGAGACAGAATCCAGGTTTTATCTGCCTGGGTTTCAGGCAAAGAAATCTCGGTGGGATGAGTTTCTCGTGTTCGTCCGCCGGTTTCTTCCCGTCTCGTCGGGTGCCCTGGTTTCTGCACTCGCGGGTTCGAGAAGTTTTCGACATAGACCCAGGGGCTCCATCTACTACCTTTATCTACGTCCCCAAAACCGAAACAAGAATGGTTTTCCGGGACCTAGTCCATATAATGGGTATTTTTTATGGAGCCTCTAGAAAAAAAGCGCGACAGTATGGGGATGAAGTGCGAGCAGCCCTTGTCTGGCAGCCACACTACTGTAGCGAGTCTTCTTTTAGGGTTTAGGGTTTAGGGGTTTAGGTTTTAGGGGTTTAGGGTTTAGGGTTTAGGGGTTTAGGGTTTAGGGTTTGTCATCCCCCATCGGTTAGCAATTTCGTAGCATTTCCAATTTCTGCCACCCTGCGCCCAACACCCTGACCCTAAATCCTAAACCTAAAAGCCCCAACCCGAAGCAGCAGACCCCTGAAGCCTATAACCCCAAACAACTGCCACCCCGAACCAAGAATGCGATACGGGAAGTACACACTCCTGAGCACTGTTGGCTCCAAGTTCAGGCTGTCTGCAGAGCTGATGCGACTTGGCAAGGCTTACAGGCTTTAGGGTCAGGATTTAGGGAGGGCATTCAGGATTTGATTTGAGTGTCTTCGACGGCCTCGTGCGCGGCTTGTATTCTGAAATTGCCAGCTAGAATATACTCCCCCCCCACTCTTGTTGTTTTAGAGCTTTCAGGAGTTTCGGCTTGGTTGCAATGAGTCAGAGGTTGGTTGAACTGCTTTTGGGATGCGGATTCTAGTGCTTTTCTTCCCTTCACCTCGGAGACTCGACCCCTAAAAGCCCTTGGCGTGGACCACCAACGCAACAACTTGGACCCCTTGAAGCACCCTACACCCCCTAAAACACTGTACACCCATGAACCCTTAAATGCCCCTAAACCCTAAGCCGCCGCAATTCCTGAGGTCCGAACCATTAGAGAGACCCTTACATTACCGTTCAGAGCCAAAGACACCAGGAATCCGTCGCTGCTGGCGGACGAAGGCAGATTCAGACATTCCTTAAGCTTTTGATGGAGGTATGCAGGTTAAAAGGGTCCAGGGCCCGGGGCATGGAATTTAGGGATATTGCGCTACATTCGTTGGGTTTTGGGATGCGGCCTTTTGCGTTTGGGGGGGTTGAATCTTGGCCTTTGGGTTTAGTTCTTTGGGTTTACCGTTTTTTTACATCTTGCCGAAGCCAAAAATGTGTGGAGGCTCAGGGCTGGTTGCAGGTTTCAGGCTGTGATGTTTGTGGCAAGTCGTACGAGTGCGGAGCAGACAGCATAACGACAAAGTGAGCTGCAGTGGAGCAGGTTCGTCAAGACATGTGCCTGCATCGCCGTTCTTTGGGTGCTCCTTTCCGTCTTCATGGGGCACCACGGCTGCAGCATGCTCTGACGGGGAGGGTAAGTGGTGCATGGCGTGCACATTACGGCGTTCATGCCGCGGTGGTTTGTGTGTGGAGGACCCTCTGAACCCATTCGAGTGAGTCCGGGCGATAACAATTCCCTAGGCCACCCAGGCTCCAGATATACTAGCAGCATGTTTTTTTGGTCCCAAAAGACCATCCCTATGATGGGTTTAGAGATTTAGCTCCCCAATGATAGTGTGTGTGTGTGTATATATATATATATATAAAGATAGCCTCTTGGCCATGAACCATGGGTTGCTGGGTTACATATTGTTAAACTCCACGTGCCTCAAGGGGCACGGTTTTCCAACCTTTTTCGCCTTTGCCTGATTAAATCGGTAGTAACCTTCTGTAGGTAATTGGAGCCCTAGAAGAACCCATAAACCCTCAACCCAGGTGGGAGTTTCCGAAAATAGGGGACAAGGTACCCCCCATTTTCGGAATGTCTTTTCCTACCCTAAGGCTCCGAAAGTGGTCATGGGCTTTCTGGGGGAGGGTTCGGGCTTTGGGGGCTAAGGTTTGGGATCTCACTAGGAGGGTCCAGGAGCTTTGGGGTAGGTAGTACGAGGGAGAGCCACATTAAAGGGGACCCCTCTGAACCCTACTTCTGGCTCTCGTAAAAGGGACCATATTGAGAGGGCCTGTATCCCCATTTGAAGAACGGTTCGTTGGCTGCGAGAAAGCCGCGGAACGAGGGTTCAGGGTGTCGGGTACATGTTGTAGGGTCCTGAACCACGCGAGACATACCCTAAGGGTCCAAGTACGCAATCATCATATACTCTCATATCTACTACCATCCTAAACCCACGTGGCTCACTATTGGGTCATGGGTCTTTTGGACGCTTCGGGCCTCGGTATATATCTTCATGGTTTTAAGGTGAGCCCCGAACCTTGCAACCCTGAAGCTTGCAGCCCCGACACATGCAATCCTCACACCATACACCTCAAGCATAGTCTGTGGCTACCTTGTTTCCCCTAGTAGCCGGGGGATTATCCTTTTATACTTTCGGGGATCATATCACCCCCTGTAGAACTGATATGTAGTTTTGGCTGTTCGGAGCTTATGAACTTAGCAACCAAATCCCTCATCTGAGGCTTCTGGCCGGCTATTCCTTCACGAAGTTGCTCCTTGACCTGGGCAGTGCTGGGGTTTGGGGACTTTAGGGTTTAGGGGCTCCGGGACTTCAGGGCACTTTAGGCTTTAGGGTTTAGGGGGTTAGGGTTTAGAGGTTTCGGGTTTAGGGTTGAGGGGTTAGGGTTTGGAGGTTTAGGGTTTAGCGTTCAGGGGTTTTGGGTTAGGGTTCAGGGTTTAGGGTTTAGCGGTTCGGGCGGCGGGGGGGGGGGCGCTCGTCATCGCAATTATAGTTATTAAGGGTTCAATGTTCAGAGTTGGGGCCTGAGACTTCTACGGTTGATGATATAAATCCTGCATTACCTTAAGGACCCTAAACTATGGGAATTATGGTATGTGCCTTATTATGGGTACTGCAGGATTTATATCATCAACCGTAATTGCTGCCATTTTATTAGCTGCGGGGAAATGCTTCATGTGTAAATCAGCTGTCCTGTTGTGGGAAGTACTTCGGCAAGGAGCTTTTGTCTAAAGTCACCTCGGAAAGCTAGTCTTTGTGCAGTATCCCATGGCAGCTTCAAGAGTCAGCACACAAACAGCCGAACAGCCCCAAAATCTTGAACCCCAACTCTAAACCGTGAGCTTTAAGCAGATCAGAGGCCTTGAGCCATAAGGGCGCATGACTCACAACTCTAAGCCCGAAAACCAGAATCCTGACCACTAAGCCCGGGGTAACCAAGCCAAAAACCTGAACCCTGGGTGTTTGGTAAACTAACCCGAAAACCAAAATCCTGAGCCTTAAACCCCAAACAGCCAAACCGAAAATCCTAGATCCCGGGTGTTTGGGTTTCTCGATGAGGTCCCTACACCCTAAACCCCAAGCCCTAAGCCCAAAATCCTAAACCCCAAACCCAAGGTGCTATGGCCCTTTCAGTGGCCTCGACGGCTTGCTTCACTCTGTTGGCTTTGTCTGCAAGGCCAGCACCCAGAGTTTAGAAGTACTTAAGTAGAAAGCACCCGGTTTCAGGAATTAGGGCTTAGGGAGCACCCACAGGATCCAAGTACCCAATTAGTACGGGTTTACATCCCTGGTTCCATTCTCTGAAAGGTTCTTTGTTTTCAGGTTCTTTGTGCTTCAAACCCGACTATTTGGGCACTTGCAACCTCAGGCGCAAGATTTCGGGTTTGAGGCCCGACGTTTAGAGTTAAACGCCGGAGGCTATGGCTTCAGGTTTCACAGTTTCAGGCGAGCGTTCACGTTTCAGAACTTAAGGTGCAAGCTTTCTTGTGTTCAGTATTTGGGGTAGAAGCTTCCAGCAGGAGTACCCAGAGACCCAACAACTCTAGTATCCCTTAATTACCGGTTCCGCCATGCATTGCCAGTGAGCCCTAAACCCCAAACCCTAACCCCTCCCTCCCCCCCAACAAAAAACTAAACCCTAAGCCCCTAAACCCTAAACCCTAAGCTGACCCGTTGGAATTTGCCGTGACAGGTGGCAACACCAGGCAAGAGTCCCCTGAGCCAATCCAAGAATCCGGGTAGCCTATCCTAGGACCTAGAGTACTTAGTAGCTAAGTGGATACACTTTACACACATTTTGGGGATAATACGGGCCACTATAAAGCTGAAAGTGTACACTTCTTGGGGCTTCTGAACTCAGCAACTAAGACTAAGAGTAGGCCCTTATTCTCCTTTTTAGGGTTCAGGTTGCGTCATAAGCCCCTTTAATCCAATTTCTTATTCTTGGGTCACTCTTGGGTCTAGTATCCTAGTTTCTTAACCTTTGTTTCCTCAGGGCAGAGTGTCAGCTTGGAAAGGTCTAGAGTAGAGGTTTGGGATCTCAGAAACCTTTGCGAAGCCATGGCTTCCACAGGACGGGCAGATTGCGCCGCAGATGAGCAAGTGTGACGATAAGTCTTTCTGCAATGCAGGCTGGTTCTGGTTTGGGATCTAGGGGTAGAGGGTTGTAAAACTGACCAAAGACCTACCTTTCCAGTGTTCCTATATTACATAGGTCCTGAATCAACTGGAAGGTTGCTTGGGGTTTAGGGCCTGGGCTTCGGCATATTCCTTGGTCCTTCAGAATTGGCGATGTCCTTCATCGACCCGGTTACAGACAGCATGATGTAGCCCCTCAGCCCTAAGCCCCTCCTGAACTTCAAAGGAGTGCATGACCCAGACCCAAGCCCTTTCCCTGAGGCCCTAAGGGTCCAAGTATTTGCTAATCATGTACTCTCCTACATATTGAGCTACAGTAGCTTAAACCCTAAACCCTAGACCCTTAAACCCTAAACCCTAAACCTCTAAACCCCTAAACCCTAAACCCTAAACCCCGAGTCCTTTGGACCCCTAGGGTTGAATCCTACACCCAAAGAGGATCTCTTCGGTCTTTCGTGTAAATTTAGGGACCCAAAAAGCACTTAAGCATAAGCATTTTATGGTGATATCCCTACTTTATTGGCCTTCCTACTTTATTCGCCTTCTTTTTAAGGGGGTGTATATGGGATATCCCAGATGTTGACTGCTTCGAGTTTGGCAGGCGGTGGGGTACTTTAGATCCAAGCCGCCACACATGATTTCCTCCCAAAGCTTCACTGCGTCGGGGGCGATAGAGCTTCAAAGGTTTGAGGGCAAGTTTTAGTTTGTTGACTTTGTTGTATGCCGGTGTCGATCAGCAGATCTGTCTGTCTGTCCGTCTGCTGTTCCATCGGCCCGTCAATGGTTTAGATGAGGTTTTGTGACCCGGACAGCTAGCCGGTCAACTTGTATCTTGTTAATGTGCTGACTGCATGCCGTCTCTCCAGTGCTGTGTCTGCTAAGCAGGGTTGTGCTGTCGCTCGAGTTAGCAACGACCCGAGCCAAAGATCTAAGATGCATTTGCTGCAACCGCTGTGTAATCTCCAAAGGCTCACCACCCGAAGAAACCTCGCGCAACAGGTGCAGGAACCTTGGCTAGACTAGGTTGGCGCCCAAAACCCCTTGACTACCGACTATAGCTTCGAATATAGCAACTCTGATTATGATGTCAATGCAATCAGGGGCTGCAGATTAATATGCCGTGCTGTTTACCACGGCTTCAACTCGATTCCTTAATGACGAGAGGGCTCTGAATCCCTACATGTGACTCTTCGGTCAGATGATGGGCCTATGTATACACCGGAGAACGTCACCGACACCCTGGCGGCTTGTCTTTAACAAAAGGGTTAGGGTTTAGGGCTGTAGGGCTTAGGGGATCGCTATAAGCTATTGCACGGTGCAGGTCTGCGCTAAAGCGGTTTGTTGCGGTTTGGGAGTTTCGGATCTTGATTTGGGGACGTTTTGGGTACCATAATAAGTGTTCTTTCAAAGGGGTCTATAAGGATGGCTATAAGGGGCATTTTTGGGGCGTTGTATAGGGGCCTTATAAGAATTACCAATACTATTGTTGGGGGTTCCTTGTTATATTGTTAGTATCATGGGCTGCAAATAAGACCCTATTAATTGCTAAGGCCCGATTTGAGGGGGCTTCGGGTTTGGGCCGTGTGTGCTTTTGTTTGCCACGGTGTGCATTGAGTTTCGGGTTTCGTGCCCAGGCTTGGAACCTGTAAACGTGTTTTGTCTAGCAATCTTCTTCAGGGTTTAGGGTTGAGGGCCTTGTTTAGCTTAGGCTCCCCAGGTCGGGTTCAGGGTTTAATTCGGGGTATTCGAAGAACGGGGTGTTGTAGCTTGATTTCGGCTTCTGTCCGAAGACCTTGACCCTGCGGTCAAACTTCTCCAAAAGCCGTAGCACGTAGGACCCCATGTGATTTCTGAAGCCCTGACCGTTCTGGTTTGGGTAATTAGTAGCCCCCCCATATATACCCATTTAATGGTCCATATGCGCATGTAGGTGCCTAGGACCATTTGTCATCCTGAGCCCTAGGGGTCCATGTACCCACAAAGCATATACTTTGGGCCCAATGTACCTTTGTAGGGAGTACTTTAGGGCCGATGTATATACTATATGAGTACATGGACCTTGAGGGAAACCCTAAACCCTCTAAGCCTTAAATCCGGGCTCTTGGCGCGACCTCCATAAAGCCTTACCTAGAGGACCATTTTTTTTAATTTTGGAATTATAGGTCCCCAAAGCCATAATATGGATGATCTTTTGGGACCTAACTCTGTAGTGGCAGTACACACAGGACCCTCTGAGTTAACAGAACCCACCAATTCCCGAAGCACCGTTCGGAAACCGTTCGGAAACCCGATCAAAGCTTCCAAAACCCTGCAAAAGTGGAACACAAGAGACCCTAAAGACCCAACCCCGCAAACCCCTAAGCCCCTAAACCCCTAAATCCCCAAAACCCTAAAACCCTATCCTTGAACCCCTAGACGTCCCTAAGCCTCTAAACCCCTAAGCTCCTAAACCCCCAAACCCCCAAAACCCTAAGCCCCTCAATCCTTGAACCCTTAGACGTCCCTAAACCTATAAGCCGTCAAAACATGTTCGCAAGCGCTGAGGGTGTCTGGGCTCCGGAGTGTACATCAACGCAGCTTCTGGAAGCCTTCAGGGAGTTCAGCGGCTTGTTGGACAATTTCCTTTAAGGGTTTAGGGTTCCTTTAATTCAATTAAGGGTTTAGGTTTACTTTAAGGGTTTAGTTTCGTTCCTTTGCAACCCTTACTTTTATTTTTACATGTTGGTGTTGCCATTAGGTCTTGTTCTTGTCATTCTTATGATGATAAGTTACTACTGTTGCGAGTAGTCGTCTTGGTCTGTTGTCTCGTTTGTTTTCGTGGGGCTGCATTGCCGGTCCCAAGTTGTATGCGATGCCTGCTTTCGGGCTCTGGTGGCTAGG
Organism: Symbiodinium sp. CCMP2592; assembly: GCA_905221615.1. Taxonomy (NCBI): domain Eukaryota; class Dinophyceae; order Suessiales; family Symbiodiniaceae; genus Symbiodinium; species Symbiodinium sp. CCMP2592. The sequence continues at coordinate 917,179 of CAJNDT010001125.1, forward strand.
CACGTCGAGACTTTTGAAGCAGGGTCTATGTGTCTTGGCAGCTCGGCACATGTTTGGGACTCACGGTTTGGGAGCTGGACTTGCAGCACAGGAGCAAAAGCGAGAGACCCGGCAGCTTCACACTACGACAGGGTGCTTTATAGAAACGACCAGCTGGTGTCCGTTTTATGATGATACTACTGGGGTCCCGTTTAGGACACTTTTTTCAGGTGTCGTTTTATTTCGGTGACTTCAAAGAAACCCTAGTTTGGAGAACTGCCCAACTTTACGAACATTATGCTTTGTCTGCTATGTAGCCCAGCAATGCACTACTGAGGTAGCAGGAAAGCCCTGGAGTATGCCCTACACCCTAAGCCAGTGTAATCAAGGGCCTGGGCTGTGTTAACTAGAGATTCGCCATGTGCTGTTGAGCATGTTCTAAAGGGTGGTTTAAGGTTTAGATCCTAGGGTTTTAGGGTTTAGGGGTTTAGGGGTTTAGGGATTTATCCTATATGCACCCCCTGCACCCCGCGCACCTTGAACATATCACTTGGATGCCCTCAAGGTGCGGCCCAGCCATTCTCGCTGGTTACCTTCAGGTCACGGCCAGGAAAAGAAGGACACTTGGATTTCAAACTCGGCATGATTTGAGCCCTCAAAGTTGAGGGGGTTTAGGATTCCTTTAAAGGGATCTATAGGGTTTCCTTTAAGGGTTCCTTTAAAGGGTTTAGAGGTTGTAGGGTTTAGGGGTTGAGGATTCAGGGTTCAGGGCCTTAGGCTTTTGGAATTCGGATTAAGGCATTGGAGTTTAGGGTAAGGGTTTAGAGTTTAGGGTTTTAGCGTTCGAGCCTTCAACCCGGAGACTCACAAACAAAAAATTTCGTAGACAAATGAGCCTAAAGGGTCCATGTACCCAACTAGTATGTACATTGGCCGCGATGTACCTTTGTAGGGACTAATTACTTTAAGGCCTAAGTATATCCGATTTGGTTACATGGACCCGGAGGGAAAAGTATAGAGTTTTTGCAGAGGCTCTCACCTCTTGTTGTCAGCATTGAGGCCCCTGCGTTCCCAGAGATCTACATAACCCCTAAGGATAATCAATGCTCCGTAGGGGCTAAGGGTTTAGGATTCCAGGTTCAAGATTTAAGCGATCGTGGATTGAAGCATTCTTGAACAGTTCGTTCTTAATCAAGGGAAAGGTCTTCAAGTTGAAGAAGGAATACCCTAATCCCCTAAACCCTAAACCCCAAACCCTTCAGTGCCCTCGAATGGAAGATCTTGGCGTTTATGAGTTCTGATCTGTCTCTTGGAACCAAATCCTAGGATGGATATGGTAGGTTACTCATGGGTCTATAAATGGACCCGAAGACTCTACCTTGTTAAGGACTTGTTTCAGGAAATCATAGACCTCTAAAAAGACAGGTTTCTCATGGGTTTATCGGTTTTGTTGAGGCTCGCTTCAGGTGAAGTGCAGGGTGTGGGGTTGAGGATTTCTTTCTCAGGATGTGAGACTTCTTGGCTGGTAGAGCTCTGGACATCATTGCAAATGTTTGTGTACAGTATCGCCATGCTCTAAGCTTACCTTTGGTTAGTAGGGAATGGAGGCATGGGATACAATTATAACTACTAATACTACCATTCTTCCATTCCCTACTAACCAAAGGTAAGTAAGCCCAAGCTCTCAGCCCAGGGCAGGATCTGAACACTGTTTCTCTGTCCACTCAGTTTGGTTTCGGGCTCTGTCTCCTCGGTAGGGTTTCGGGTTCCCTGGCTGACGTGATTCATTGGGCTGCATCTACCCGCCTTCTCCATGAAAAATGAAGCCCAACCCGAAGAAGTGAAGTAGTGCTCCCTCACTCCTAAACCCGAAATTCGGTTTAGGGTTTCGGGGTTTAGGGGGTTTATGGTTTAGGGTGCTGCTCCGAATGCGTGACAGGCCAGGAGACCTTGAACCTGAAGGCCCCGGTTTGATCGCTTTTCGGTTTCTAGGGTTTTTCGGAAGGAGATGTGGCTTGAGGCTTCTGGAGTTTGGATGTGATATGACGTGATGATTATAGAATAGGCTTTCTATTCGGGGTATAGTTTACTGGAGGTAGTGTTCTTGCTGGGTTGAGGCTTTGGGTTTACGATTTTCACCACGAGCGAAGCGAGTTTCAATGGCTTCAGATGGGACTGCGGTGAGCCATGCAGTCGTTGTCACATGCCTGGCAGTTGATGTGCAAAGTCCTGCACTACCTCAATAGGAATATGTACTACTGGCAGAGAACGCAGGCTTTCGTCACTGAGCACCCCATATCAGCAGCATTAGCCCGGGCATCTTTGACATCACCCTGATGCCCCGTCACCCTGATGCCCCGTCTGTTCGGCAGTGCCACAGAAGCTCCCGTCGTCATCATCACCGCCCGACGCCCTGAGTCCAAACCCCGAACTGCACAAATATATATATATATATATATACACACACACACACAGACACTAAACCTCAGCCGCCTTAAAGCCGGAAAGATTGAATTTGTGCGATGCGTGCTTGCAGGATGAACGGTTGCCCCAACATGCCCCCTGTGAATTGGCAAAGTGCAATTTGCATTCTCAAACTCGGTCTCCCAATAAACCCATGTTCACTTTTTGCGGCCTTAGGTTCCTTATACCACTTCCCGAACTACCCATTACCAAAGAGAGATCCTTGTTTATTGCTAGGTTACTGGAAATGCTAGTGATGCTCAAACCCTTAGGCCCCAAGCTGTTAGCAGTAGCAGGTAGTATCCCTATATGCTCCATGTTTACTAGGTTCCCCAATGTACCCTTTTGCCCTTCCTGTTTGTCTTTTTCGACCCCCTGTCAAAATTGAATAATAAACGGCAAAGGGTGCCCTCGTTACCCTCATTAAAGGGCTACTGCGGAACCTAGTAAAGAAACGCCTCAGGCTTGGTGGCTTCCAGCCCCCGGGGACGATGGCAGCACACCCCGACACTCGGAGAGAAGCTGTTGGGATCTGTCAAGCGTTGTGGGTTCCTAACCTGTAACCTGGTATCACCCATATATCCTTATAGTATCCCTCATAGATCCCTTCAAGGAACCCTATAAACCCAACATGACCTAAAGCCTGACTCATGAAGGGGCAGGTCTCATCCCAGTCTGGGTGCGGATCGAGATGAGGTTGAGGATGCGGTGTTCAGGTGCAGGCTCTAGGAACTTAGGATTTAGGGCTTTGGGGTTTTGGAGGAATCAGCAGGTAATCAAACTTCAGGATCAGAGGCGCTTTTCATGAGTTGGCAGTTTCGCGCCTCGGGGGTGGGTTGGATGCTACTGGGCTGGCTTTTCCATGATGCAGCGCAGTGCAAGGCATCATCGTCCAGCACGGGAACAACGTTGACTTCAACGACAACACCGCCACCTGGCTCAGAGTCTCCTTCGTTTTGGGGTTTAGAGTTTTGGGTTTCAGGGTTGAGGCTTTTAGAGTTTAGGGTGTAGATTTTCGGGTTTGTGCCCAGAAAGGGATCCTTTCCTGTTCCTTTCCTTTAGGGATTTCATAGGGGTTCTTTACAGGGTTTACAGCATTTCGGTTTAAGGATTTAGCGTTCATAAGGGGCCTCAGGATTTAGGGTTTAGGGTTCATGGTTTAGGAGTTAAGGCAAAGGGTTCAGGTTAAGGATGTAGGTTCAGGGCTTAGGGTTTAAAATGTAGGGCTTAGGATTTAGGGTTCAGGGTTTAGGGTCTAGGACCTAGGACACTGCCAAGGTTTGCAAGGGGGGTTTCAAAAGTCAGTAGGTTTCAGACAGCGAGAGGTATGACAAACCAGAACTATGAACAGCCATGGATAATTGCTAGAGTGGTAGAGAACCAAAGCAACATGCATGTTGGTGGACACCCTAACCCTAAACCCGGTAGTAAGGCTTTTCTGGCTTCAGGCTTTCGTGTATTGTTTAGTCGAATCTAGATAACCCAAATTAGGAACGCATTCCGAGCATGTATACTTCTACTCAGACTCCCCTTGCAGATCCATTTAAGGATCCCTCTTAGGAGCCCTAGTAAAACCCCGAGCCCGGATTCGCTACAGCCACCAGAGCTCCTATCAGGTCATGCTCACTGCTTACCTTTTGCGGTCCATCGGCTTTTCTGTCCTGCTGCTGGCCGTACATACGTGGTCCCTTCCTTGTTATGTTTCTAGGGGGTTTAGGGGCACTGATTCGCACGGGCGTTTTGAAGATGGCCTTGCTTAGGGGTTTAGATCTAATTTAGAACCCATCCCCACTATAAGCAGTAAGTTCGAGATCTTAAACCCCATTCCCTAAAGCCAAACCCGTGGCTCTGACACAACGAGAAGTGTAGGTGAGACCAGTCCCTTTTGTGTTCTTTTTTTGCAAGGGTGCCGTATTGTTTTTGGACCTATAAAGCGGGACCTAATCTTGAGAAGTGCTCACCACCTAACGGCTGGAGAGTCCTCCACCATAGGAGCCCCAAGCAGTAGTTTCCTGCGGCGTTACGAGCTGCTTTTGCACTCCAAAAAACGGACCATGATGTTGTTGCTTGAATGTCGGTGGTGAGAATGACGGCCGCCAGAGGCCTTCGCCACGTTAAGTTGGCGTCAGGCGGTGGGTTTGAGTTCTAGGTCTGAACAATTAAGCATTCCTCCGTATAGTCCCTTCATAGGGTGTAAAGTTTAGGGTCTATACATTAAAAATACACCTGTCTAAAGCTTGAATTGTTAAATCCCTTCTCGATCCCTGCAGATACATGTGCATCAAGGCTGCCGAATCACCGGCATCACGGAATCCACCGCGTGGGTCAGAGAATCCGCTGGGGCTACGCAACTCAGCGTGACATGTGGTGTATGGTGCTTGGCACAGAAGCATTAAGCAAATGAGCATCCTTCCTAATCCCTAAACTCTCAAATTTCGTGATAAAGAAAGAAGCCATAATCTGCAGCAGGAAGCGCAAAAAAGGTAGGTTCCCAGACCTTCCAAAACCCCTTAATTAAGGAATATACCCTTAAATTATAGTAGGATCCTTAATATGATTTAAGGTATATTCCTTAATTAAGGGATTTTGGAAGGTCTGGGTTGTTTGATTTATAGGTACTTCTTCAACCCTAAACCTCTGGCCGGGAGCCTACAGCGACGACAGTTTCAGATCTAGGCTCTACTTCCTGGAACCTTGACGCCCCCAATTTGGGAGTTTCCCAAAATTCCGGGGTACCTTATTTGGGGGTCCTAATAAGGATCCTACTGTTTAGGGTAGTATATGTTGGTACCTGATTTTGGGGAAACTCCAATTCGGGCCTCAATGTGTGCCAATCTTGTTTTCGAGCTCTTGAATACGATGCTGGCGCGGGGTTGTTGGGCTTGTGTTAAGGCACTTCATAGACCCGTGAGCCCGAAGGACTACAATCTGTTCCCTTACTTTTTAGAATCGGGTTTGGAGGGATAGTCCAGCAAAATTCCAATACCATGAGGAGCCGGAAGGAACAGTAAGGTCAACCAGGCACCTCTATTGACCCTACAGCTCCCTGTCCCGGGAGCAACAGCTCAGTTCCAAAGCTTGTAAGCCTAAATCGTGGCTTGGATGGTCAGAGCCCATAGCGTTTTCAAAGTTTTTCGATGGTGAAGCCAGCGACTAGATCAGGTTGTTGTCGGGGGTGTATGCTAAACATATGTTCGGGAGCGCCAGGGAACGCTACTGATTATTCAGACAGCCACAGCGCTGGAGCACAACCCTCTAAATGCTATACCCCAGACCCCCAAATACCCCCAAACATCTTAAAACGCTGGAGTCTAGCGACTCAAGGATCTGTTTTTGGATGTCCTGGGCGCCTGGGACTTTGCAGTGGAGGACAAGCCCAGGGATCCCCGAACCTACTGTTTTAATGGTTAGGGTTTAGGGTTTAGGGGTTTAGGGGTTTAGGGTTTAGGGTTTAGGGGTATACCCTACGAGTATAAGGTCATAACACCAGTATTTCGTAGCATTTGGGGCTGCACGGAGTGTTTAGGTTCATAGGGTTTACCCATAAGGCTCCATAGTAGTTCCTTTTTGTGATGTAAGTTTAGGATCCTACAAGGTAATCCCAAAAAACGGAAAAACGATGGAGCCTACGGGTAGCTTCAATAAAAATCCTAGGCTTCCTTAGTATATAGGTATACAGTAGTTAAATAGTACAGCGGGTCTCAAAACCCTATTCTACGTATTAAGATCCCGGTAGCTTACTTAAAGGCTCATGGGACTTAGTAACTAGGTGATAAGTAGGTTATAATTAGGATAACCCCACTTAGGGGACTTACAACCCCATTTATAACCTACTAACTAAGTCCCAACTTAGAGGATCATGGTTTGGGGTCCAGCCTGCTCTGAGTCTGAGACTCCAAACTGCTTAGTCAAGCGGTGTTATGATAGACCTCACCCAGACCTTCCAAAACCCCTTAATTAAGGAATATACCTTAAATTATAATAGGATCCCTAATAAGATTTTAAGGTATATTCCTTAATTAAGGGATTTTGGAAGGTCTGGGCAACTCACACATCACGCAGAGAGGCTTCAAAGCAAAGGTGCTTCCAGAGTCTCCAAAATCCATGTAAGGGGATCTATAAGGGTTCCTTTGGTCTATATAGGGTTTAGGGACCTCAAATCACACATCAAACAGGGGATCCTTAGTAGGATGTCTTGTGTGCACCTGGGCAGTAGATGGTAGGTTTTGTAGGTGTGGCAACGTCGTCTTTTGCAGTTTAGCATTCACAGCAATTTTACACGTACGTGCCAGTTCTTGCGGAGACTAGCCACTTCTTTTCGAGGCTTTCACACTCACAAATCGGGACTGTGCTGATGGACATGTCTTGACTAGTGAAGCCGGGTTCTTGGTAAGGAGTTTCGTTCACAACACCATAATAGGGATCTACAGTCAACAAGATGATTACCGTGTTGTGGTGGCTTGAAACAGAATCCTGAACAAGAGCCCAGGCAATGTCTTGCTTCGGAATATTCGTGTGTATGGTACTTGGAGTAAGATCAGCATCTAGCAGATCTATGGAGGAGTTCTGGCGCTCAAGGTTCGCACGACTTCCCGCTCTCTCAAGAGCTACCAGCAATGCAGAACCTTAAGTGTCGCGCTGACTCATCATCATGCACTTCTATCAGACTCACCTACACCTAAACCGGTGTGCCTGATTCTTAGGTATGTTGGGCTCTTGTCGTTGTAATGCTCGGTTCAGGACGCCATGTAGACCTTTACTTGCACTAGGATTTTGAATTTCTGGGCCCCATGTACCCGCAAACTAGAGAGCCCTCAGCCCCAAGCCTATGTCAGGACATGAAGTCCTAAATCCTAAACCCGAAGTCTTAATGCTGAACCCAAACCCCGAGCCTTAAACCCTAAACTCTGAAATCGAAACAAGATACACCTACATAAACTTAGTTTAGGAAGCTCGTTTATGTTGTCGTGCAGGATCCGGAGGGCCTGCTTGGCGGACAGCTGGATAAGAGAAAGGTGGGAGTGATGGGCCATTCGACTCATGAGGTCCCCCTGAGGGCCTGCGGGTTTTCGTTTAGGGTTTAGGGTTCAGGGTTTAGGCTTGAGGGAAATCCTGAACTTAAGCCTAAGCGTTTAGGGCTTGGGGGGTTTTGAGGGTTAGATCTTGCGGCTGTCAGGGTGCAGTGTTTAGGGTCTGGGGTTTTGAGGGTTTTGATCGGTTTGGAGGGTTTGGATCTTAGGATTTTCAGGGTGCAGGGTCCGGGGTTTTGAGTGGGGGTTCACTCGAATCATGTAAGTTTAGGGTACTTTGGTAGGGCTCAGGGTCGAACAGCCTTCAACCAATGCTTCAGCTCCGAGTCAGCTCTGAGCCATATTAATTTCTAGGACCCAGAGTAGGTAGGCCCTTATTACCTTTTTTAGGGTTTAGGTTCCCTTACAAGCCCCTTTTTACCGAAAAAGGGCACCCTTTTTATTCCTGGGCTATACGACATGCCATAGCCGCTTCTTCCAAGACTCCTAGTGTATCAACAAGTTTGAAGGAAGGGCTGCCAAATCCCGAAACCCACATGAGCATGAACCCCGAAGCTTAAATCCTAAACTCTAAGCCCTAAACCCTAAACCCTAAACCCTAAACCCTGAACCTATCCTTTCGCAGCCCAGGTATTTCCATGGGTGGCCTTGCGGCCTTCACGGCCTTTGGCTACGAGAGACCCGGCGAAGTACATCTAAACCTTGAACTCTAAACCCTAAACACTCAATGACCTACTGCTTTGAGGGGTTATACCCTATAACTGATGATGATCATAACAGGGATTTATGTTATCATGAAGGGATCAAAACCTGCCAATTATTTGCAGGGTTTGGGGCTCCAGTAGAGCTAATGCACAGCACTTAACCCTAGATGTCCAAGCGCCCAACTATGCACTTGGGTTTAGGGTTTGTAGCAAGCGTAGGTTAGTACTCAGGAACGTAAACGATGCTCAATAAACCCTAGACCCTAAACCTCAACCCTAGACCCTAAACCCTAAACTCTAAGCAGTCCTTTCCTTACTTCCCCAAACCCTGAACCCCAGACCCTACCCCCTAAGCCGTACTTTTCTCCAAGGGTAAAAGGAGGGACCCTTAATAAGGACCCCTAGGGTATATACCCTTAATATAGCCACTATATACCCATTATATAGCCCATTATAGGATAGGGGGTTCCCCATTAAGGATCCATCCTTTTCCTTTTTGATTTTCTTTACTTCCGGCACAGGCCCGACATCCCTGCAGCGTGGATTGACGCAGGCGTTTATGACCTCCAGGCAGCTCTCGGCAATAAAGGGTTCTTGGGGGTTTAGGGGTGAAGGGTTCTTGAGGTTTCGGGTTTGGGGTTTAGGGTTCAGGGTTCTTGCAGAATTTAGCAGATATTAAGCAGTGTAGAATGGTTCTGCAAGGGATCTATCGCGGGCTCAGAGAGATGTTCACAGATTCTCTTTCAATGGTTCTGCAGTCCGGGAGCATGCCGGTACAACGCAGAGCTAGCTGCACGTGAAGGGTCTGCCTGGAGTGTGTCGTGCATGTGGTCTATTCAGCCAGCCACTTGCAACCTTTCCCCGGACTATATCCTAGCCCTAAACCCTTTAAACCCTTTAAACCCTAAACCGAAACCCTAGACAAACGGACCTCGAGGCTACTATTCTGCCTGAAAGGCCTTGGCACACCACAGTAGACAGAACACTGCATCGAGTGAGCGCACATCTGTATCATTGTGTATAGTAGTATAGCAGGAAGATACCAAACAACTGCAGAAGCACTAAAAACACGAACATCAGAAGAGCGAGCACAGCAAGCAACAGCAGCAGCAGCAGCAACATGAGCAGGAGAAGCAAGTAGCAGTGCCAGGGGTAAGTGGTAAGTCCTCGCCCTGGTGTTCGTCCTCCTAGTAGTCGTGGTCGTCATCGTAACTAGGACTCGAACTGGCAACAGTTGTTGTAGTTGTAGTGGTAGCTGTAGCAGTAGCACCAGCAATTGTACGAGGGATGCCACTTCGACTAAGACTGCGATCTGAGACTTCTACGTCCAGGTATGAACTCATGTATGAACTTAATGATCCCGCACAGTATCCCTGATAGTCGCAGTATCCGGTACAGTACTTGCATAGCATCGAACCCGTGATAGTAGCCCTTCTTGGAGGACCATGGGACTTAGTAAGTAGGTTATAATTGGGGTTATAAGCCCCTCTACGTGGAGTTATCCTAATAATGACCTACTTATAACCTTACTTACTAAGTCCCATGAGCCTTCAAGTTGTCCTGCCCCCAGGACGAGCTGAGCTTCCAGATCTCTGCAGCTTTGCCACTGGGTCCTGCCGATCCTGCCTTGGCATTGGCCAAATGGTTTGGCCACCTGCCTGCTCAAAGGATCATGAGACTAGTAACTAGGCTTATTAGGGTAGCTATGCTCAGAACCCCAATGAAGGTACTTACAACCTTACTTACTAAGTCCCATGATCCTCCAAGTGCCCACTTCAGAGATGGGTCTCAAGTTAAAAATTCAGGGCTCGGGGGTACGGTTGCAAAAGCCTTATGCCATAAAATTCACAGATAAACCTCATGCATGCCAGCAGGGAAGTTCGCATGGGGCGTCTTCCTGTACGACCTGGGAGACTCCGAGACTCTTCACCAAAGAGTGTAGGTATTTGTTAAGGCCCCTACACTCAGCCCCCATAATACCCCTGCTAGTAATCCCTATAGACCCCTTTAAAGGAACCCCCGAAATAGTACGTTTTTCAAACTTGCGGAAGGCTTGTCGTAATGGAGCTGCCAGTCAATAGCAACAGCTGCACGAGGCGAAGCTGCGAAAACAGAATCCCTTTCGACAGACAAAACAGCGAAATGAGAGTTTCCAAACTTAGGAGGACGTTATTTTGGGATCCTTATAATAAGGATCCTATAGCTTACGGGATTGTATTAGGGTCCCCTATTTTCAGAATTCCCCAAATCGAGACATGGGTTTGTTCCTGCTGCTGTTGTTGTTGCTCCTTGCACGATTGCTGTTGCATCTTTTCTGAATGGTGTGGGCTTTTACTGCTGCTTAATGCTATCGCAGCTGTTACTTGCGGGCCGCAACGTGGTCTGTCGCCATATTCGTGTGTTCATTCGATCGTCATCTTCTCGAGCTATACAGCCAACGTGGATGAACGTGATCATGATGCTCATGAAACTCATGACCATCATCTTGGCCGTAGCGCTCCGAAATAGAATGCTACTGGTAGGCAACAAACGAGCCAGTTCCCAGTATTTGTTTTAAAACAACGAAACCTGGGCAATCCTGAGCAGTGTCCCCCTTCCTCCTTATAGAACCTAAACCCCAACCCCTAAACATCAAGCCATGGACTCACAGACCCTGAAGCCCCAAATCCGAAAGCCTTTGGAGTTTTCTGAGAAGCATCCAGGCTGGCGCTTCGCCAGCTTCTTCGCCGGGGCAGACATCGGCCTCTATGATGCTGGCTTCAGCTTAGCTTTGTCATAGTTGGGTAACATTTTACATTTGCATATGATATAAAAAAACCGAAGAATCACTCGAAACTTAACTTTTCATTATTATCCCAAGCATGGACTGGTCCGGGGTTTGGTCCGGCAGGGGTTTGGGCCAGTTTGGGGCTTAGGGTTTGTACGGCTTGCTTACCGGGGTTTATAGGGTGGCGATGATCCTCCCACCACTTCATTCAAACAAGATTTCCGCTGGGCCAAGGCAGAGACATCCAGGCCAGAAGTGATCACGAAACAGGCGTATGGACTTGTGTTCGGCCATGAAGGCTTCGCATGTGCTGGACCTCCTGACAGTAGCATGCATAGGCTTAAATGTTGTTGCTTCACAAGGTACTCCATGTATGGTGCATTGGGGTGGGGTTTGGGAGGCTACACAGCCACGTCTCCGTGGGTTTGGGCGAAGTGGGGGATGCGAAGCCGCACCCCGGCGGGTGGGTACACCATCTCAAAGCACATGGATATCCACCCGTCTTGCTTCCAGAGGGCTACCAGGAGAGACAAACATCGCAGCTGAAAGGAAAGGTGGAAGCAATGGTGAACGACCCAACACTGTCGAGTCGCCCCAGATGGGAGGTTTCCTGTTGGAAGTCGCTGGCGAACACCTGGTTACGGGCGAAGCAGCAGGTGGAAGCAACCGTCACGGAGCTTGCCCATCACACCGTGCTATCGAATGTCACAGGGGTGAAACCTTGAACAGAGTGGTCGAGGCATTGGAAGCTGTGGAGGAGTTGCATGGTGCATCTTCACACAGCTTGCACGCGGAAACACTAGTTTGTGGAAGGAGCTTGGCTTGTGACAAGAGAGCAATGCTCGCAGAGAATGTTTGATACTGGCTTGGAAGAGTTTCGCGCGTATGAGACTGCTCCATAGGATCGGCCCTCAGAACACGTACAGCCACTGGCGATATTTCTTAGAAGGGCAGTAAACATGAGCTGTTTCAAGCAGGAGCATCACTGAGCATTGCTGGTGTTCCCTTGCTTGCAGCTTTGGTTACAAACCGGATCAGCAAGGCTACTTTTCTACCCTCAACATGCATAACGCACCCCTGAATAGTAAACCTCTCTCCGTGCTTCAGGTTTATTTTTGGGTTAGAATCAGGATCCTAATATCCGGACCGTTGAAGCGGCAGTTTGTGTCAGGGGCTTACATTGCACCATCATGTTTTATCGTATACTGTAACAGACTATATATATATATATATATGTATGTATGTAAGTAACAAACTGGTTACCATGATATGCGATAATCATAGACTGGACCATTCCATAGAATTTTAAAAATTATGCTGCAACTAATTTACTTTAGTTTTCTATGACAGAACAAAATTTAAAATAGATTAAACCATGTTTTTTTGTAGATTATTCTGATCCGAGGATCCCAGAGCTATGGTTGCCAAAGGGGCATCGAGCGATTTGAGACCACGCGCCTGGGGCTTTTCGAGCCTTTGAGCTTCAGGGTGTTCAGGTCTTAGTTCAGCGTTGTTTTGGGCCAGTCCCTATACCATGTCATCATAGCGTTTAGCATGTATTTTTAGGGTTCAACTTTCATGGGCCCAAACGCAAAGATTGAGGTGGCAGGGCTCAGGGCTCATTTGTCTTAGCTTTTGGGATCGTAACCCGGAAGCCTGTTTCTCGGAGAACGGGCCACTGCATCTAAAGTACACGATGCATTACATCCGTTAGCTTTAAAATCCTACGCCCGCAACTGCACATCGCAATTCCTCAGTCCCGGACTGTGAATCCTACAGCCCTGAACTCTAAGCGCAAGGACACCATCATTCCCTTGAAGCCAGCATATCCTTCGAGGTTCTGTCCAGGTCGTCCAGGGGCTAAACGACAGCATGGTGCCACCCAGGCTCGGGCGGTGGGCGGCATCATAAGGGGCTTGAATGACTTCAACAGGGTTTTGGGGTGCACATTGAGGGATTCTACAGGGACTGCGAAGAGCTTGTAGATCTACTCTAAGTGTTAGAAGGGGCCCCCACCCCGTAATAGTGACTATAAGGATTATAGTAGGGCCCTATTATATTCCCATTATACCACTATTAAGGACAGGGTGGGGGGCCCCATCTAATGTAGTTCGGAAGTCGGTGCGTGTTGACCAGACCGCTTTCGGAGTCGGCAAGGGCGGTCTCAGGACAGACCCGACACCCCAAGCCTCAAAGCCTAATGTTGTTAGGATGTTCAAGGGCTTAGGATTTAGGGTTTGATTTTTTGGGGGTGGTAATCCGACAGGCCTGAAAGCCACACAACAAAAAACGTCGAGTCCACCAGCCCAGAAACGCACTGCCCCACTCCCACCTGTGTGAGGCAAGCACCTCAACTTCCCAGATCTTTGAAAATCCCTTAACTAAGGAGTATAGGAACATGTAGAAATATAGGAACATGTAGAAATACAGCTTCTATCATGTTAAGAGTTTCCGTGGCAAAGGGATAGTGTTAGGTCTCATTTCCGCGCCCTTAAAGCCGGAAGACCCGCATGCCTTGCGAAAGGATCCTTCTGAAGGTACATCGGAATTGATTGCGTGGAACGATCCCTGTTGTAGTGAGCCCAAGCCTTAAATTCCTTAAATCCTGAAGTCTAACCCGGAATCCTACCTAAACCCTAAACCATCAGTCAATTTCATTGGGAGTTTTTGGGAGAAGCTGACGAGCTGTTTGCGAGGCAGTCACATGCTTTGGTCGAGGCACTCCATGCCCACGGCACCTCGAAGCAAAAGCTGACCTCAGGGTTTGTGGGTGTAGGTCCGGGGTTTGACACATCTGGGGTATCTTGAGGCTTTAGCTTCAGGGATAAGGGGTTTAGGCTATAGAGGGCTGTAGGTGTTCGGTTTTGAGGCAACTTTCTGGTTTGGCCGCCTTCGAGTTTAGATGGGTCTACTGGGTTCAGGTTTCCTCGCATTTACGGGTTCGAGGATGAGCGCGGGCTTGTTTGTTTCGTTCTTGCTTGTTCACCGCTGATGTTAGGCCGAGTCTGCTTGCGGATTGAGATTTTGGGAGGTTACCCTCGAGCCCCACACTTTTAATAACTATAGCAAAACAGGTGCCCGATATAAACAGAAGAAGCCAGACACCCGATAGGTGCAGAAGCGACCAGCGACCCGAAGAGGGTGATTCCGAGTTCTTGGGAAAATCTAGGCACGGTACGGAAGACGATGCAAACTGAGCCGTAAACCCCGAACCCTAGAGTTCCTGAGGCCCAGTAAAGTTAAAGCCCACAGGAAGAGCTGTTGTTTGTATAGCCTCGCCGACAGTGAAGGTTCGGGATACTAGCGTCCGAGGTTTAGGGTTTGGGCTTCGGGCTTGAGGTTTAGGGTTTTTCGGCTTCAGGGTTTGGGGTTTAAGGTGTAGGATGGTTTAGGGTTTAGGGTTTAGGGTTTAGGGTTAGGGGGTTTACGGCTTCGAGTGTTTTTGCGCCTTTGTTTTGTGGAGGTATCAGGAATCATGGGGAGGAGGGAAGCAGGTCCTTGGATTACCCAGAGCGCCAGCTGTTCTCCGACTCCTTATGCAAGGAGTGTGCCTCACATCACTTTACCCTAGGGCTCCAATTCCCCAAGTAATGGGTTACTGGGGTATATGGTATATGGTCAGCTACCTACTATATAGGTAACTGGACCCCTAGGGTTAGTCATGATAGAATACTCACATGGTGTATTCCTCAAACTCAGCGGTATCGGTATCTTTGGTTTCTTGGTTTTTGGAGCTTCGAGGCGGTGCGTACAACGTGAGCACTCTCTTCAAGATGTATTCCTGCGGGGGCGAGCAGTTTCCCTTTCCGACCCACGTCCAGATGCACACATGGAGGCCGACGGTCCTGAACGCTAAGCCTGAAATTCCCAAGCCTTATACAGACCCTGCAACTCATGCCAGAAGCTCAGCACGTTCCTGGCAGTTCGCAGGTAGGATTTTGATTCCTGGATAACGGACATTGCAATTACCTGGAGACTCCATGTTCCCTTCGTTCAGTCAGCTTTGCTGAGGTTGTGAGGTTGTAGCCGGGATCAACAAGAATCCTTTGGTAGGCTTAAGCAGTTTAGGGTTTACCCACAGGCTCCATAGTAGTTCCTTTTTGGGATTACCTTATAGGGTTCTATTTAGGAACCCCCGAAAAGCAACTACTATGGAGCCTCTAGGTAGGGCTTCACTAGCCGGCGCAGGCCAAACCTCTACCGAAGCGAGCTTTGTCGGTTTTGGAGCTCTGCTTTTGAGCTGCTCGGTGTGGTTAATTCAACGGTTCGAATGGTTCCATTAAGGAGCTGTGGGTTTGGGGCGGGCCTTTTAAAGGGTTCTATAAGGATTCGATGTCAGGGTTCCATTACAGGGTTTTGGGGGTCTAACGGCGGGCAGGGTCCAACACGGGGAGTGGAGGCTTTCGGTGGTTCGGAGCCCATGGTAGTTTCGACTGCAGGGCCTTAGCTTCTGGAATTCCAGGTACAATTGCCCAGCAGGGGGAGAATGGCTGTAGAAACGGCAGAGAGCTCTTTCCGTAACTAGCCTGCAGGGCCAACATATCTATGAAGGCATGTACTCCTCAAATTACTAAGCTACATTACTAATGTCTTGAACCCAGCTACCGAAGTAATGGGGCCTATGGATCCTTAGGGAAGGGGGGGCAATTGGGCTCTCTGCTCCCGCAACCTTGTAATTCTAGCCGTGCGCACGCATAGCCAAGTCTGAGCGGTGAGTATGCTCAGTCTTGTCGAACCCTGTTCGCAACCGATTGGGTTTCTTTTTCATCTATGGGAAGCAAGTTGGGGATGTCAGAGTCAGCTTCAAACCTATATGATCTACTATTACTACAGTATAATATAGCATAATACAAAAGATTAGAACAAACTACTACTATTAGTGTACTATAGTAGACTAACAACATGTTATAACAAGAAACATATCAATTTAGAACTGCTCGTGGCATCATTGGGCCTCCAATTCGTTTACCCACGTTCTTTCTTCACGGGCATCTGCATAGACTTTAACCAACTACAATCGCTTCGTATGCGCACATACTCCCTCCCTCTCTCTCTGTCTCTGTCTCTGTCTCTCTCTCTCTCTCTCTCTCTCTCTCTCTCTCCCTCTCTGTCTCTGTATGTATATATATATATATATACAGATGCTCATTCAGATATGCATGTGCATATATATATATATACATCTACACACATGTATGTATGTATGTAGGTAGGTATAGGTAGTAGATAGGTAGGTAGGTAGGTAGGTAGGTACTTACTTGTCTGCACATGAGTGAACATGTACATGCATACGTGTACATGGTTGACTCGTGTGCATATGCGAATGTTTATGCATAGTCATCTGCACATGCAAATACATACAGGCAGCGGCACGCATGTTCATATACGTGCATGCAAGGACACACAGAAATATGTGCGTGTGTGTATATATGTATATATGTATATGTATATATATATATATACATATTTATATACATATATCCACAGGGTCCTGAGTGTGCGTATGGGAGATAACTCCCTAAACCATCGTCTTAATTCCTGATGTAGAAACCCTACTTTGGAATAAGTAGGTACTTCGGCCCCCTTAGGCATATAATACACATTCTAAGCCCTAAACCCCAAACCCTGAACCCTGCATTTTCAGGTATTTCTATATAGACACACAGAGGCAAAAGACATCCAACGCCGAAGTTTGAGGCTCTCCGCGAAGCGCTGCGAACTGAGCAGTCTCCCGCGCTTTCCGGAGTGTCATGGTCTGCGCTTAGCCCAGAGATCCCAATACCCCTAAGTTCAGGAATATACCTTAAACCATAATTTTAAGGCCCCTATAATTTAAGGTACCTTTCTTAAACAAGGGGTATTGGGATCTCTGAGAGCGTTTCGGGTTTGTGGTTATCGGCTTACCAGCACCCCCCAACTACCGTTTATTATACCCTAAATACCCACCGCTGTTCAGGATCATAAGGGCTCTACTAAAGGGTACTGGGGTGCTTGGAGTTCAAATTGTTTAGGGTTTAGGGATCACGGTCACGTTTTCGGGTTCGAAGGGTTGAGGGTTTAGGCTATCAGGTGTCAATCAGGCTTTACAGGGTTTTATAGCGCTTGATGGGTGTCACTATAAAGATTTCCACCTAGCCTCTTTCGCACCAGCCTTGTGTCCACTGCAAGCCCCGAAACCCCATTCAAAATTCTCAAGGCCCCTAGGATCTTGCTTTCCTAAGCCCTAAACCCCAAACAACAAAATCTATTCACCGTTTGGTAAGTCCCCTTTATTGGGGCGTTGCTTTCTCCTCGAGCTTAAAACTGAACCCCCAAGCTCTAGACCCTAAGCCCCGCAGGCTGCAACCTCTAGGCTGCATTGTAGTTCCTTGTTGTGGTTTATATTTGGGATATGGGAGTTTCCGAAAATTAGCGATACCTTATTTTGGGGGTCCTTGTAATTATTAATAGGGATCCTACTATTTAGGGTGCTGTATTAGGGTCCCCTATTTTCGGAAACTCCCATATGATAAGGTAACCCCAAATAAAGGAACTGCTATGGAGCCTATGGGCAAAACCCTACGCCCCTAAACTGCTGAACCCTAAAGCCTAGACCCAGGTGTGCGGACGCGGTGTGCCCGAAGTCTCCCGACAGAGCGGAACCCAAAGCGAAGGGGCCGAGTTTTGGGGGATTCCGGAAGAAATAAATCCCCAAAACGGTTGATGGACAAGATCCTCCAGTATCCATGGTATTATCAATCTTGCACTTATGGTTATGGTAGATATGCCATATCATAAGGAATATCTACCAAAACATGATAACTGACAGAATTCTGAATTCTGCAGCACTTCAAGGTTATGCTGATTTGTTGTCTGCCCATCAACAGCAGTGGTGCCAAGGGTAAAAGGACGGACCCTTAATAAGGACCCCTAGGTATATACCCTTCATATAGCTATTCTATACCCATTATATCGCCCCATTATAGGGTAGGGGTCCCCATTAAGGGTCCCTCCTTTTCCCCTTTGATTGCACGAGCCACTCGAGCTTCCGACCCGGTGATCTCTAGCCGAGCCCCTGAACGCCAAACCGCTAAGCGCTGACTCCTGAGGTCGACGGTTGATGTTAGAAATCCCTAGGGTTCCTTTAAAGGGATCCGATTAGGGTTACCCTTTTAGGGGTTCCTTTAAGGGATCTATAAGGGTTTAGGGTTTAGGGTTATCCTTACCTGAAGGACCCTAAACTATGGGAGTTATGGTATATTCCTCATTATGGGTCATGCAGGATTATCTGGACCTTAAGAAACCTTCCCTTTTTAGGGTTCTTTCATGCTTTCCGTTATACGAGTTCTTGAGAAAAGAAGGTTTCTCGGGCTTAAGTTAAACTGTTAAAGGCAATGACCTTAAGCCGGAAATTACACCCTGAACCCTAAACAAGACCGTAAACCCTAAACAAAACCCTCAACCTGAATGAAGGTAAACTGTTGAAGCAATGATGGTTGGAGTCTCGAGGGCTCCACGAACGGAGCGCTGCACGTGGCTCCTCTCAGACTCCCCACGGGCTTCCAAATGCCAGTGTCCCAGAGAGCCCAATACCCTCGTAGACTATGGTATGGGATGTGGGAGTTTCCCAATTAGGGGTATCGTATTTTGGGGTCCTTGTAATAAGGAGCCTACTTTTCAGGGTACTGCATCAGGTTCCCCAAATTTCGGAAGCCCCCATATGCCATATACTACGTCTAGGTATATGGGACTATGTGCGGATAGCATTTGAGATATGTGTTCTCCTGATGTTAGTCACGGAGGCTTCCTAAATACATGTTACTCCGAAGACGAAGGTCCATTCACGGAGTGAAGGGGGTGATTGGGCTGTCTCGGATCCCAGGGACACACCTACATGAGACTCGAAGAAGTTTTCAATCTAGGAGCGGTCCCTAAACCCTAAACCCTACGACAGCGCATCCTTAGCAACAATCAGCGCGTGCTGGCCCAAGTGTGGGGTCTAGCTGTATCAGGGACCTGTATGTTGTAGCCAGCTGTTTTCGGAACAGCTTCCCAGACCTTCCAAAATCCCTTAATTAAGGAATATACCTGAAATCATAGTAGGGCTCCTATTATATTTGAGGTATATCCCTTAATTAAGGAACATACCTGAAATCATAGTAGGGCTCCTACTATATTTAAGGTAAATTCCTTAATTAAGGAATATACCTGAAATCATAGTAGGGCTCCTACTAAATTTCAGGTCTATCCCTTAAATAAGGAATATACCTGAAATCATAGTAGGGCTCCTACTATATTTAAGGTATATCCCTTAATTCAAGAATATACCTGAAATCATAGTAGGGCTCCTACTATATTTAAGGTCTATCCCTTAACTAAGGAATATACCTGAAATCATAGTAGGGCTCCTACTAAAATTTAAGGTATATCCCTTAATTGAGGGATCTTGGAAGGTCTGGGTTCCTACAACCTGAAACCCTCCGACTGAAGATGGTCTCTTCAAAGACCCTTCCTTAACGCATTGCCTAGAACCCCTAAGCACCCACCGGAGACCCCAAACGCCCTGAACTTGAAGATATCTGAGTAAAGGGGGCTTCTCTGGGCCAACAGTCCCTAACCGAAAGCCCTAACTAAACCCTAAACCCTAAACCGCTTCTACATAGCCGCGCCATGCTCGGGTTTTGCCAAAGCCAGCAAAGCCCCCGTTTGCAGAGTGCAAATGCCTCCGCTCACTCGCTTGAATGCCCCCCCTGTCCTCCAAGAAGCCCTAAAACCCCCCCTAAACCCTAAACGAAACCCGCGAGACCCTAAACCCTTACTCCCCTAAACCCGGAAAAAATAGTCCCATGACCCTAATTGGAGCCAAACCCTACAACCTATGACAGCCCACCTTCTAACTCGAACATCCCAGAACCCTCAGCCCTAGACCTCTAAACTGTTTAGGGTTTAGGATTACAGCAAAGTCCATAAAGTTGCCTATCCGGATTAAGGCCAAAAAGGGATCTGGGATGCCCTATACATTACTCTTAAGGATTGAGGCTATGAATTTTTCGAACTTTTGGGGCTTCAACTGTAGGCCTGAACTGTTGAGACTTGCGATCAATATTTCGGACTTCGCGGTGTAGGGGCTCGATGCTCCCCAATAGAACCCAGAGACTCCAATATCCCTTAATTAAGGAATATACCTTAAATTATATTAGGGATCCTACTATAATATAAGGTGTATTCCTTAATTAAGGGATATTGGAGTCTCTGGGAAGTTCAGCATCTCGAGTTAGGGGTTAGAATGGTACTGTAAAGCGCTGGTTCGTAAACCCTGACCTGGTATGAACTGAAGACCTCTAGTGTGCTTGGAAGGGAGGGCGAATAATGAACAGGATGCATTGTTAAGAGCTGCCGAGACGAAGCAGGCAGTCTGGACTACAGATTTTCCACAGTATCCCTCTAGGTGAAAGACGAAGCACGTACACCAGGCTGCAAAGGGGAGTGTTCAAGAGAGGACCACTGTGTTGCTTTAATCCCGTGTCCACCCGGCTTTGACTCTGTGATTTTCTTGAGCTGCGCAGCCGCTTAGCAACGTCGTCGTGAGTCCTCGCAGAAACGAAAAGCTCAATTACGATTTGTCCAGGGCTGCCAGTTCTTATGTTGGCATTCTGATGTTTTGCAGACGGACGACTCCAGGTATTCCCGGTAGCCCGGGCGTACAAGGAGGCCATTTACTCTTTCGCCGATGAGCCAGAGGCTCAGTGAGACGTTTTTGGGATACACATGGCACTGGCTTTGAGCATGAAGGGCTTATGCTGTAGTGGGTGTTCATTACGCAGTCGGGCTTGCGGTATTGAGCTTCGTGTCGGCTCTGGGCAACGTGTCCCGTGCGCCGTGCGCATTGCAAGATTGACCATGTCGCTCAATGCTCGTAAGCATAGTACCACAAGGGTCCAAGTACCTAATAATCATATAATCTCCAGAATCCTAACCTGCATAACTACTATCCTAAAACCGAATACCGTAATTATTGATTGGGTCCTTTGGACCCTTGGGGGTCTCTATGGGTTGTTTGACCCACCCTGTGCCCATCCCAGACCTTCCAAGATCCCTTAATTAAGGAATATACTTTAAATTATAGTAGGATCCTTAATATGATTTCAGGTATATTCCTTAATTAAGGGATTTTGGAAGGTCTGGGATTCTTCAACCTACCGTCCTGTAACTTCGCACTCCACTCACGATGGCTTCAAGCGGCAAAGCCCACAACAACCCTATAGTAGAAGCCAGAAAGTTGGAACATAATTTTCCTCATACCCTTAAGGTAAAGTATAAGGGATCCTAGCACTATTCCTCCTAAAACCATGTTCCAACTTTCTGGCTTCTACTATAGCCCAAAATAAGCCTGAGCCCTATCGCTGTAGTACCACCCAGGACTTTTCAGGGTTGAGCGTTTAGGGCGTTTAGGGTTTCATTAGGCCCAACTCCAAAGCCTTTTCCTAGCCTTCTTCCAAACACCCTAAACCTTTTCTCGACACCTGAAACGACGCCGCGTCCCTACACCCTGGACCCTGTACCGGCATCCTGACCCAGATACATCTTGTGAAATTTCCCTGTCTTGAAGCGCCGTGTTGACATGTCCTCATGCGTGAATAGTTTTTGAGACAGTTCTGAACGCACCCTATTCGACAGACGTCTTGGGCTCAGACCAAAAAGTGCGCTCGTTGTGTGGTTGGACACTCACTAATCCAGTTCCTGCTTCAAACTGGTAGCGGAGCTGTGAGGACAACCACTAGTGTTTCACCCCCGTAGAGCCTGTGGTCCGGGGTCCGTTGGGTAGAGTAGTGATAGTCGCGGCGCAAAGGCCCCTTCTATCTGAAGCCATGAGCGTGGCAGGTTTGCGTTACCAGCCCAATCTCTGGTCACAGAACCTGAGCCCTGCAGAAACGAAAAGCGGTTCGTACATATACGACGGTACGGCTGCTGGCTTCCACGATTGGTGCTTCCGGACACAGATCCGTGTGCTGCAACATAAGGAGAAGCAGCGGCGTGAAGCTCTTAAGGACCTGCGATTTGCCGAGTCGGCAAGGGCCAAGAGCGAGTCACCAAGGAAGTGGCGTGGCAGGGCAAGTCAGGGGACCAGCGCATCGCCCACAGATGGTGATGGAAGCAGCGGTATACCCGCCAGTCCGTCCAGCGCAAAACGGACTAAGCCCGCGTCCGAGGCAGAAGATGAGGATGCGGAGTCGTTGCCGTCGCACCCCAGCCAAGTGGCGGGCGACGATGAGCAGGAGCCGGACACAGATCCGGCGGTGTACACCTTGCAAGACATTAAGGACGAGTCGCTTGATATGAGCGAATGCGTTAGCAAGATTTTGGAGGGTCTCCGAGGGGACGCCTTTTGCATCGCTCGCGACGTCGGCCTGGAACGTCTGCTTCGCCATGATGGCGTCGACTACCTGATAGAAGAAATCAGGAGGCAAGCTTTCCCTCTTCAATCTGAAGAGGCGTCCGAACTTTTCCGTCAGGGACAGCTCCTGACGGGCCCACTCGCAAAGCAACCCGGCGAGCCTATGTTGTCTTACATAGCCCGCCGAAAGCGGTGGTGGTCGACCTTGCGTGAGCTAGATCCTGATATCCGCCTTTCTGAAGCAATGAGGGCTAATCTCCTTGTTGAGCTTTCAGGGTTGGAAAGGAACGAACAGCTAATGGTCAAGACCGCCGCCCGCGTACACACCGTGGATGAGTACGCACGCGTCCTTGTTCAGCATCACTCAGTGGTGCACATGAAGGAACGTCTTCTTACCCAGAAGGACCCTAGTGGCCCAGGTAAGACCTGGAGGCGTTTCGACGCTAAGCCACAATACCCTAAGTTTGGTTACATGGGGTATGATGGTAGTGCCGCAGAGTATGGTCACCAGGAACAGCAGGAATCCGCGGAAGGCTACGGTGACGGCTACGGCGAGGAAGCATACCAGGCCACAGCGTCTGGGGGAGATGATGCGGATGAATGGATTGATGATGAGGACCTAGCATTGCAACTCAATGCCTATACGGCAGTGGCATATGAAGCTGAGATTGACGATTTGGACGATTCCTATGCCGAGTCAGTTCAGCTTGCGTACGCGGCACAGACCGCCTTTGCCCAGGCGAAAGGAAAAGGAAAAGGGAAGAACAAGGGCAAGTCCCCCGGAAAATCCGGAGGGAAGGTTGTGCGTAGCAATTTGACTATCGCTGATCGTAAGGCCAAGTTGGCAGAGCTTAAGGCAAAGAGTAGGTGCCTGAAGTGTGGCGTGATCGGCCATTGGGCCGGAGATGCTGCCTGCAAGTTTAGCGGTAAGGGCAATGGCCCCAAGGGCACCGCAACCCCAGCACAGTCTGGGGGAACTGCCAACGCAGCCGCAAAGCCGGCGGCGCCGAAGCCCCAGGCGTATTTCGCCGCAGTGGAGGAGGATGACGACACAGAGTGTGTCCACCTGTCGAATGCGAGCGCTGGTAGGCTCGAGGGTTACCCAGCCAACCTTGAGCTGACTCCCTCAAAGACCAATACCGGCAAAGGCCGCGGCAATGAAACCCTCTTCTCACCGCAGCTTCGGCGCACAGCCGCCGCTAGGATCATGCGTGACAGCCCGCCTGAGGGTTCTGATCGCGTTTTCTCCTTTGGTCAGCACAAGGGTCTGACTTATGAGCGTGTCTTGTATACGTTTCCTGGGTATGTTCTTTGGGGGCGCACGCAGAAGTGCCCATCCATAAATTTGGCCGATTTCTTGGATTGGGTCACGGAGTACTTTGATGTGCGTGATGACAACCCCATTAGCATCACGAGAAGGGATGTCCCTCTCAGCCAGGAGCCCCCGCCTGAACCCTTTCAGCCCGAGGTTCGCCTCGCCGCGTCAGCTGCTTCGTCCAGCGAAGGCCCCCGGAAATGCCGGGGAGGTTGCAAGGAGTTCAACAAGTCGGGGAGTAACGCATACATAGACATGCGGACCTGTAAGAAATGCGGCACCGTCACCAAGACGAAGAAAGAGAAGCCTGTCATAGACCAGGCCACATGCCCCCACACCTCCACCGAGAGGTCGGGTAGCAGTAGGAAGACCTCCCGCATTAAGTGCAAGCTTTGTGGGATGCTTCTAGATGAGCAGCCGCAGACCGAGCGAAAGGCTAGGGATGACGCAGCCACAGTGCTGCGGGAGTCCAACACCCTGGACTTCGATCTTCTGCGCAGCATAGTCGGCAGCACGGGGGATAGCCTCCCCGTAGAGGTAGTAGTTCCGGCTATTGCCCAGTTTCAAGAGACCATAGAGGGTCACTTCGTAACCGAGCCCGTGATATCTCGCGGTGACCTTCTCGCATACCTGCAAGAGGCCTTAGATGATCACTCCGCGTCATCGACCAACAACAGTTGGGAAGTGGCGTCGGCGAGATCGCGCTCTTCGAGGGCCTCCGCGACGAGGCACGCCTTCGTGGCTTTCACTGAGGGGGTCACAGATATCCATCCGGCTTTGGTTGATTTGCCCGTAGTAAATATCTACGAGGATAAGCACGTATACGCCGTGTTGGATGAGGGCTGTAACTCGACTGTTCACGGTAGCGATTGGATAGCAAACGCGGCGGGGAAACTTGCGAACTTCGGTTACAGCACGAGGTTTAAACCTGAGGGCAATCGTACCTTCAAGGGTCTTAGCGGTGCTACCGAAACCCTGGGTAGCAGGACCATACCTTTCTCTATAATGGGATTGGAGCAGGACTTGAGAGTTCCGGGCGTCCTTGATTCTCACGAGATTAAGGGTACAGCCCCTCTCCTTTTGTCCCTTTACGCCCAGGCCCAACTTGGTATAACCAAGGATCTTCGGTTTGGCGAGTGTGGTGTTCGACTTCCTTCTGAGGATAGCATCATTAGGATCAAGCTGTGTCGGACACATGACTCAGGGCTGTTATGCATAAACATAACAGAAGGTTTGGTTCAGGTGAAACAACCCCGTCTCATAAGAAGCTTCCAAATTCCCTCACCGCCAGTTCCTATATTTAGGTCTGCCGCCGCCGCCACCTTAGCTCACTCAGAGTCTGTGAGCACCCCTCGAGATGCAACAGCGGCAGATGACGCAGTGGCAACAAGTCGCAGTCACAGTACTGTAGATGCAGGCCATGGTCATAGCACTTTAGGCGTAGGCCACGGTCACAGCTTCACAACGACAGCTGAGAATCGCAACAACACTAAGCGACGTATAAGCGTAGCGTTCCCGAATCATTGTATGGTAGGCACGTCCGTAGGAGACACGGAGCCCGCCGCGATGGCCGCAGAGGAGGGGCAGCTGCCTAAGAAGGCGCCCCCGACGGCAAAGGCTGCACCGAAGATTTCAGCAGCGCCGGAGCCTGGCCACAGTGCCATGGCGACTTCGCCTGCGGTCGGCCACAGTGCCGCACCGGTGATCACTCCTGCCTTTTCCGCGCCTGCACCTAAGGCGCCGCCAGGGAGTGGCTTGCCGAAGAAAGCGCCTCCCACAGAGAAGGCTAGGCCTGGGGATAGCCCAGGGAACCCGCCGGCAGCTCGTGCCACAGTGCACCCGAAGGAGATCGCGCGAGGGCACCGCGAGCTTGCCGAGTTCGATGCGGTTGTGAAGAAGGATCCGCACAACAGGCCCCTGGTTATAATGGCAGGTGGTGGACCCCATGGTCCGGAGCTCGACACTCCTCTTCCAGCAACCGTGTATAATCCGGATTTGGCCTTGCAACCGTTCTATGCGGGGGACACAGCGAACCCGGACATCATTATTGATGTTTTTACCTGGGGCTATGAGCACCATGCCTGGCTGCAACGCGTCAGAGGGAAGTGGACGGCGGCCGAGCTCTTCGCACAGCACGAAGAGATGGAAACGCATGCGCTCACGACGTATGCGAGTGCCACTAGCTATATGCTAGTGATGTTGGACATGGTGTGGCTCAGGGACGATCGGAAAGACGATCTGACGCCAGCAGAAGCCCAACAGCGCAACGACGAACAGCGCGACCGCACAAAGCATGTTGGGTCGAACCCCGATATAATTCGGGAGCACGCGGACCACCCCAACCTGATCGCCCACGTCAGGCATATCGTGGCGAACGTCCTTGACGCTAAGGACGCTGGGATCAGGTCCATTGCCGTGCATGTGGTTTGCAAAGCCAACAGACATAGATCTGTTGCGGCGGGCATCCTTGCCCATGCAACGCTTTTGGAGCTCGTGCCAGACTGCTCCGTCAGCCTCACTCATATGAGTGCAGCGAATAGTTGGCCCTTCATGGGCAGCAGGGCGTGCAAAGGACAGTGTCCCAAGTGTTTGCACCGCGCCCCTGGCATAGCCCAGGAGGTCCAAGAGCTCACGAGGTGCTTCGTCGACGCTGTCCGCACAGACGGACCAGAGGATAACGAGTGCATCCTTGTCGTGGAGCCGCAGTGTGCACGCCCCGATGATCAGCCTACATATGCTGAGCGGTTTCATGCGCAGATGCTTGCAGAGGGCCGCATACCGGCACCGGTGACAGGGGTAGGCCCCCTTGATAGGCCTCCCATGGCAGGCGAGACCGCGTATCAGGCTGCACAACGCATGGGGCTGGTCGGCAAGACACATACATCGTATGTGGCAAAGTACGACCCGAACTCGCTCACTGCGGCGATGAACCGCGCACAGGGCACAGCCCCTGGAGGACGCCTACCTTCGGTTACTTTTAGCTCGGGTTCTAACCCTGCTAGTTCTAGCGTAGGTGCGTCAGCCAAGGGCGGAGCGGCCCCCATAGAGAGGCCGAAGGCTACGCCAGCACCGCCGCCGGCAAAGTCCGGTGGAGCACAGGACCGCGCAGCGACGCCGACAGGGTCGTCGGCTCGGATTCGCAAGCTCGAGGCTGAGGTCCACGACCTCACTGATGCGAATCGCTGCCAGGAAAGCACTATAAGTGACTTGAGAGAAGCCCTCAGCAACGTGAAGCGGCAGCGCGATAATGCGTATGATCGGCTGCAGGACATGCGTGAGAGGGCAGAAGACGCGGAGACTCGAGCCGATAGGGCCGAGGCGGAGCTCAAGAGGCTTACTCGCCGCTCCCGATCGCGTCGCAGGCGGAGGGATAGTTCCTCCTCGAGCAGGGGTCATCGCCGAGACCGTACCCGTGAGAGACGGCGGATGGACTCCAGACCTCGGGATAGGTCCGAGGCTCCGACGCGCCAGCGCACCTCCCGTTGGGGTCGCGTCCGCGACCCAGGTGACCGTGCGGATCGGGACACAGTTCCCGAGCCAGAACGCACTCGTGCTGCAGGCCGGGACACAGCTCCCGAGCGTGACCGCACGAATCCTCGCCCCACTGCACGGCCGGAGGTGGATGTCGAGCCCGACAAAGGCAAGGGCAAAGGCAAGGTGGCACCGCACAGCGTGTATGATGAGGTCGAGTACGACGACGGCACAGGTGCGGGAGACTGGGATCCACCGGGACCCAGGACCAACCTCGGCAGCAGGCGCCCGCCTGAGCCGCCGGAGCCACCGCGCTTCCGAGGCAGTGCTGGTTACAATAGGTTTCCAGAGCGTGAGAATCCTCACCGCCCCATGACGGCCAGAGAGTCATGGTGGTATTTCCACGGCGATAGGCCGTCGGACGAGTGGAACGACGCGGAATGGGCAGAATTCCGTCGTCAGTTTCCGAAGCCCCCAGGGCAAGGCAAGCTCGTCGAAATCGACGAGAAGATCCTGGCCATCGACGTTGGTGCCATCGCACTCAGCCCCGACACAGGTTTCGGGTGGAACAGGCGCATCGTGTTTCAGGACTTTCCTGATGGTGTGCTGACTGACCTATATGAGGTCATGCGCGAGAAGCAGGCGCCAGCGTGCTGGATCGGTCCATATGCACCGAGACGTTTCTGGGCTGGTGATAAAAATCACCACGAACTCAGCGAGCGGCACAACATAAAGTGCACAGTGGTCACCCGCCACACAGGCCGTTCGTATAAGCCGACGGGCAAGCTACGGGACATAGATCCCATAGGATACTTGTTTTCCCATCTGGATCCCGCCGACGGCTCCAGCTGGACGTATGAAGGCGCATGCTTTCCGCCGGGGTCAGACTCCGAGAAGCTGCCCACCGAAACCGGTGGAGCCGAGCAAGCATGCCCGACGCAAGAACCGTCGGAGGATGGGGCGTACGTCGCGCTTTGGGTGTTTCCCTTGGCGTTTGACGCGGCCACAGTGCCCCACCAGATCGAGGACACAGATGCCTTGAGTGCAGTGTACATCCCGGGCACAGACCCGCGGGCTTCGCGCATCGCCTCCTCTGCCGGCCCGGGCACAGCCCCGGAGGGTGAAGTTTCACCCATGGATGAGGACGGAGCAGAGCGCGAAGCATACATGGCCGTCTGCAGTGGGGAGTGGGTAGGACAAGCCAGCCAGATTTCTTTTCCAAGCCCTGATCCTCCCGAAGACCTGCCCCACAGTAGCAGCGCAGCCTATGGGCCCTCAGCCGCTAGCTTAAAGAAGCTTAGCAAGGCCCAGTCCAAGTACCTCACCTCAAGCCTTACCGAAATGGTAGCGGGAGACAAAGTCTTAAAGGCAATCGTGTACAACGCTGCCATGCGAGAAGCTGATCACCTGATTAGATTGCATGAACCCTCGGCACAGGTCCTCGCGAGCGTGATCAACGAGAGGCAGAACGGGCCACCGGGCCTCGTGGTTGCCAGGTTTGAGACTTCCACAGAGGAGTTGTGTTTGGAGCTTGAGTGTGTAGCTGACACCCTCAACATTCCGGTTATATTGGTTACCCCGAACGGCTACCCAATGCTTGAGGACACTGTTACCTTGAGAGGGGACATGCATATCTCAGGCATAGGCCCAGAGATCGGAAAGGCTTTGGACTCCTTCCAAGCATGGTCAGAGTCTTACGGGTATATACCCCGTAGTTATGTTGATACGGATAGTACTGACTTTTGGAACCTTTGTCGTACCATTTCTGAGGAGTACTATATCAACGCATTTAGCCGAACTTGCTTTGTCGGCGACGCCCAGGACACAGATCCTGAGGACATCAGCGAAGCAGAGCTGGTGCCCGATGCTGAGATGCCTCAGCGAGGTGCCCCTGATGGGGTGGATGATGCCGGTGGCGCACTGACGCCCGAGGAAAGAGAACGCCTCATTTTGGAACAATTCCCGTTCCCCGGAACGCCGAATACAGAGGCAGAGCGCCGAGCGGCGTGGAGATCGTTACCGCAACGAGTCCGGGTAGCTATAAGGCGCCTGCATCGATCGTTTGGCCATCTGCCAAACGCAGTCCTGGTTCAGGTTCTGAAGCAGGCCCGGGCGAGCAAGGATTTCATCGCCGCTGCCGGACTTTACAAGTGTAAGGTCTGCCTGGACACAGCTCCAGTGCCTAGGCATCACCCTGTCGCAGGCGATAGTGTATTCCCTAAGGAGTTCAACCATACGATAGGTATGGATGCGCTAGAGGTCAAAGACTTCTATGGGAATCGCTATACTGCTGTCAATATAGTTGACATGGGAACAAGTTTCCAGCAAGTTGTGCTCGTGAAATCTGGGGGTGGTAACCCAAGTGCCCGCCAGTGTGTGAAATGCCTGATCGACAGGTGGGTCAGCTGGGCTGGACATCCCAAAGTCATAACCACTGACAGAGGGACGCACTTCAGGGGAGAATTTTCAGAGTATTTGGCACAGCATGGTATAATCCATAAAAACGCCCCTCTTGAGAGCCCGCAGACTATTGGAAAGGTTGAACGCCATGGTGGACTTGCTAAGGCCATCATCAGGAAAGTCGCGCAGGAGGCTCAACCCTCGAATATCGAGGAGATGGAGGCGGTCGTTACCGAAAGTGTTACTACTAAGAACGAGCTTAGTAGGCACCAAGGGTTTAGCCCGGCACAACACGTGTTGGGAAAGCAGCCTCGAACGCCGGGTTCAGTGCTAGATGAATCCGAAAGCCTTGGTACATTGTTCACCAAGTATGATGAGACGAGTGTATACTACATTCGGCACAGAGCACGGCAGGAAGCCAAAAAGGCCTTTGTGCACTTAGAGACTTCCCGCAAAGTGGCCAAAGCGTTACAGCGTAATGCAGCCCCTCTAGACACTGACTATAAGGTTGGTGATTTAGTTATTTACCGTCGGGATAACGTCCCTGGCAGCCCAGGTGTCGTGTGGTCCACGGTTAGCCGCGTCATAGGACGTGAGGCAGAGAATGCGTACTGGGTATTACACGAGAATATCCCTGTACTTGTGAACGCTAGGAAGATGCGCCCGGCTGATGAAATTGAAGTTGCAGCGCATCGCGTTTTGGCAGGAGAACCAGTGCTTCCGGAAGCCATTGTTCATGGACCGGAACAAAGGTTCCAGGATGAGCGCGTAGCAGACCCGGTCACAGCACCAGCGACGCCACGTCCAGTGGCTGCAGCTGCCCCGCTTACACCGGCAGTCGCGCACGATGTGCCTATGCCAGCACCATCGACGCCAGCGATGATGCCCGGCACACCGATGCCAGCGCCATCCACGCCTGCAAGGTTTCGCGCCAAAGATAAGACGGGCGAAACCGCCCGGTCGCGATCGCCAGTAGGAGGCCGTGATGATGCACTAGTTGCGGAAGAGATCGACCAAGTAGAGATCATGGCAAAAGGCCTGATAGATACTCAGGGTTTTTCCCCGGATGAGTGTCTGGCCCTCCTTCGTGCCTATGACCGCGACCGACGCGAGGCTTACACGCGCCCGCTCCTAGATGATGGAGATCCCGGGTGCATAGCCCTCGCGGTGGGAGTATATCGGCACGGTGGTCTTGTTGGAGTTTCTGGACCAACGCGCGAGAGACCGTCGTTTGCCATGTACCTCAACCACTATATCTTGCACCACAGTGTGCAAGCCGGTCATCACCTCCCACAGTGGAGTAGCGTTCAGCTCACCAACAGAGGCGCAGAGGCCCATAGAGACCTAGCGAACACTCCTGGCTCGCATAACTACACTATAGGTGTGGGCGAGTATCGTGGAGGCGGTCTATGGGTGGAAGAAGCCACGGGTACAACCCCCGTGCGTGTTCAAAACACGACAATGTATGGCACCGTCCACGATACTAAGAACAAGGTTCTTAAGTTTCGCCCAAAGGACGTGCACATGGTCGCACCGTTTGTAGGAGAAAGATACAGTCTCTCCGCATACACGGTGAGTGATCTCGGCAAGTTGTCTAAAGATGACATACAGTTTTTGTCGGACTTAGGCTACCCCATATATAGGGATGCTCCCAATACCTTTGGCAGGAAAGGCGATGGGATATACACCATGGGACACTCTGATCTTCCCATCGAGACGTTCCTAGAACGCATCCATGAGTACGGGATTAAGGAAATCATAGATTGCAGAAGCCATCCGTACAGCGTTCGGCATCCACAATACAATTGTGATGAGCTTTCCGCCACATGCTTTGCAAAAGGAGTTGTGTACAGTCACGCCCCCGAGTTAGGCAACCGGAATCGTGGCGGGATTGAAGCCAATCTGCAAACAGACCAAGGGCTCTGTACGATCGCTAGAATAGTTAGCGAGGCCCACGATGACTTCCACCGAATACTTCTGTTGTGTTCGGAGGCCAGTTGGCGGCGATGCCATCGGCGAAATATCGCCCAGCACATATGGCTCGAGCATTCGAAGCTTGCCGAGCACATACGTGCCAACGGACTGCCAGAAGCCCATCCGTGTCACTACCTTCCTGAGGAAGACGACGGACTGGCAGCAGCATCGCACACAGCTGCGATTGGCACGACTGTGCCAGCAGCTGAGCCCTCGGATAGTCGAGCGGCGGAATCCAAGGCCTTTGCTCTCACCCCAGATGGGGAAGACGTCATCGGCTCTAATGTCGATGCTGGCTACATGGCCTCGCTCCTGGATTACCACAAAGCCCCTGTCGAAGTACAGTTGGGACTGGATGCTGCCATGAAAACTGAATGGCAGAAGTACACTGAATTCAACGCAGTGGTCCCTTGCACAGACAAGGAGTTCAAGGAGCTCACAAAGGCTGGCCACGTGTGCATCCCCACCAAATGGGTCCTCACCGATAAGAATGAACACCTAAAGGGGACGCCAGCATACACTCCCAAGTGGAAAGCACGCTTGGTCGCATGTGGAAACTTCGAGCATATCTCGAATGAGGAGGATATCAGGGCAGACAGCCCCACGGCTGAGCCGGAAGGCATAGCCCTTCTGTGTTCATGGGCGGTTTCATTGGCCCTGCGGCTCAAAGCAGCCGATATAACGAACGCATACTTCCAAGGGAAACCCCTTGAGCGCCTTCTCATTCTTCGGGTTCCTAAACACCCTAAGGGTGTACCCGATGCAGAGATTCAGCGAGCCGGGCATATGATTGCCCGAGTACCCGTGTATGGCACGACCGACGCGGGTCGGAACCTTTATCTCCGCATAAAGGAGAGTGCCCGCGAATTTGGCTTAAATGCCTCGCAAATTCTGTCAGCCCTGTACTATATTACAGGAGAAGGTGGTCGTTTGTGTGCTTGCTTGTGCACCCACGTGGATGATTTCCTGTGGGCTGCTACCGCCGAAGGCGAGCCGGCTATCCAGAATCTGCTGGATAAGTTTAAGATCGGTCGCATAGAGACTGAGAAGTTCCGTTTCTGCGGACGCGAGTATGTGCAAAGCGCCGATGGGACCATCAGTATAAACTGTAGGGACAACACGCGTGCAATTCGCCCGATCGATATTCATAAGTCTGAAAAGGGCACGACTCCAGTCTCGAATGGCCAGCGCACAGCGCTGAGATCCGTCATAGGATCGCTGGCTTGGGTGGCTCGCGCCACGAGACCTGATCTTGCCTATAGGGTGAATGCCCTGCAGCAGCGTGTTACGACAGCCACGGTGGATACACTCCGTGAAGCAAACCGCGTAGTAGCACTGGCGTTAGGAGATGCGGATAGGCCGATCACGTACAGCGCTAAGTTACCCTGGAATACAGGGGAGCTGGCGATTGTCACGTTTTGCGACGCCTCCTTTGCAGGAGAGGCAAACCATAAGTCGCAGAGAGGTCGTTTCCACTATCTCACTTCCGCACAGTCGGCGGTGGACAAGAACGCGTCAACGCATGAGATGCACCTCATTTCGTTTTCCTCGTCCACCATGAAACGGGTTTGTCGCGCCACACTCCAGTGTGAGGCTTACTCGTTGCAACATGCGATAGAGCATGGAGACCGTATTCGAGCAGCGGTGCTCGAACTGCTCGGCAAACTGCCCCGGTCACAGAACTGGGAAGAAGTCGCCAAGAGATCGATGTTCCACCTGCAGTATACGGACTGCAGGTCCCTTTCGGATCACTTGACTGCGTCGATTCCAAAATCATGCGAGGATAAACGCCTTGCCATAGAGATGTCTGGACTCCGCCAAGGACTTTGGGAAGAGGACGAGCTAACGCACGCCTTGTACCATCCTTACGGCGACGAGTTGAGATGGATACCGACGCATTTACAACTTGCGGATTGTTTGACCAAGAGTATGAAACCGCTTTTGATCAATCACAGCATTGATCGCAATCTCGTTCAGGTGCTCGATGTGCCCGCGCAAGCCGCACAAAATGTCGAGAGTACCTAAAGCACTCCGCTTTACGATCGAAGAACTCAGCCTGGAGCCTTGAGTCGCCGCACTCGGCTCGGTTGACTGCGCAAGCTCCCGGTATAATCCGGTGAAGTAGGCTTGGTCCAAAGCGGCCATAATTCCCTAAGCATCCAAAGTGCTCAAATGTGCCTATGTTGGTGAAGGCCTTGGTTTTTGAGGTCTTAATCCCAAGACCTTGTATTTTGAGGTTCCGGAACAATAGCAACATGAAGCGGTTCAACATAAGTGCTATCAACTTGTGAAGTAGGTTGAAACAAACTATAAACATGCCGAAAAACAGAATACTCTGGGGGACGTATGTAATCACGCGACATATTGGAAGCGATATCATATAAATTAAATTGATAAGGGCCGTTCTATGTAGCACATCTTGCAGTGAAATGCAGCAAAACATAAGACGTGTGTAAATAGATCGCAAATTGCATGCATGTGTCTGCTCAAATGGGGTTCAAACAGATCACAATGTACATATACACATACATATACATGTGTGTGTATAAACATATATATACATACATATATATATATATATATAGTTGTTTTCTTTCTATCTGTGCATGTGATCTCGTCGTATAGTTCCACAAATCAAGTTTAACCATCAAATCATTTTTACATGAAGGCCAATCGCTGCTGATATGTTTTACTCTTGCTGTTTATCTTGTTGTTGTTGCTGTGGCTGTGGTTGTGGCTGTGGTTGTTGTTGTTGTTGTTTCTGCTGGTGCTGGTGGTGGTGGTGGTGGTGTGGTGGCTGGTTGTAGCAATGCTGGCAATTATGGTGCCGATGTCGTTTTCACTGGTGCTGGTGGTAGCGGTGTTCGTGGTGGCGCGGCAGTGGCTTGGGTCGTGGTGGCTTTCTGTGGCGTCATCTCATGAGTCATATGTTGAGTTATGTTGAAATGCGAGTTAATATATCTATTTACATATACGGATAGATATACATATACACCATAAGATGCCAAGGAATTTTCAGTTCACGTATATGTAATTGCTTTTTATGATGCTACATAATCATATGCCTTTACATATTTATACATATGTATCTATGTATATATATATATATATCTGTGTAATTCTGTGTAGACGGTTGTTGGATGAAAAAGGCACAAAACTCCATTATCACTACCGTACACATACATATGGGCATACATTGTGCCTAAATATGTTTGTGCTCTATACATATATCTTTGTATATGCATAATGGATACGTATATGTTTGCAATAAACATATAGCCATGTTGTGGTTGTTTTCAGGTTCTGTATATTTATATGTGGTGCAGGAACGAAGTAACCATGTCATGATTGTTTTTTCAATAGGTTCTGCGTAAACATCCGGTATATGTATACATAGTCATATATGTATATTGCAGCTTCAACATCATTTTGTATGTTGTACACTTCCGAGGTCATACATATGAGGTTAGATTATGTATTATCAGATATATTGTTCTGACATATATGCAGAATACTCATGTGTTGTAAAAGCCACAGTATATTACATGTTCTACACATACATAGTCGTTACAGAGTCGAAGTTTTAAATGGTATGAGATGTTTGCTTATGTTTGCGGTATCAACATGTATCTATAGATAAAAAGATACAGCTTTTTCTATTTTGTGTATACATATACATATATATATATATATATATATATACGTATATATGTATATATGTACATATGTATATATGTACAAATGTATATGTATATATATGTATATATATGTATATATGTGTATATGTGTATATGTACATATGTATAAATGTATATATGTATATGTGTACATATGTATATACAAATGACCGCCTCCAAGCACCACTGTGTCAGGTGCCTCTGCCAAGATTCGGCCCTTCTTTGTGTAGGGAGTCTTGGTGGTTGTGGGTTTAGCCGTGGCTTTCGTCTTGGCCTCCGATCGTGGTGGTCGCTACCGCTTGCGAGCTGGAGGCTCCGATGATGCTTCCGGTTGATAAGGCAGGAATGTGAGTCAGTATGTGTGTATATGTGTGTATACATCAAAGCATTTGGGCAATAACACCGTTCAAGCTGGTCACAGCCCCTTGCCGGGAGTCCTTGGCAGCCTTGGCGGTTGCTGCCATCTGCAGAAACTCAACCGCGATCTAGGTTTTCTTGCCGATGGCAACAAATGGGGAGCAGCACGGGCTTCGCGGAAGCTCGGCGCCGAAAAACCCAGGGAGCGACGCACCTGCAACACAAACCCACACACCTGGAGCTCACACGAATTCACGCGAATTCACGCTGTTTCACGCCCTTTCGGCCGAGACCTTGATATTTGAGGCCTTTGGCTACAAAGGACTCGGATTCCGAGGACTCGGCCCAGAACCAATTCACGCCAATTCACGCGGATTCACGCTTTTTCACGCTTTCAGGTTTGTCCAGACTTCTTTCACGCTTCAAGACAAAGCTGCAAGATTCTGTTGCAGCGCTTTTTATGAAGAAACATGCATGTAAAGATAATGTTATATTGTATCGCAGATACGTATAAGTCTATTGTCCATACAGCAAACAAATATATTAGCAAATGTCGACATATGTACAAGTATATACATATCTGTATGTATATATATATATGTATATGTATGTACATCATTTATGTATAGACATATGCATACATGATACATATATATATATATATATATGTACAAGTATGAGTAAACCTGTGCGTATACATATACACATATACAATCACATACACACATAGGTGAATGTATGTACATATGCATATGTATACATATATATATATATATATATCTATATATAGATGTATATATGCACACCGGGAAATATTGGCATGTATTCAACGTGTAGATAAATAAGCATACGTATGCCTGTACATGTATACATTTATCTACATCTACATATACATATACATATACATACATATGTATATATATATATATATATACATATGGATGTACTGAATGCTGCTTGGGTTGCTTATGCTGCTTTTATTCCGTCTGTGCTTTTGATTATGTCAGTTAATAAATGCATGGGGTATGTAGGTAGGTAGGTAGGTCTGTATATTTCCACATATATACATGCGCATATGTGTTTATTTGTTCATATGTAGCATCGTGTAGCTATCATTTTTTCGCCGGTTCGGCCACGGATCCTTGGGAGAAGCAGGGCTCAGAAAATGGGGCAAGTGTACCTGGAGGTTTCTATGCGACAAAGCTAACTAACTGGATTATAGTTGTATATATTTGTGTATATATGTATACTACAGGTATGTGGTTGAATTATGAATACTTGTAACGTCATCTTCAACGACTGAGCCCATGCTTCTGCAGAAGCGGAGGTTGGACTTGAGGGCTTGGTATATATGTGAATATATGTATGTTTACATGCCCCTGGCCCGCACATATTTCTGCATGGCACTGGAAAGCCGAAGCCCAAGAACACCCAAAACCTACTCTTCCAAATATAGTGATCTTGGAAAGCAAACTTTGGCAGAACA
The DNA here is from genome assembly GCA_905221615.1 of Symbiodinium sp. CCMP2592. Classification (NCBI taxonomy): domain Eukaryota; class Dinophyceae; order Suessiales; family Symbiodiniaceae; genus Symbiodinium; species Symbiodinium sp. CCMP2592. Next base: position 954,176 of record CAJNDT010001125.1, read on the forward strand.
TGCAAAAATAAGACCAAGCTCGACCCGTTGCACTACAGCACCCCAAATGCTCGCTTCCCTGATTTTATGGCACTCATGATCCAGACTAATCCCAACGAAGCCACGACCCCCACCCCCTCCGCCTGGCTTCGCTAACAGACACTGGCCGGCCATGAATTATGAATGCATCGGAGCTGGGGCTTCTGCCAACGTGTGTCTCTGTATGCATATGTATACAAATATATGTATATATGTATGTATGTATATATATATATATATATGTCTGTATTCACATACATGTGTATATATATATATATAGATAGTGCCTGGATAAGGGACTCAGGCTACAGTTGTAGGTCTGGGTCGTACATATATATGCAAGAACCCAATATGTTACATATATCTATATGTATGCCCGGCATGCTCCTGGGCAGCCGGCAAGTGGACGGAGAATTTCCAGGCTTTCATATAATCGTAGACACATGAAATATATATATATATATATATATACACATATATATATATATAACATATTATATATATATATATACACATGTGGTTTCTGGATATGTAGATGTAATTTGTAACTAAATATGTATATATGAAACTATGTCGTTCGACGTCTTTAGGGAAAAGTTTCTGTAACCCTGTTAGGGCCACGTACATGATTTTGTATCTGCGTGCACGTGTCTAGAACTACAACAGCGAATGTGACTGGCAGAGAAATGCAAAAGTTGGGAGTTCATTTTTGCAGAACACTTATATAGAAAGGTCAAGAAATGTATATTTGTGGCCAGAAAACAATATGTCTGTAAATCCTACCTACGTTCCAGAACTGTAGAGAACTGGAAACCCATCGAAAAAGAAGAGATTGTCGGTAAATACACACTTCAAGTACTTCGAACATCATACAGCACTCGAAATTGGACTGAAGTGCGTGAAATCCTAGGACTTTCATATATCATATTAATACTCTGTTCAGAACCTTAAAAAACGAGGCCTTTAGTGATGATGCTAGCCAAACCAGCACTTTGAGCACATTTGAGGTTTTCGGATGCTTAGGGATTCGAGCATGATTCGGACGTCACACTACAGATAAGACGGGTGTGAAATTTCCCTGTCTTGAAGCGCCGTGTTGACATGTCCTCATGCGTGAATAGTTTTTGAGACAGTTCTGAACGCACCCTATTCGACAGACGTCTTGGGCTCAGACCAAAAAGTGCGCTCGTTGTGTGGTTGGACACTCACTAATCCAGTTCCTGCTTCAAACATCTTAACACAAAGCAATCAGCACTAAACCCTAAACCCCTAAACCCTATACAAACCCATAGAAATCCCAAATAAAACCTAAACTCTAAAGCCCGAGCCAGCCAAAAAAAAAACCCTAAACCTTAAACCCCAAACACTTCGCATCGCTGCAACCTGGCCGCAAAGGCTGAAAACGAAGCCACACCCTCCCCTCAACTCTGAAGCCCCCACCAGCTTAACCTAAACACCTTACAGTAGAAGCCAGAAAGTCGGAATATGGATTAATGGTAGGATCCCCTATAATTTACCTTAAAGGGGTTACGCTAATGATATTCCAACTTTCTGGCTACTGTAACCCGACTACTAAGCCCTAACCGCAAACGGGGGCCTCGGAGTGCATGCGACGAAGGCCACCTATTTTTCAAAGAGCCCATCCCTAAACCCCCCAAATCCTGACCCGATAACCCAATAAACCCCAAGCAATTACCAAACCCCTAAACCCCTAAACTCCTCAACCCCAAAACCCCAAAGACGCCAAAACCCCAAAAAACCCTATATCTCTATAGACCCCTTTACAGGAACCCCTATAGATCAAGGGGACCCTAAAACTTCTAAGCCTACTTGGAGTCTTTGGCCGGCGGCCCCAAGCCTCCATGAAGAAGAGGCGGCCTTCCAGCGCCTCATCTTGAGCAAATTAGGTACCAGATGCACGGCAGAAAGAGTGAGCTTAGTGGCCCCCAGTTCGGTGGGTGGCCCCAACACCCCAAAACCCTTTAAAGGAAGCCTTCAAGGAACCCTTTGGGCCCCTTTAAAGGAGCCCTTAAAGGGACCCTATAGATCCCTTTAAAGGAACCCTATAGATCCCTTTGAAGGAGCCCTTCAAGGGAACCTTAAGCCTTTAATTGGAACCCTAAGCCGTAATCCCCCCTAAACCCTAAACCCTTCAGACCCAGGTGGGGTTTCGTCATCGCAAACAGCGACCCATCGGCCAAGGCGCTGACGGCAGAGGAGGCCAGGTCTTTGAGGGGGGGGTAGGGCTTCCTTTAAAGGGGTTTTGGGGGGGATTTGGGGCTTAGAGTTTTTGGGGTTTAGGGTTTGGGAGTTTAGGGATTGGAGGTTTAGAGTTTGGGGGTTTAGGGTTTTGGTGGAATTTGGGTAGGGTTTTGGGAGGTTTAGAGGTTTTTGGTCTTGGGTTGTCGACTGTTTTTTTTTTTTTTGGGGGGGGGGGGGGGTTAGGGGTTCCGTTTAGGGGCTCCTTTAAAGGGATCTATAGGGTTCCTCTAAGGCTTCCTTTAAAGGGTTTGGGGTAAGGTTTCGGGTTTAGGGGTGTGGGGGTTTAGGGTGTTGGGGTTTAGGGTTTTGGGGTTTGGGTTTGCGGGGTTTAGAGTTGAATTTGGGGTGTTGGGTTTTGGGCCGAGGATTCGATCGGACCTAACAGGGGTTATTTGAGGGCTCATAAGGCTTTGTCAGGATATGGGTTTGTAAAAGTTCTGATAGGGGGTTACAGGGAGTTATAAGGCTTTTATCAGGGGAGGGTGGTGTAAGCGCTTTAATGGGTTCTGTAAGGGTTATATTTTTCTGCATAAGGGGTCTTTCAGCACTTGGCCTTTTAGGGAAAGGCCGTATTAAACTAATTGTACTGGAATTGTCGTATACCCAAGGCAGACTTCACACGGACCCTCCGAAATATGTAGGCTATGGTAGCTGAGGCTCAGGACTCTTACATACTGGCTCGGGCTTCAACCAAGTTCCTGGTCCAGTTTCTTCCTTGGCGGTATTTGTGGGGGTTGCAAGCTTTTGAGTTGTAAGGAGGCAGTCTTAGGATATTTGAGTTTGGACTTGCGCGGCTTAGGAATCAGCTTCAGTATGCAAGGCGCTGTAGAACGGGAGCTAGACTGAGTCAAGACCATTTCCGTTTGTTGATATGTGCCGTGGTTTCTTAATATGTGCCGTGGTTTCTTCAGATATGTCCCAGACACCCTAAGAGCCCTCCATGACGCAAGATTCCATACTTCTCCCCTCCTCTCTCATTGGGGTCTGAGAAAACCTACATCTTGAGGTTCCCTAAAGTGCTAGGACCCTTAGTGATCAACCCCTAAACCGCATTGCAATGAAGGTAGATCGCCGCATCGCCGAGCGGGTGCAAGGATCCCTTCAGTTTTTGGACGGCGAGAGCTACACAGGTGGACTTGGGCGGGCAGGGTTTGCCAGGCCCCCCCCCCCTTTCTGGGTATTTAAGGATATTTTGGAGGCTGCTTTGTGGTTCTAGGTGGGGTTCGGGGTTTAGTGTGAGGGTTGAGGTTGTAAGATTTGGATTTGGGGTGTCAGAGTGCTGGGAGGATCCAAAAAGTAGATCTCCCACGCGGGGTGTCCTGTAAAGTACCCTTTGGCAGCATAGGGTCCCAATCAGGAGTTCTATGTTTTGGTTCCTCCCTGGCGGGGGTCTGGGGTGTAAGCCACTTGCGATACCGCGCTAGAACCCCAAACTCAAGACCAGTGTATATATATATATATATATATATATGCAAAAGTCCGTAGCTACAGAGATTGGGGAGCCCTGCTGGCAGGAATCTATTGCCTGTCGAAGCGGATGAGAAAAGACCTTTCGGTGGCCAAGCAGCAGAGACAAGCTTGCTCTTGGAGGTTGCGAGGTGTTCTGACTGTTTTGTAAGAGTCCGATCTTTCCCTGCTCGAACATCGGCAATTGCGCCGACCAGATGCATTCAGGGAAGTCTTGCTCCATCTTGCTGTTCAGTGCTGATATCCTGAACCGTGATCCCTAAATGGTCAAGATCCCTTTAAGGAATCCTTTAAGTGCCCTTTTAAGGAACCTTACTGACCCTCAAAGTAGGGCTTCGGCAAGTCTCGAGTTGACAAGGAAGAGACGCGGGTCCTGTCTCGGGACAACCCGGCTGTGTTCCTGAAGCACATGGAGGCCACCCGGTTTGGGATTCAGGGTTTAGGGTTTAGTAATTAGGGGTTTAGGGTTTAGTCTGTGCGAGCGTCAGAACCGCGGGTCAATGATATCATTTGTCAGGTTCTTGTTCGGGCAGCTTTTTTGGGCAGAGCAAATCCTACAAACCTCGACCAGTGCCAGAGCGTCTTTTGACATATCTGACGTGAATTGTTCGGGCCCCTGTTTGCACTTACTCTAACTTGCAGCCCTTCGACCCTACATGAAGCTCCCCTAAAACGCTGGGTTGTCCTTTGGGATCATTTTTAATTCCCCTTACTATTGTATAGAGAACCACAATATTAAATAATGTTCAGAGGGCTTAAAGGACAACTCACAACCCTTTTGAAGCTTCCAGTCCCTGCTTCAGTCGGGGTGGATGTCCAAAGACGAGCAGAAACTTCCAAGCCGACATCCCAAAGCCTCCTCCTAGTAGTAGAGTAGCTAGCCTTTAGCCTTTTTTGGGTAGTATAGTCCCTGTATAATCCCTATATATACCCAAAAGGGTTAACCTTAAGTTCCCCATGATACCCCATAAGTAGGTCATCTCACATCCCCCAAATCCCTGAGCCATGCCGCAGGGGGTGAGCCAGTATACCAAGGCGCAGTGGGCCTGAGTCAACCCTCATCTTCAAAGCGTACCCGGACCCTAAAGGGAACTCCAGAAAGTTGGAACATGGATTAATGGTAGGATCCCCTACAATTTACCTTAAAGGGGTTACGATAATGATATTCCAACTTTCTGGCTTCTACTGTAAAAATGCTACGTTTTTCGGGCTCCTGATCATGACTTCCCGATGAAATTAAGTCCTTCGGAAGGTATGTTCCTTATCACCAGTCTGCTGTAACCCCAGTGCTGACAGGTTTTTAAGCCCTCAGATCGCCATGAGGGTGCTGGATTCCTGAAATGAGGTCATATTCCGGATTGCAGCGGTTCGAGTCTTGTGGATCATTAGTGGAGGCTTTTGCTTCAGCAGCTTTGGCAAGGTTCTGGCTGAATACAGCCGCAAAGTGAATGTATACCGCATAGTCCCTCAGCCCTATATACCCCAAACCGTGCCCATAGCCTCCATAGTATATAGCTCCTTGTTGGGATTACCTTATAGGATTCGAAATATGAACCCCAAAAAGGAACTCCTATGGAAACTATGGGTAGGTACTTGAATGCTCTGGCACTGAAGCCCTTCCGCCCAAAAGCCGTCGAATCCTTGCTGGGGGGGGAGCCGAGGATTCTGCAACACACTCCTAAGCTCTACAGTAAAAGCCAGAAAGTTGGAATATGATTATCCTAACCCTTCTATGGTAAATTATAAGGTATCCTACCCTGAAACCATATTCCAACTTTCTGGAGTTTCCCTGTAAGGCCTCAAATCCACACCCTGACATTTTGAAACATCAGTTTGAGGGGACTGGGTTGCTGCCAGTAGAACGAGTGTGTAGGCTGTTTTGGGTTTGGGGTTGTGCGTCGTTGGATTTAGTCCGGGGTTAGGTCTTAAGCAGAGCATTCCTTGAAGGGTTCAGGGTTAGGGCGGCTCAGGGTTTAGCTCAAGGGTAGTATACAGGAACTCTGAGCGCTTAGAGTTTCTCCCCGTGCAAAAGTCTCTCCTTAAGATAGGAAGGCCGCACACGTCCATCACAAGACAGGGTCCTTCATGTTAGGAAGACTGTTTTGCGGCATCTTGCAGCAGGAGTACAAAGCCCTAAACCCCTAAACCCCTAAAACTAGAACCCCGATTCCAAACCCTGGAACCCTAAACCCTGTTGGATCATGTCTTGACCCAGGATTCGGATGCTTCGCAGAGCAAGGGCTATGCGTGAGTCGCTTGGTGAGCCGGCGCAGGCTCTCTGTTCCCAAACCCTTTGGCTCCAATTGCCTAAAAAGGATTACTAACCACATTGATATGTAACCCGGGTAATCCATCACCTAGGTAATTGGAGCCTTAGGGAAGGGGTCCAAGCAACAGCTAACACAAGAGGCGCGAAACCTTAAGTACAAACTGTACCCCAAACCCGTAAACACTTAATGCCTGGACCATTCTGAGCAGAGCCCCACCAGGTCTTCATTGGGATTGTCAACTTTCTGCAATTGTTCACTGGGGTGTATCGGGCTTGTTATTGGGTTATCGTTGTTCTTACAGTTAGGGGTACCTCATTTCGGGATCATTTGAACAAATGCTCCTGCGATTTAATATCTATCAGGCCCCGCCCCCCTCACTAGACCCTAAAGCCTAAACCCAACTTCCACTTGCCTTGAAGATGCTTGGACCTTTTGGGCATTGGATTTAGGAGTTTTGGTGTGCTGCTTCATGGGCGTGGTTTGTGCACTGCCTTCTCCCGCAATGCCCCGAAACCACGGCAATGCCACAGCAGCTCATGGAGAAGAAACTGTGAATAGGGACCCTTACAACTTTTCTTGGGTGGGTTTATCGGTATATTAATATGTAATAAGTCGTCACACTGTTCTTGACAGGTCCTCAGAACAGTTTCACTAATTGCAATATACCCCACCCACTTAAAACTGTAACGGACCCCATATTTCAGTTTCTCCTCCATGAGCAGAAATCATAGCCGGTTTGTTGAGGTCGGCTTACGCATATGACTCGGATAGATTCGGAGTAGGTAGCATTTAGTTCGGTTTGGTTTTGAGAGGGGAGTGGTGGTATAATCCCACTAAGTACATATTCCTACTTTAAAAGTCAACCTGTAATTCCCCAAGGATACTGGGCAAGCAAATTCGCCCTGACCCAAGAGTGCAAGAAGCGGAAGGATCAGAGCAGGGTTGTCGGCAACACATGACAGCAGAAGTGCCCGCGGATTACCGTTTAATTAAGAAACCTTGAGTCTTCATTTGGGTTCTGTATATGGATCGTTATATTTGGGAGGGTTTCTTATTCAGGTGCCTTCAGAATCGCGAATCGATAGTGGCTGAAGCCTGTGTTTGCCCAATGTGTGGCAGATCTGCAGATTCACAAACCCATCTCACGACAGCGTGCGCCCATCGCAATCGTGTCACTTGTAGGTTCCGCACTTGACCGTCCAGCAACCGGGACAGAAATGGCCTGGCACACTTCGTAGCCCCAGTAACAAGTTCAATGTCCCCTTGTAACCCTAGGCCTCTAGGGACTCATATATTAAGGCTTTTGGGCCCAAAGACCATGCTATATAAGGCTTTTGGGCTATTTTGATGCCCAGGGTAATGCGGTCGCAGCCAGTCTCTGACCCAGCACCCCAAGCCGAGGCTTCCGATTTAGGGTTCAGCGGTTGGGGTATATTATTTTGCTCCGTTCACAAACATAAATCGTGCCTCGAGCTTCTGTAGATTCCTACCTTCAGTGCTCCAGACCTATCTAGACTCGAGACCTCCATTTTGAGGGTGTAGGGTTTAAGCACAAGGTCTAGGGTTTCTACAGTCTACAGATCAGAAACGAGGCACACAATACTACGCATCTGAGCCCTATAACCCCAAAATCAACACCGGACACAGGTTGGTAGCTGGAGGGTCAAAGACGCCATGGCTGGTGATGCAATCAGTTACATGCCTGCGATACTCCAGCTCCTGTTTAATCAGTGCTGCTTGACTCCCCACGGCCCTTCAGTTCGATAGTACCCAGACCTTCCAAAATCGCTTAATTAAGGAATATTACCTTAAATTATAATAGGATCCCTAGGTATATTCCTTAATTAAGGGATTTTGGAAGGTCTGGGTAAACTGTCGAATCAGCACTTACCTGGCCCCTGCATGCCCTTCTGTAGTGCATGTCTCATGATTCATAACCACGTTGTAACTCTGATACGTCTGCTGGGTGCAGGTAACCAAAGTGAGAGCCCACCCATTAGTTGAGTCAGTTGAGGCATTCAAATCAAATTACGAAATACTATCCACTTGGAGTGCTTAGTTTTCAGGGTACATGATTTCGATGAATAGAAAAACTCAATTTGGGACGCAAAACTTGTCCCTGATCAAGCCCTAAAACCTAAGCTCTTGATTCTGGCATGAGTGGCGCACCTCACCGTCAGACCATGACAATTTTATTTGCAGCTGCATTGCTCCTACTGGGGCCATGGCATGATCATTTTGCAGACTGATGGCACCAAGAAAGGCAACGGATGTGGGTTCTGTACATACATACATGTGTGCATATATGTACACACGGTAGCTTTATCGGCTACTTAGAACACAGTCTGCTGCTTTTTGGATGAGAGACCAAGTCCATGATCCGCCATGTATGGTCGTCATAGAAAAGTGTTGCGCTGATTATCCTAGACCTTGACAGAAGCTGAGGATATGGTTTAGGGCTTCGGGTAGACGCCGCAGAGGCAACACCCTGCCGTGAGTCCAACAACACAGGTCTCGCATACCACCAACATACCAATGTGAATGTCCTCGGGCGGCGTACACCTAAGTAAGTTGAAACCTGCAACCCTAAATACAAATAACGAAGCTAAGGGTAAGGCGAAAGTCTGTTACTGAAGCGTTGTCTTTAGATTCTGTCCCAGATGGATGCAATGCAGTTTGATAATGCTTCACTCTGGATTCCAGAGCTTCCCGGCTGTCGACTGCGACGATGCATGCAGAAAACGTGTGAGGTTTAGTTTCTTGCATGGAGTCCATGGATTGGGGGCCAAACAGGTGTTGATTATGCATCTGGAGTGGCACTGGGAGTGGTGGGAGTAGTAGTAGTAGTAGTAGTAGTAGTAGTAGTAGCAGCAGCAGCAGGAGTAGTAGTAGTAGCAGTAGCAGCAGTAGTAGTATGTAGTACGAGTAGCGGTAGTAGGACGAATAGGACTAGGAGCAGTCGTCGTAGCAGCAGTACTGGTAGGAGAAGGAGTAGTAGAAGAGGGAGGAAGAGGAGGCGGAGGAGGAGGAGGAGGAGGAGTTGTGGAAGGAGGAGCAGCAGCAGTACCAGTAGCAGTAACATTACCCCTAGTCCCAACAGCTGTGCGTGTGACAGCTCCGCCCAGCCATCAGCCCTGAACCGATGGACCTCAAACTTGCACCCCCATTTCCTCACCCCTACCGTAAGCCTTTGCACACCTCAACCATAAACCACCCATGCCGCCAGTACAAGAACGACATGCTGATGGCACAGAAGCAGCAGGACGGCTTATCCGGACTTCCTTTCAAGATGTGAGTTAGAGGCTTTTGCAAATTGGGGATACGGTACCTTATTTGGGGTCCTTGCACTGAGGATCCTACTATTTAGGGTGTTATATTAGGGTCCCCTATTTGTGGAAACTCCCAGGTGGAGGCTTTTGAAAGGGGTGTTATATGAGCTTATCACAGGGGTTTATACAGTTTGGACAGGACAGCATTTCAGGGGCTTGCTCTGCATCCTAGACCCACCTTAACCCTGAATAACCTACCTTTTTAGGGCTCCTTATTATGATTTCTTTATATAAGTCCTTAAAAAGGTAGGTTCTTCAGGGTTAAGGTAGAACCTGAAACGTGTCGGCAGGACCTGAGTCAACTCCAACTTCCCCATGCCCAATTCCGTCGAAATCCACAATTCAATCGGAATCCACATCTAATGTAGGGTTCGGTGGGTTTGGCTTCTGGATTTGGCCAATGAAACTCACAATCCCCAAGTATGAAGACCTCTAGCGAATGTCCTTCAGGCTACCTTGTTCATCTCATGTTGGCGTGCACAGCATCAGCGCTGCTTACTGAAAGAGCCGCGCACACTTTCTGAGCACTCTTTTGATCACGGGAACGGAGGACCTTCTAGAGAATATCCCGAAGACCTTCTAGAGCATGTCCCGAACAGCATGTAGCCGAAGCTCGAGCAGAAATTAACCCGAGCTCGGAGAGGAGCTGCTGGAACGCCAAGAAGCCGAACGCGCCGCGTTCTTTCAGCCCCTCTGGCCGATCCGGGCTTTGGATTGGGGTAATATAGGGGCCCAAAAGCTTACCAGTACCATTTTGTGGGTTCCTTATTATTAACTATAGTACAATGGGCCCCAGAACCCTAGTAAAGTTATTAAGGCCGCTATATTAAACTAGGTTCAAAAATCGGCTCGCAGATTTTGTGATCCGTGCCAAAGGGATTATATAGACAATCTTCACAACCACTTCCAGTAAGGTGACGGTAAGTTGGCTAGCTCGCTGGCCACAGAACTGTGATGCCGTGTCGATCAGGGTTTGGAACAACAGGAGTCCGAAGCTTAACACACGGGCTTTAATAAGTAGAAGAGGGTTTTGGGGGCATGGTATACAATACATATAACAAGGAACCCCAGAGTAGTATAGGCAATTATTTGGGCCCCCACCTTACCGGCAAGCTTGTTCACTTCTGTCCATCGCATTAATTCTACGTTCAAACTCCTATCTTTTGAATCCTCATTTGATTATGCAGAATGCAATAGGGTAGCTCTCCAAAATAGCGTCCCCTTTTTAGGTCCCATAATATAGTACGGCACCCGTATAAAATAGGACCCCCCAAAGGGATCCTACCCAGAGGCCCCAAAGTAGTTCCTTTTTGGGGCTCATATATAGAATCCTATAAGGTCATCCCCAAAAGGGAACCCTAAACCCTAAACCCTAAACCCAACTACTAAATCCTATAATAAGGTCATCCCCAAACAGGGAACCCTAAACCCTAAACCCTAAACCCAACTACTATGGGGCCTCTGGGTAATTTTAGAGCGCTGCCCAGGAAGATGAAGGACAAGCAGCAGAAGATGCTCGCGGCGTGCGCCGTAATTTTCCCTGGGGGCACCATGGTTACCCTCAGCCCTAAACCCTAGTTCTGGGCCTCCTGCCGATGGATGAAACTTTACGAGACTCTAAGACTCTAAGAGGACTTCTTCGTCATAGTTGGGTAACATTTGGATTTTTATGGGTACTTAGATTGAATACAAGGAGACTAGGTTTAATTTTTAGTCCTGTCCCGATCACGAACTAGTTGTTAAGGGTCTCGGATTCGTTGAAACAGAAAGCTGTTTCACGGGTTAGTTTAAGGCTCCATGAGGTACGTAGTACATTTTTTCTTCGATTTCTTTCGCAAGTAGTGGCATGTCGGACCTGCAGGACCGGTGAGGATTCTACGGGGAGCGCTCTAAGTCGTTCCGCAGCCTGGCTTCTTCTTCCGTAGTAACGGCCTCACCTCGCACAGACTCCGAGCTGACAAACCTGACAGACGAGGCTAAGTCCTAAACACATGACGTACCGCATCCTGCGCGACCAGAAAACGAGGCCGCCTCAACAGCCAGGGGAGGTGGCCGAGCTGGGCGCGGAGCTGGCAGCCTGTAGTACCGAGTTGCTGAAGCGGCTGGTTGTGACAGCTCTGCGACTTTCGGCAGAGAGGGCGAACCAGCAACAGGTCCTGCAAGGTTTAGGGTTTGGGGTCTTGTGCGCAGAACTTCGGCGCTGACCAGCTTCTGGGCAGAAATGAGACAGTTGGAGTAGGCTTGCTTACGGCAATGCTGGAGGGCACAGCGCATCCAGACCAACATAGCGTGAAATGAAGCGTGTTATGCAAAATCAGGCAAATCTCTGCATAGAACATGATACACCGAAGCCAACCTTTCCTACATTCCTCCATCCAATCTACCCGTCTGTCTGCCTTCTTCTATCCCCACTCCTGAATCAATCTCGCCATCAAGACCTGCACGACGTTGTGCATGTGTCTGCATGTTCATTTGCGTGTTAGTTGTGTTTACTCGGAAGTAATATACTGCGACTCGCAAACAGTCCAGACAAAACAACCACCTCAGCAGGTGTAAGGCCAAGATATAACCTAAGGTTCTGCGTGCCCATGTCTATAATCACATACACATGTTCTTTATGTGTAACTACCTGTGTATATATATATATACACATGTATTCAGAGACAGAGTTATACTTCTATTTATGCACACGCCCATGTGTTTAGCTCAAAAAAGTGCCTATTCTGGTAGTTCAAAGCCAAACCCAGAGGCTCCATGTATGGTGCCATTATGGAATCAGGCCCCAAAAGACCATTCTTATTATGGTTTTTGGGGCCTAATTCCATAATGGTACTATATATGGAGCCTCTAGGAAAGGATGTAGTTTATGGGCTCATGGCCCTGTGAAGAGCAGACTGGTGAGGTGAACCGACCCCGACGGTTGCGGTGCGGTTTAGGGTTTAGGAGGTTTGGGTTCAGAGTTGAGGGTTTAGGAGTTAAGAGTTTCTAGGGTTTAGGAGTTCAGGGTTTAGGAGTTCAGGGTTTAGGAGTTTAGGGTTTAGGAGTTTAGGGTTTAGGAGTTAAGAGTTTATAGGGTTTAGGAGTTGTTTAGGGTTTAGGAGTTTAGGATTTAGGATTTAGGGGTTTGGGGTTTAGGAGTGTGGGGTTTATTTAGGACTCTTAGCTCCTTCTGTCAACTTGGACTGACGTAAGCCCCTCAACACTCGTACCCCGAGCTATCAGTGCTGAGCCCCCAAGCCTAACTCCTGAGTCCTGCAAGCCCTGAACCCTAGCATTATCTGCCTGCAGCCTGAAACCTACTTGGAGGGTCGGGGGACTTAGTAACTGGTTATTTTAAAGACTTATAAGTACCAAAGCCCCAATTAGGGTCCCTTTTAGGGTACTTATAAGTCTACTTCCTACCTACTTACTAAGTCCCCCGACAGACCAAGTACAACCCCTTATAGCACAAACCTTTGTAGAAGAATCTGCGAAGGAGCCTAAACCCAATCCGTAAACCTTCGGCCCTAAACTCTACGAAAGCTCGGGGTTGAGCAGGTACGAGGCTGGCGTGGGCAATGAAATGGAACGATCTTTGGCAGAAATTTGAGACCCGACCACGGCCAGGGGCTGCTATAGGGTTTGCTGGGCTTTCTACGAGGTATAGGGTTACGATGTGCGTTGCCATAGACATTGCCATAAAGGTTACAGTAAAGTTTACGGTCTCTGTACGATCGAGTTTGAGGCTTGCGGGGTTTGGGGTGAGGTAGAGGGTCCAGGCGCTGCTGGATTTTCAGGGCTTATAAGGGTTTAGAAACTCATCATTTTCCGACTTTCAATGGCGCAGTCTAGGCCACACTCTTGTGGCTTTGATCTTTGCAGCCGGAAGCCGGCTAGCACCACCTTAGCGCCCATAAGCTTCTAGATGAGCGCCGAAACAGACGTCAGAAGTATGACCCCAAAGCCCTCGACCTCTCGACCCTAAGCCGTATGAGCCCGAAACCAGAACCGTAGGAACCTAAAGCCTAGTACAGCCAACGAACTTTTCCCGAAGTCTCCGCCAGGAGGCGTGCAGTCGATGACAGCTGATCCCTAGGGTTTACAAACCCTAATCCCGTAACCCCTAAACCCTCAACCCTAAACCTGGAACTTCTTGAGCTTCTGTGTCTGTTCCCAGGAAAGCAACGCGAAGATGAGGATCGCCGGGACTCTCAGACTCGGGTTCCTGCTGCCACATATTACAAGTACACATTCATACATAGATAGAGGTGCAATAAAACCATAACTCAACAAGCCAACGAAGACATACACACAAACATGCCTGCAGGCATTCATACCGGCATGCATGGACATACACCTCAGTACAGGCAGGCATGCATGCATGCATTCATGCGCACATATGTTGCAGGTACATGTGCAGAGAGAGAGATATTTATGTTTCTGGATGTGTTTTTTTTCTGGCTCGGACTGTCAAGCTTAATGGTTCAGCGTTGTGTTATTATGATGCTCTTGGCGTCTGTTTCGTGAAGTCAAACTGATGAGGAGTTCCATACTTTGTGGGATCGGGCATCACCGAGGCCCCAACTCCAAACCCCGTCAAGCCCCCAATTAAGCTCCAAATCCCTCAGCAACCGCTTTTGTGAGGAAAGTTGAGGGAAACACAAGCATCGATTACATGAAATCTTCTTCCAAGACGAAAAGCTCCGCCCCCAAAGATCCCCAAACCAAACGAATCCGAGATTGGGACTCGGCAAGGGCCCAGAGACTCCAATATCCCTTAATTAAGGAATATACCTTAAATCATATTAGGGATCCTACTATAATTTAAGGTATCTTCCTTAATTAAGGGATATTGGAGTCTCTGGGGCCTTGACATGCTCTGGAAGTCGAAACCCTCTCCCTTTCAGGTGCACGCAAATATCAGATGCTGGCAGAGGAGAAGGACGCTGGCTGCTGCGTGGGTTTCAGCTTAGCTTGAGGTTCGATTCTCTGCTGGGGCTCCAAGCATTGCATTTGTACACGAGGCTTGGAATCTTTTTGCCATCATACATGATGTTATAGTTATGAACATACTGGTCGTGATACGCACACTTCCGGCGTTTGTCATGCAGACGAGTCGACAAATTAAGGTCCTTGCCTGACCCCGCTTCGCCCCCTACACCGCACACACCTTGAACCTTTACAGATGTATACCTTACTTAGCCAATAGGAGAACTTTTAACTTTTTGGCTTTATGTAGTTGGTCTATCTTACAAAGTCTGAACTTTTTTGTGGCCTGGTTATTGGAGAAGAGAGATACAGAGGCTTCAGAACTTCAGCCGTCTCTTTTGTCCCAGCCCGCTGGTCGAATATGCTGGGTTGGAGGTTTAGTTTAGGGTTTGACTAAGGTTTCATTGAACAGAACCTTGCTCCCGTAATCTCCCTACCAGGTCTCAAATTAGGACCTCCAGTTGATGGAAGGCTGTGAACATTTTCCAAAACTCATCTATGTAAGGACTGCATCCCGGGGTGGATCGAAATTCAAGACGGTACAGGTCATGCTCTTTAGCTCCAAATCCTGATTTCGATCGTTGTCACATGCTCATACAGATTCACCTGTGCTCGTTGATGCGTTTGTTGTTTTTGCGCAAGCAGATGCCTGAACATACTTGGAGGATCATGGGACTTAGCAAGTAAGGTTATATGTACCTTAAGTGCGGTTTTAAGTATAGTTACCCTAATTATAACCCAGTTACTAGGTCCCATGATCCTTTAAGTAGGCCCAACACAGAATTCCCGTTTCTACCTGCGCACGCGTATCTCTGACGCACAGCCCCCAGGACAGGAGCCTGTACAAAGAGATGGCGGGGCGAGAGAGAGAGAGAGAGAGAGAGAGAGAGAGAGAGAGAGAGAGAGAGAGAGAGAGAGAGAGAGAGAGAGAGAGAGAGAGAGAGAGAGAGAGAGGGAGAGACAGAGAGAGAGAGAGAGCCGCTTACTTGCCCCTTATATAAGGGTTACTCTTTCGTAGCTTGGTCAATCCCCAGCCCCTTGACCCCAAACACTTCCCTAAGCTTTAAACCCTGAACATCCTAAACCCTTATGTTTCTCCTTTGTCGAGGAAAAAAGACAGATGGAGTTAAAGGAGCAGCGGATGAAGGCCGAGACAAGTTAGAGTGTTCAATAGTTCGCTGCATTGCCATCATGTCTCTCGACGGTTCTCTCTACAAACCCATACTAGGATGCCCAGTAGTACCCTTATTCCCTTTTTGTAGTCCTAGGTTCCTTATAAAGTTACCCAATACCAAAAAGAGAGGCCTTTTTATTCTTAGGTTACTGGGTATCCTAGCATAGTGTTAACTCCCAACCCGACAAGTTTGATAGCAATGATAGCTGTATGTAGGGATTCGTTGGACGTCACTCGCAACGCAATTGCTCAGTGCAAGCCTGAGCTTACCCAGAGGCTCCATACATTGATATTGCGGAATTAGGTCCCTAAAGCCATAATAATGATGGTCTTCTGGGACCTAACTCCATATGTTTGTAGTATGTATGGAGCCTCTGGGTTGGCTTGTCCGTAGCTTAACACCTCAACGGTCGAAGCCTTGACCCCGAAAGATGACAAAGGCGGATCATGGGAATCTAATAGCATCTAGTAGCAACAGCAATAGCAACGGCAATAGTAGCAGTAATATGTCATAGTAGTGGTAGTGGTATCCATAACTGGGTCTGAGTTGCAGGGTCTGGATTCAGGTGTAAGCGTTCTCTTGAGGATTTTTGTGATGCCTCTTGCTTTTCGAAATCACGGCTTAGAACATGGCCGGACAAGTGTAGCGATTGAGATACCATGTCTTTCCCAGCGTGTCTTGGACTGCCCACCCTTGCGCAAAATAACAACGAGAGGCAAGCGCTAAGATCTGGATTATTCGTTGTGGCAGTCTCTTAGGGCTTATAGATTTTAGGGTTTAATTTCTGAAGCAGCGGTAGCCTTGCAGTAGCCGAATGAATCTAAAGCTAACAGAAGCTTGAAGAATTGGCAAGAGTATTCGTCAAGGTTGCTCGCAACAGTGACACGGATATCTACCCCAACACCCTTAGCTACCCCGTAAGGCCCTTATACTAGGGTTTGAAAATTTGTGCGCCCTCTACTGTCGGAAACTCCCACTTGCTAAATGAGATAGGGTGGCACTATTGGTGGGCCCTTCGAACCCTGCGAAGACGCAGCCTCAAATAGACAGCCCTTCCAAGACTCTGCCCAAGATGTTTATGTGTAGAGTGTACCTATATATATATATATATATATACACATATATACACATGTATATATGTCTATGTCCATGTGTGTAAACCCTAAACCCCAAAAGGAGCTCAAACAAAAACACCAAACCCTAAGCCCTAAACCCTACTTCTCAAGTCTCGAGCCAACAAAACGGACCGCTGCCCTCCGGCTCAGGATCTCAAGCCGGGGCCCTGCTTCGGGGTTGCCTAAGGATGTTGTTGACGGGGGCCCGGATCTATACATCTCTCTATCTATCTGTATATATATATATATACATATGAGTGTATACATACATATGTGTGTAGATGTATAATATGTATAGATACTACTACATATGTGTATAAAGAACCCTAAATATAATGCAGTGTTCTGTATTATATGTATTGTTGATTGTCGGGATTAAGGGTTTACCGCGAGGTTAGTCATTTGGGTTTAGGAGTTGGGGTTCCCGTACGGGTCCAAAGCAGCCAGACCCAGACCTTCCAAAACCCATTAATTAAGGAATATACCTTAAATTATAATAGGATCCCTAATATGATTTAAGGTATATTCCTTAGTTAAGGGATTTTGGAAGGTCTGGGGAGAATTAGATGTTTGTTTTCCGGATAGTGGGCATGTAGATCCGAAGTTTGGTATGGCGTAGCTCGTCGGCACTGGATCCCATAGGGTTAGACTTTCGAGGTTGCGGAAGGATGTCAAGTTCAGTCCATTTCAGGACTGAGATGTTCAGGGCGGTGTGGGTCTTAATGGTTTCCGATCTTGTTTAAGAGGGTGTAAGTAACCGAGACACCCTTGAACCCTGAAGCAGCAAATCCAAACCCTAAGCGAACTAAACCCTCGACCGTGAGAAAGCAAAAGCCCGTCCTGCCTAAAGGCTCCTTAAAGGAACTAGGATGGCCAGTAGTACCCTTATTCCCTTTTTGTAGTCCTAGGTTCCTTATAAAGTTACCCAATACCAAAAAGAGAGGCCTTTTTATTCTTAGGTAACTGGGTATCCTAGCCTTAAAGGAACCTTTTTGCATCAAATTCAACCAAACCTCTCGACCCGAAACCCTAAGCCCTGTCCTCAGCTGTGTTTCCGCTGGGCACTTCCCCAGGAAGGCGAGCCAGGAACACATCCAAGCCCAGCTTCAGGACCAGCTGCTAGGGTTATATTTTTGTTTTTTTGTTTGAATTGTTGTTTTTGTGTGTGTGTGTGTGTGTGTGTGTGTGTGTGTGTGTGTGTGTGTGTGTGTGTGTGTGTGTGTGTGTGTGTGTGTGTGTGTGTCCGTGTGTATGTGTTCTTGCTTCGGGTTGAGGCTTTCTCAGGGTTTGGGTATCTGTAGGATGTTTAGATCTAGGACTTTTGTTTGAGGGCTTAGTTGTTCTATGGAGCCCGCCTGTCAGTCTGGCCTGTGGATCCAAAGCCCTAGACCCCAAATCCTACACCCTGCTGACCCCCGAACCTGAAATGTTGCAATTGCCCCGAAAGGGCCTAACGTTGTAATTAGTTTCCTCGACCCATGTATACGTCTAACACCCTATAGGGATACCAATACCTATGTATCCCGATATTATCCCTAACATGGACACCAACCGCCAACTGTCACAAGCCGCTGGTTCTGAACGCGCGCGAGAGATTCCAAGTTGAAAAGGGGTACTGAAGCTGACCTCTTTTTTTTATACGGTGGCCAGATCTGATCCGTGCATCGTTTTCACGACAACATCCTTGCACGGACTGTCGGGTTGTTTCATGCATGTTGGGTCACATATAGTTATAATTTTCGTACCGTAGGAAGCATCCCATCAGGATCTAGAGCACACCACCGCTCAGGAGCATGACCCCCACAGCCAAAACCCAATTCATGAACCTGACCGAACCCCTGCGTTATGCTAAACGACTAAACCAAAGTCTAGGTCCTGAGCCCTATACACTTTAATTCCCAAACCCCAGCCCTAGACCGTGCATCCGAAACCACCTCACACCATCGTCCTCGGAGGAGCACGCACTGCGCAAGAAACAGGCCAAGGAGGACGAAATGCAGTAAGCCTGGCCTGGCGAGGGCTTTCGGGCTTGGGGCTTTGGGTTCGGGGGTTTGGCACTGATTAAAAAAAGTTATCAGGATTCCTGCAGTAGGCATACCAGTTACAAGAGTTCAGGGCGCGGGGGCTTACGCTTTCGTTTTCTATTGCAGTTCAGGCTTCGGTGTTTTGGTTTTCAGAGTCTGGGATGTTGGGTTTAGGGCTTATAGGGCCTACCCATAGGCTCCATGGTAGTTCCTTTTTGTGGTTCATATGTAGAATCCTGTAAGATAATCCCAAAAAGGAACTACCATGGAGCCTATAGGGCCTAAGGTTCGCAACAACGTAAACTGACCGCTGGGTGGGACGCACATTCCTTCCAGGAGGCATCCCGCCAAAGCCCTGTGCTGTTCCGTTGATTCTGAGTTCCTGTTCCTGAGCCTTCTCTATGCTGTTGATTCTGACTTCTTGTTCCAGAGCTGAGCTCTAAGCCTGCCGTTGTAGTTTTCTATCCCTGACTCAGCTCAAGCTCCGTGAAAATGACCTAGGATTTTTCAATCCAAGGCTTAACTCCCGAGTCTGGCTCTCCCAAGGCCGTCCAGGACATGTGCTATTCAGCTAGTACTCGTCATTATATAGAAGACAGGGGACGAGGGGGTTTAGACTCCAAAAAAGTACTGTAGTGGCCTGAATAATTACCAATCCTATTTTGGGAGCTCCTTGGATTAATTATAGGGCCCCGAACTAAAGCCTTTTCTAGTTCTTAAGTTAAGGCCTCCATAGTACTACTTGAAGGCTCATGGCACTTAGTAAGTAAGGTTATAAGTAGGTTATAAGTAGGATAACCCCACTTAGGGGACTTATAACTCCAATTATAACCTACTTACTAAGTCCCATGATCCTCTAAGTATGTATGGACGATACCAGAATGGGTGGGCCAGGCTACTACGACGCCTTCAGGCTCAGGACGCCGAGCTGGCGGCGAAGGAAAAGGCATCTCAGTCTCCCTAGGAAATCTTTTTGCTCATGTAATATGTCTGTTGCCCTAAGGGTCCATGTACTCATATAGTATATACATTGGCCTTAAAGTACTCCCTATATAGGTACATTGGGCCCAAACTCCCTTAGGGATATGGTTCTAAAGGGGGCATAGGGATCAAGGGAGGGCTTCGGAGATGCTTGGAATCTTCTCCTGCACGCAAATGGTGGTACGGTTGATGATATAAATCCTGCATTACCCTGTTGAGGAATCCAATGGCGCAGGGGATGCGTCGATTCAGGTGTTCGGGTTTACGGCTTAGTGTGTCTAGGGTTCAGGTGACTGATTGCGTTGAAAGCAAGAGATGGAAGACTCTGGGGAAGTGCTGGAGAGCGGCCAGATGATCTGCTTGCTCTACACCTATAGTCTCCATTGTAGTTCCTTGTTTTGGTTAACCAGTTTGATGGTTAGGATCCTATAAAAGATTTTGGTTAACCGAAAACGGAGGAGACTATAGGCATTGTTTCTTGAAGCCGTAAAATGTTGAATTTGAGACCGACGTGGTGCGGAGAAGCTCTAGTCAACGAAGCAAATGTCAGGGCCCCGACCTCAAGCTCGAATTATCTCGAAATTACGATATTGCACCCTATAAACCCTAATCCGAAACGCCCGAGGATCTGGTAGAACCCCGACATGCCGAAAAGCCTCAACGCTAACCTAAGAAGCCCTAAACCCTAAACTAAGAGATCCTAAACCCTAAACTAGGAAACCCGTAACCCTAAACAGAGTTCTTAAACCCTAAACTAAGGAACCCTAAACCCTATAAAGCCAAAGCCATGCTGCAAAAGGCCAAAGTCGACGCAAAACTCCAGGCCCGCAAGGCCCTGACCCCTGGAGGGTGTCTGCATTTAAGGAGATTACTGTAACTATAGTATAATGCACCACGAAACCCTATTCTAATTATTAAGCCCTTAGATTACTTCCGAACGCGCTGCCGCAGCTCCATGTACACGCGTCCTTCCTCATAAACCCTTATAAACTTTAGGTTCAAAGTCTATAGGCGGTTCCTATTTCGGGCTATTTGGAGCCCCTGAGAGGGGAGCGGTTTGGGAGGGTTTGGGATTTTGGCTTTTGGCCGGGAGGGGGTTTAGAGTTTATCGGGATGTTCATGGTTTGGGGTTTGGGGTATAGGCTGTGGGGTTTCGGGTTTAGGGTTTAGAGTTTGGGGTTTAGGGTTTGGGGTTGGGTGTTCAGGGTTTGCGGTTTAGGGTTTCGGGTGGGGTTCTCATCTATGTATACTAGGGTCTCCTCTGCAGGCTTCAGATGTGGGTTGCGATGCTCTGTCCTGCAGTACATGGTGCATACCTGCACACACTCACTTACATAGAAACACATTCACAAACAGCAGGCAAGAGCGATTTCTAGATTATCGATAATTCTTGTTTTGTCTCCGTCTCCCTCTCCCTCTCCCTCTCTCTCTCTGTCTCTCTCTCTCTCTCTCTCTCTTTCCCTCTCTATCGCTCTCCATCCATCTCACCATACATATATCCAGTTATCTTTACATATTTATCTTTCTATCTAATCTATCTATCGATCTATCTACCTATCTGTCTCTCCCTTTATCTCGCTATCTCTCCCGCTCCATCTCTCTCTCTCTCTCTCTCTCTCTCTCTCTCTGCCTGCTTCTCTGACCTCTCGCCTTCCTTCGTTAACACCCTGCTAATGTACGCTCAGACCGGCAGACTCACGAAAAAAGAAGTATTACGCACATGTAGGCTTATGGAGGTACTTACTTTTGTACCCAATCTACGTAAAGAAAGAGCTTAATTGTTGATTTGTGTGTTCTAGTCATCTAGTCCGAATACGCAGGTGCTACATGTATGAAGAAATGCCTTTATCTACATGTGTACCTATAACACACACACACATATATATATATATATATATGCATACATATACATATACATATGCATATACATATACATATAAAGATACATATACATCTACATCTACATCTACATCTACATATATATGTATATATATATATATATATATATATATACACATATATATATATATATATGCATCGGTAGGTAAGTAGGTAGGCAGGTAGATATGCATGCATGCATGTATGTATGTGTGCACGGTGAGTACTGGATGTTATATGACGTGCTGTATTGTATTGCATTGCATTGTATTGTATGCATGGTTACATGTATATACACACGGTCGTATGTGAGCATGTGTGTTTGCAGTTCATTCGTTTGGACCTCTGCGTTTCATTTGTGCTTCCAGATAGGTTCTCTGATCCTTTGTCCTATTGCCCTGCCCGACCACTTACAGAAAGCCTTCACCCCTGCAGAAATCCTAATCCAGGCAAATGCGGAGCAGCTACGAGAACAGATCAAGTTGAAGCGCAGATCTCAGCAAACATGGCAATCCGCTTGGAGATTCAATTTGTTGGGGCCTGCGGTTGCTTGGTTTACACAGGGCGTCACTGGGCCGGTATCTAAAGTGGGCCGGGCTTTCGGGTTCAGATTTCGTAATGAAGCCCGAAGCCCTTACCAACAAGTCTACAAAATTCCAAATGCGACTGGCGGCCATTAGCTGAGCCGCACGGCACCAACATGTGAAGTCCAACAGAAATTCCACATCAAACCACACCCTGAGCCTTGAATTCTCAACCCCGTGCTTTGCAAGCCCTCACATCCACATAAATTCGGAGTATGCAGAGTGCGATTAATGATTGGTTTCGAATTCCTTTATATAGTTCTAGCATAGAACCCCACCCAGAACCCTGGCTTCATTGTCAAGGCTTCTCACATGCTTTTGAGTTCCTTACCATAGTTGTACTATGACATACCCCCCCCCCCTCCACAAGCACAACCCTGATTATTCAAGCTTTTATACCGAACCCTGTACTAGCTGTTTCAGAACCCTTTGAAAGAAACCCTTTATTCGAAATCTATTCTGATAACTCAAGCCCCTATATTGTGTGATTTACTTGGCCAGGAACGACCAGGTCCCTTCTCGTGTCGCCCGGGATCAGATGAATGAGGCACTTTAGGGGCTGTAGTTGAGTGTCTAGGATGCCCAGTAGTACCCTTATTCCCTTTTTGTACTCCTAGGCTCCTTATAAAGTTACCCAATACCAAAAAGAGAGGCTTTTTTTTCTTAGGTTACTGGGTATCCTAGGTGTGCAGGGTTTAGGGGTTAGGGTTCAGGGTCACAGTTTAGGGTTTAGTGTGTGCTTAGTTGATGGGGGTTTGGGGTTTCAGGCTAAGGATCTTCAAGAGGACTCTGGGGTCCACGGGGAAGGCTGTAGCCATCACCAGGGTAATCTTCAGGAGCACTGCAGTCTTTCGATTTTCGATCGGAGACCTGCAAGACTTCATGATGTTTCATGCAAAGTGCGGCAGGGTTTCCAGACGCTGCTGGACTTGAGACCCCAAAAAGTGAACCCGCTGCTCGTGGGGGCCCTTCGGAGTTTAGAGCTGAGGGCATAGATTTTCAGGATAGAGCTTATAAGGTTTTAGAGTTCTTGGTTCCAAACGTATACCATCCTTCAAGGTAGGTAGTCTGCTAATGTTATTATGGTGTGAGCTGTCTCAATTGTCCTATCTATGGGTCTCGGATCCACTGTCATCTTCAATCCTTTGCTCGCTATGAGCTCTAATCGAGGTGCGCGAAACGATGCTCTTGCAATACATTTGGCATGCTTTGAGGACTCATGCCTGCTTATGACTTTATTGGTGATTTTGGCTCGGTGATCAACCGTTAGCTGAACTCTAAACCTCCAATCCCCAAATCCTAATCCTAGGATGCCCCGTAGTACCCTTATTCCCTTTTTGTAGTCCTAGGTTCCTTATAAAGTTCCCAATACCAAAATGAGAGGCTGTTTTATTCTTAGGTTACTGGGTATCCTAGAATCCTCAAAATGGTGGCGGTCATGATGTTGGGATCCTCCAGCTTTCCCGCTTGGTGCTCTGTACCCCTTGCGACTGGGTTGGCCACGACACGCCCTTTCCGATGATGCGCATTACTCCCGTGGTTTGGTCGTGATGATCATGCCGTTCTTCTTCTCTTGTCAAACCCTAAACCCTAAACCCCCTAAACCGTATTCCCTGTGCGTCAAAGACGCAAATATGCAACCCTAGACGACTACATCACAAGCCTCTCAACCCCAAAACCTTAAATGCCTAACACCTTAAAAAGCTTCAGCCCGCAACCCTAACCTCTAAGCCCTAATCTAATCCCGTCGCCCTGGAAACCTGAAGAACCCTAACCTCCGAATTCTTAACCTAATGTACGGGCCTTAATTAAAAATTACCTATTCTATTTTTGGGACCCCTTATTAGAAATGTAGTAAAATACACCCCAACCCAATTCTAATTTTTTTAAAGCCCATATAATGCCCTGGACCGGTGCATCTCCTGCATTGCTTGCAGCAGGTGGAAAAGCAAATGAACAAAGCTCGTCTGGATCGAATCCTAACTGCCAGACAGGCGCCTGGGCTCCTTTCAGCATTCCTTACAAAAAACCTGGTATCGATATAAGTTGGGGGCTTTAGGGGGTGTACAAGCGTTCGAGGTGTTAAGTGGGCCAGCGGTATCCCGACACTCTGCAGCCTGCTCGGGACGAAGCTTTCTTGAAAACGCCCGAGACTGTTTTTCGGAAACTGGAAGTAAGGTTTAGAGTTTAGGGGCGGATAAGTTGTCAGTTGTGTAGGCATGCTCTTGCAGTCGATCTTGTTGCAGCAGCGTGTTGGGCCGTTCAGGGTTTTTTCGGACTTTGAGTTATCTAAGCTAAGCCCTGCCTTCCGTGATTTCACGAGGATGTGAAGGTTCCCATAAGGGTCCATAATATACACGACCATTATGGAGTTAGGTCCCCCAAAGCATGATGAGCATGGTCTTTTGGGACCTGATTCCATAATGGTAGTGGTAGTGTATATGCTTGGTGTTTGCGACAGAGCGGCCAACAACTGGCGTCACTTGCGCCTGGATTTGCTGCGACACGAACACGGGTGAACGGTGGGAGATCGCATCATTGCTATGCGGCGACTGGTTCATGCCCACCCGACGCAAGAACTGTCTGCTGCCACGGTGTTTTAAGAAAAAACTGCGAAGTTCCATGGACTTGCGAAATGCCATGGACTTGTATCCCTAGTATTTGAGGCTTCTACTTTGCTTCGTCCAAATTTCAACACGTTTGCATACCCAAGCCCCAGAACCCAGCTAAGAGAGGAACATCCCAGATTCTCAACGATCAGTCGAAGCCGGATCCCTGGAAACCCTACACACCCGCGTTGTCCACGAAACACAAGCCTCCAAACACAAACTGTACCATCTTGAGCTAACCCAAGCATACCACGCTAAACCACACATCCTGCGGTACAGGCCGCAGTCACCACGCTGCAACTCTTCCCTAGAAAGGTAATCCTCAAGCCCCTGTTTGTACACCCGAATGTACCCTAAGCCGCAGCCTTGCAGCCCCATACCGGTAGCCTGCATCCGAATGCTTCTTGACCGGCAGTCCTCAACCCTTAAGCTGTAGTCCTGCAACCCTCATCCCCCAAGACCCTGAACCCCAAACCACAAGCCAGAAAAAAAGAAGTAAGACTTCAAGCTGAACTAGGAGCTGCAAAGCAAACCGTGCGAAGAGCGCGGGCCTCAAATGAGGTTCGCTTCTTGTTTGTTTGGGGCCTTCCATCAGCAGAACGGGGTTTTGGAATGTTTTGGATATATCTGTGTATCTTTCGTTTTTGGTAGCTGGGGAATATATTTGGGTATATATGTATATATGTTTGTCTTTTATACATATGCATGTCTGCATATGAAACAAAGCTATATAAGGAACCCTAAGTAGAGCATGGGGTTCGTTTCAGGGTTGTAGAAGGCCTCAACAGTTAGAAGACGGCGTTTCTCTGTGTGTGTCTCTGTCTGTGTCTGTGTCTGTGTCTGTGGGTGCGCAAAGGTACATGTGTATGGGTATACATATATCTATACACACATATATGTATATGCATATGCAGACAGATAGACAGCTAGATAGATAGATAGCTCGCTTCAGCAAGCGTGGGAAGGTCGCAGTTTGTAGTGATTTGTGTGTTGAGTCTTGGTTTTGCATGTTTCAGAACTTGCAGGTTTTAGGGCCTGGATGTTCAGGCGCTTGGTTGCTTGCTTGCGTGCTTGGTTGCTGCGGTTTCCATTGATCAACCAATGTCTTTGCCTTAAATATAGCCCTCAAGCAACCATCAAAGAAACAGGAACTGTCCTAAGTTTATTGGTAGATGTCCCACATAGGTCACTCTAGGATACTTATGATAAATTCAATCAAAAACTGTCACATACCGGCCGTGCAACGCCACAGCACAGTCTTACGATGCCAAGGGAAGCTCTACAGAGTCCTCATACAGCCCTTAGAAACCTTCATAGACCCCCTATCCCCTAGCAAACCCCTAAACTCTAAATCCCTTCCTGAGGTCCAAAAAGGCCTTGACGGCACGGTGAGCTTCGCGTGTTTTTTATTTTCTGCGACTGCTCGAGGGGACAAACGCAGGGATGCTTGACCAAAACAGCCTCTCTGAACCTTCGAAACCCTATAAACCACTAAACCCCTGAAAACCCTAAACCCTAAACCCTTTATAAACCCTAACCCTCAACCTAAACTCTTAAGCTCAGTGGACCCCTCAAGTTGTGCAGTTGTGGCTCAGTGGGTCAGCTCTCAGGTGGCACAAGGACGGAACACCCCAAGAGGAGCCTCTCCTGCCGGGGTTTAGGACTTACCTGGACCCTAAGTAAGGAACCTACCTTTTTCAAGGATTTATATACAAGGAAATCATAATAACGAGCATGGAAAAAAGTAGGTTCTTTAGGGTGCAGGGAGGGTCTAGGGTTTATGGGTTTAGGATTGCCGTGTTTCCAGAGGGATGGCTTAGGGTCTATGCTCTCCCAGGTTACAGTGTGCGGTTTGGGTTTGGGGCTTACAGTTTGGAGTGCAGGGCTGTGTTTGGAAGCTGGTGTGTTCTTTTTTATTTGAGAAGCCGTCCATGTACGGGTGTCTTATTTCTTCGATTGAGGGATCCATCCATGATTGGGGACTCTTATCACGGCTTTTGCTGATCTGTTTTCGATGGCCTGCAGAACGTAAGACCAGTGACCATGTTTTGGGGGCATAGGGGGGTTGCATAGCAAGGATCCTTTGCCTCGCTATCAACCTCAGTCTTCTGATTGCGGCCCGGTATGTACATTATAACTGTCGTTACCTGGAGCAAGGTGACCCTCTGCCGAAGGCGGCCATTGCCAAGACTATCTGGAGTAGGGTTTGCATCCGGGGGGGTGCAAAAAAGGGCTTCTATTAATCAGGGTGAGTGTATACTTGGGGCTGGATGCGGAACAAAAGTGTTCTTTATCGCTGTTGAAGAGCAAGGCCGCGCCATTCCCAACTGCACCGGTTCCCGGTTACTGTCTAGCCAACCAAACAGTTGCAACATGAGGTTCAGGTCGTACGACTTAGGTAGCTTAGTAAGTATGCGTTCATTCAGCTGCATGTTTTGGCAGTACGCGGAGAAGTCGAGCCAAGTACATCTCGTGGTTTTCCAGCGGAGTGCGCAGCACGTCGATCAAATCAGGAGCACCCGAAGACTTCCCGAAAGACACCACAGTCACTAAACCAGAATTAACATGATCGAATGCTGCCGTCCGCTCACCATGAGATGACATGGCTCCCATCCCTGCGGGGCCCGACGGGCGCAGCCAGCTTGCTTTGTCTATAGTGTACGATGCTCAAGGCATAGTTTTCGGCGTACAGTAGAAGCCAGAAAGTTGGAATATCATTATCATAGTCCCTTTAAGGTAAAATATAGGGGATCCTGCCATTATTCCATATTCCAACTTTCTGGAGTTTCCTTATAGGGTTTCTAAGCATTAGGGTCGAGAGTTTTTTTTTGGGGGGGGGGAGAGCTTACAGGTTTAGGGGTTCACGCCTCAAACGACTTTGAGACAGCTACGGTTGTTGCTATTACTGGTACTTGGTACGACTATTGGGTTACTTGTTCTTACGTGAAAGTATGTTATTACTAACAGCAGCAACAGCATCTGGAGTAGTAGTGGCAGTAAGGGTAGTCGTCGTCACCCCAGCATCAGCAGCAGCTGGAGTAGTAGCAAGCGGTAGAAGTAGAAGCAGAAGTAGAAGTAGGAGTAGGAGTCGTCTTCGCTGTCCTCGTCGTGAGAGTATAGGAGTAGGAATAGTAATATCAAATAGTAGTTATAGTAGCGTGAATAATATTCGTCGTGATGGTTGTGTGGTGGTGCTCTTGCGTTGTTATGGTGTGCGACGGTACAGCTACGCGGACCTGTATGCAAGTAGACACGAAGTCCGGAATCCACACTTTTAACAAGGTCCAAACTCGTTCTGCTAGCCATGTCAAGTTGGGGGTGTAGTGCAGACCTCGCAGGGTGCGGTCTCACAGACGATGTCCGACGTTCGAGTTTGGCGAGTGGTGATGTGTTCTTTCACAGTGTGTGGCGTGGAAGATCACAATGCTGATATAGGCACTTCGTAGCTATATATGTAGCTACCCAGACAGAACGTTTTGGACGAGAATCTCCCCATGCCCTTTTCGCAAAACACTATACATGAACGAATCGATTTCTGGCTTATTAACCGAGAAGCCCATACCCTAAACCCTAAACCCTACACTAACCACTGTACTTTTGAGGAAGGCTGCGATTATAGTTTAACCTTAAGGCCCAAAACGGCCAAAAAGCCTTATCTTCCAGCCTTGATATATGAGTCCTCAGAGCCATAGGATAAGTATCGGTCAAGGCACATCAGCACAGTCGGCTCCGTGAAAGGGCACCCGGGGGGAGAGGGAGGGAGCCCTATGCCCTTCATTTCAGTGCCCTAGCCTGTAAACCCAAACCATCGCTTCAAGATTTGGGCGTTTAGGATTGCCTGGGATAGCGGATTCTTGAAGCACCTACTTGGGCTTGCAAGACATCGGAGTTTCAGACACTGACGAACAGTATTGCTAATCTGCGACTTAAGTAGTGGCGTCGCTGAAGGGGTCCTTTTTCAGATCTTCCGGGGATTTCCCGGCCTTCTTGAGACTTCATTCAGAATATATTAAATTAAAGGAGCCTTCATATCATATGGTTTAAGGTATATTCCTGAACTAAGGGATATTCTGATCTCTGGGAAGGAAGTTGGATGGCAGCAGCAGGTGAATTTGGAAGGCCCCTATATTGCAATCACCACGATATACAAACCAAATTCGAGAAGGTTTAGGAGTTTACGGATTAGGCCTCATTCGAGTGAGAGGAGCAGGGTCCAAACGTGTGTAGTTTTAAGATTTTAGGGTTTCCGAAGTTGGTGGGTGTTTAAAGTTTGTGGTTTAGGGTCACAGCTCCTTCTTTGTACTCCCTGCCGGATGTCAAGAAGAGCGCCCTCAAGGGGCGTTCTCGAAAGCCTCGCAGGAACACTGATGAGACAAAAGGCATCGAGCGCCCACAGCTCTGACGGAGCGTAGCCATTCTTATAGGATACATGGGCATGTCCCCTAAACCCTAAACCCTGAACCTCAACCAAGTCATGTGTTCCATTTACGCCAAATAGTCTCGACTTCAAAGCCGTGCAGACTCTGCGGTGAAGGGTCTCCGTCTCAGCCGCATATCCTTTCTGTAGCAGCGGTTTTGTTGTTGATTCGGGTCAGACAGGTCGCACCACGACGAAGATATGTTCCCTCAGAGGACTCGAAACCCTAAACGCTCAAACCTTGACCGACGATCGGTATCCCAAAACTTCGTAGCCAAAGGGTCCACATACCCAAAGAGCATATGGCATACCTTGGCCCCGAAGTACCTATATATATGGACTGCTTTAACGCCCATGTCTATACTATTTGGGTATATGGACCCTTAGGGTATAAGCTCTAAAAGGCAAACACTAGTTTCCAACACATCCTGCCAAAGTTAAAGTCGAACTCACGCAGAATCCCCGGTAACTACCCTCGTGCCGTACTGTACTATGATGGGATCAAGAAACCCACATAAGCCAAAAACGA
The DNA here is from genome assembly GCA_905221615.1 of Symbiodinium sp. CCMP2592. Classification (NCBI taxonomy): domain Eukaryota; class Dinophyceae; order Suessiales; family Symbiodiniaceae; genus Symbiodinium; species Symbiodinium sp. CCMP2592. Next base: position 983,802 of record CAJNDT010001125.1, read on the forward strand.
GTCAAGCCTACCACTTTATAGCAAAAGCCTTAAACCCCAATTAAGCCATAGAGCCCAAACCCTGAAACAGTTCCTCTAAACGTTTACTTGGATCCCCAATGCCCGTAGGAATCGGAAAGTTCAACCTTCTATTTGTGTGCTTTATTGGGGGAGTTTTTGAACATTATAGTACCCTTATAGTAGTCCTTCTAAGACCCCCTTAAAGGAACCCCATTCTAATTATTATTAGGCCTCTATATTATGATGCTTTGTTTCAGACTTGCAGCCTGTCCGATCCCACACGGCAAACCCCAAACGACCTGTTGGGTGTAAGCTCAACTTTTCAACTTTTGGGGTTCTTATAAGGTAGTCTATTCTGAAAGTTCCAACTTTTGTTTCCTGGGGTTTTGGGCCAGCGAGACGATAGAGATTCCTGACCCTCAGGGTCACTGCATCATCAGGGGTTCCGTTAATTCAAGGAAACCCATAAGGGAAATGTGAACTCTGCTTTATACAATTTATAATTATGCTGAAAGGGTCCATGTACTCATTTAGTATATACTTTGGCATCGGGGTAGTGAGCAGTCTCTAAAGAGGTGCTCTTTGGCCAAAGGTAGATACTAAAGGCTACCTGGACGTTTCAATGAGGCGCTAGACATGGCCTTGAGTGGGAAACGATGCTGTTGGAGTAAGCTAGTGAAGGTAAGCCCCAGACCGCGACCCTAAAGCCACAAACATCTTCTCCGATGCCGACCGAAAGTACTTATAGGACAAGGGAGAATTGCAAGTATGTTGTAGTGTGAGAAGCGGTACCAGGCACACTCAGTCCGTGGTTATCCGTCTTACAAGCCTACCAAGAAAAACCTACTGAGCCAGTCTCCTGATGCTTCAACCCTACGCGAAAAATCCCTAGGTGCCTGGGATTAGGTTTTGCCATCGCTTACTTGTCTGTCGAGCCTTTGAACGAACTTGTAATATTGAGTTTAAGAGTTTATCGGGGCCCGACAGATTTCGGAAGGTAAAGTTCCGAATCAGAGGGTTGGAGCTGGCGGTTTAATAAGCTTCCCTGCAAGCTTTACACCCGATATGTTGCTGCACATATAACTCCCGAAAGTGAGACCTGCCAGCTACTTGTGCAATAGTAAGTGCCCCTTATGAGTTATTAGTTATTTTACTAAAACTCCCCAAAACCTAAACCATAGACCCTATACGTTACTTTGTGCTGTTAAAAGCCCAAAACCTCCACACCTAGGAGCGCAAAATCACGGTGAAGGGCCATGCGTTCTTCAAGCAGCGAGCTCAGTCGCTTCCCTGAGCCCTAAATATAGAAGTTTGAAAATGTTCACTATGATTTCCTAGTTCTGCTATGATAATACTATAGCATAGAAGCCTCAATAACACATAATACTATCCACTTGCGTAGATAGTCCTGATATGATTATCCCGCAGTATCCCGGAAACACTATTCCGCCCCTGTATTGAACCATCTCAGGGTTCACGGCAAACAGCGGATGCAAAGGTTTCGAGTGTTGAGGGTGATGTGTTATGTAGGTGTGTAGAGCTCGGCTAGAAAGTTGTAGGGTTCTACTGGCCTCCTAAATTCACTGCTGACGTTGGTAATGATACGAATGTAAGTACTACTATTGCTGTTATCACCGGTCTAGAGTTTAGGGTTTAGGGTTTAAGGATTACCGGTTTAGGGTTTAGGGTTTTGGGGTTTAGGGTTACTACTATAGTACTATAGTCTATAGTACTACTACTTGGAGGTGTGAGGCTTAAGTTGGCTTGGAGTTTTCCAGACTCCTCCGGTGTGCCGGGAGATTCACGCATGGTGTCTGCACAACTCTTAGTAGTAGTAGTAGTAGTAGTAGTGTAGCAGTAGTAGTAGTAGTAGCAGTAGTAGTAGTAGTAGTAGTAGCCACCAGCCCCCTCCTGTGACCCACATCATCTAACACAGTAAAACCCCGAAAATCCACGCCCAGATAGTTCGTGAGGATGATAGGGAGTTGTATACTCTTGTCGTCTTGGGGAACCGTGAGGAATAATGACTAGTTGTTCTAGCAGGGACAATATACGGACGGAGCTGACCCCAAGCACTACACCTCTTACCCTCACACGCGGGATTTCGATCAGAGTTCGGAGGATTCCCCAAGTGTAAAATCTTAGACCCGAAGCCTCAAATCTTACATAAGCCCCGGTTTAGGGGTTATAGTTTATGGCGGTTGAGTACAGGGCTTAGCATTTAGGGTAATACAAGCAAGCAGAAAAGACTCAACCTCTCAAAGGGCCCTAAACCCTAATACCCAAGTCCCAAACCCCAAACCCTAAACCGTAACCAAGGGGTCTCGACTGGGATGATCCCTAACCCTACAGCCCTCTAACCCCTAAACCAAAGGGGTCTCGACTGGGATGATCTGGAAGCTGGCCGTCTGAAACCTCCTTTCGTCCCCGAGGCAGCTCGGCATCAGAAACTCTCGGGCTGCTAGGGAATGAGGGGATTGAGTGTGGGTTCAGGGTTCCCTTAAAGGGATCTGTAGGGGTTCCGTAAGGGGCTCCATAGGTTGAGGGGAGTTATTTTGGGGGTATTTGGGTTTAGGGTTCAGGGTTCCTGGGTTTTTCGGTTTGGGAGGGTTTAGGGTTCAGAGTTTAGGGTTTAGGCTTGTGCTTCAGTTGTTCTGGCTTTTCAAGGTGTCACTGAGTTCATTTGGAAAGAGCTCCAGGTCCCCAAACCTAAACCCCAAAGCCCACCCAGTCGCTGCATGAAGTACCCCTGGGGGGTCAAAATAGCCCAAAAGCCTTATCTAGTATGGTCTTTGGGCCCAGAAGCCTTAGTATATGAGTCCTTAGAGCCCTAGGGTACATGCCCCCACACCAGCTTCATACCTTAAGCTACAGACCTGGGAAACTTAAGCGTCAGGGTTTCTTGGCGGCTCTTTTGTTGAGTGAGCTTTCGGGCTGAGCACACCCACATCACTTATGCCTCCACTACCAGTCTTGCGAAATGTCGGCGTCCTTGATGAGTCTTCCCTGGGCCTTAAGCCCTGACCCTAAGGAACCTACCTTTTTAAGGACTTACATGAGGAGCCCGAAAAAGGTGGGTTGTTAAAGGTTCAGGTAAACCCCTAGCTTGTCTTCCGTCGTGCATACCTCCCCTAGGGTTATTATTCTATGCATACCGACCCCTAATAAACAACTCCCAGAGCCCCGGCCCAAATCTTAAAGTTATAGCTAGAGTTGTACCTAGACCCCCAACATCCCCCAACTACCCTCTGTCCCTAAGGCTCCATGTACCCATCTAGTAGGTTCTTGGGCCTTAAAGTACCCATATGGGGACCCCTTTAAGGCCTAAGTACCTACTATATGGGTACATGGAGCCTTAGGGTGTTATACCCCAAATACCCGTCGGCTTTAGGGTTGAGCCAACCGGGCTAGGATGCCCAGTAGTACCCTTATTCCTGTTTTGTAGTTTTAGGTTCCTTATAAAGTTACCCAATACCAAAAAGAGAGGCCTTTTTATTCTTAGGTTACTGGGTATCCTAGGCTGAGGGTACTTGGGGGCCAAGTCCTGGAGCACTACACACTGCACGAAGAAAGAAACGCTCGTGCCGAGATCGGCGAGTCCATGGATCACGTCGAGTTTTACGAGGCCTGGGCGTAATTTCAGGGTCTACCCATAGGCTCCATAGTAGTTCCTAGAATCCTACAAGGTAATCCCAAAGGTAATCCCAAAAAGGAACTACTATGGAGCCTATGGGTAGGGTTTAGGGCTGTGAGTACAAGGGTTCAGGGGTTCTGGTTTTGCTGGCCGGGTGTAGGGCAGGAGCTTCTGGGCTGAACCTCTAAGGCTTAAACCCCCTACATACTACAAGGAAAAGTAAAAGTAGAAGTTAGTAATAACAAGAAGAATAGTAAAAGCAATAGCAATAGCAATAGCAATAGCAATAGTAATAGTAATAGTAATAGTACAAGCCGAAAAGCCCCAAACCTAACTCCCGAAGCCCCTGTAACCCCAGAGGGGAACCTACTGCAACTCTTGTAGCTTGAACCTTGAAATGTAAACCGCAACTGTATGGCCGAAGGTGCGGGGCCTTCGGTGTGAGAGTATACCCTACTTGGAGGGTCGGGGGTCGACTTCGGAAGTAGGTAGTAAGTAGACCTATAAGTACCGTAAAAGGGACCCTAATTGGGCTTATGGTACTTGTAAGTCCTTAAAATAACCAGTTACTAAGTCCCCCGACCCTCCAAGTAAGGCTCCATGTATAGGAACCGCTTTCAGGCCGAAGTATGTACTATAATTAGGGGTACATGGAGCCTTTGGGATAATTTACAGGGAGGGAGTTGAAAGAGTTTCGCTCGGAGCTTAGGTTCAGGGTTCTGGTTTTTGCACGTCAGGGTCGCGGTACTGTCTGGTTCTTGGTAGGGAATGGGGGAATGGATCCATATGATAGTCCCTCTTGAGGGTCCCTTGTAATGCATTCCCCCATTCCCTACTATAGCCAGACAGGGTAGGATCTTTTTTGAACAGAAGGTTTTGGATGAGGGGCTCCTGGATGTCCAGGGATTTAGAATTCAGGGTCTTACGATTACATGGTTTAAAATTTAGGATCCAGAGTTGAGGGTTTATGTTTCAGGAACCACCTAGCCCTGCCCACTGCGTGGACCTGTGCGCTGTGGCCTCAAGTCCGGCATTTGGCCTGTAGGATACTCGTAGCCTCTAGCCACATTTTGGCCTTAGGCGCTTCTTGTTGTGCAGTCCGTTTTCCGGTAGGCAGCCGCTCTAAGAAGCAAGCCTGAATCGGCGTACAGGATCACAGACCTGGGGCTTGAGACTTGGTTTGAGCGTTTTGTCGTCCTGGCTGCGCTGCGCATCGCGGGAGAGTTTCAGAACCGCAGTTCCCCACAAACCCAGAGTGTCCATGTGTACTATTACTATTATGGCATTAGCTCTCCCAAAATTAGGGTCCTTTGGGGCCTAAGTTCATATTGGTAATTAGTGTATATGGACCCTCTTGGAAAATTGCGTTGGCTTCTTTTATAATGTTGAGCGCCTTTTTGCGACTACAACCCTATACCCCACGTGGCACACTAAAGACCAGAGCGCGAAACGTCGATGAATCCCCACGCCAAGCCACCTGGAAACCCACAAGGGCTTACAAAGGCTTACTCCACCCAGGAATATACCCAACAATGCCCTTTCTCGGGTGTCCCTAAGTCTCCATTTGCGTACATAGTATAATTACAGAGAGGAGGTTGCTGTGGTAGGTTTTTGCAGACCCACTTCTGTAAACCTTACACCCTAAACCGTATAAACCCTAAACCTTAAACCCGATTACAGCCTAAACCCACCCAAAACCGTTAAAGGAACCCGGAAAGGGCACGTGGAACCTGGGGGGGGGTTCCTCCTTTCAAGGAGTCATCTACCCTATATACTAGGCCCTATATACCCTAAACCCTAAACCCTTGTTAGGGTCCTAAACCCCTAAACCCCCAAACCCCTAAACCCCAAACCCTAAACCCCTAAACCCTAAACCCTAAACCCCTATAAACCCTAAGCCCTACACCCTAAACCCTAAACCCTATATAAACCCCGTAGAAATCCTAAACAAACCCTACACTCTAAAGCCCGAACCAGCCCCAAGAAACCCTAAACCTTAAATACTTCTTTCAAGGAGTCTGCGGGCGAGCCAGAGCCTCCTTGCGCTCAGGCGCTTTTGTCGAGTTCAGGGCTTTGTAGGGTTTTCATGCTCAGAAGGATCTAAACGGATCTATAGGGTTTCCTTTAAGGGTTCTTTTAAAGGGTTTTGGGGTAGTTTAGGGCTTAGGGTTTTATGGTTTGGGGTTTTGGGTTTAGGCGTCAAGGTTTAGGGTTTATAGGGCTTGGAGCTATTATAGGACCTTTAGAAGAAGCTTATGGTTCGGCAGGGTCCCTCTGCGTGGGTTTTAGCTCTCTACGGGTCTTTCAGCAGGGATCCGAGGTTCCATAGGCCGTAGGATGTTTCTGCAGTAGCTTAGGTTTGAGTGTTCAGCTGTTGTAAGTTTCACATGGCCTCTAGTGGGGTATAGGGTTCCACAGGATGTTTCTGCAGCTGAGTTTTTGTTTTTTGTTTTTTTTGTGGGTGTTACAAGGGTTCTCTTTCCGGCCCAGGGCTTGGACTTAGCGTCTCTGGGTACCGGAGATTGGTATCAGTTTTGGGAGTTTAGTGGTTCAGGGGTTTCGGATTTAGGGTTTTGAGGTTTAGAGTTTAGGAGTTTAGGGTGTGTGGAGTAAGGACACGGGCAAATTCCGATGCAGAAGAAGACAAGGCTCTGTTATTTTGAAAAAACCGAATGTTCGAGCATGAAGTCCATCCAGGATGTGTTTGAGGCATGATGTAAAAGCTTTGCCAGGCCTTCGTAGTAATGCAGAGGCCTGAATACCTAACTTTTCCTTGGGGTTCCTTTTGCAACCAAGTCTTGTATCCTACAGGGAAAACTGAGATTAATGCTGAAGGCCCTGAAGTATGTTGGTGCCTTGCGACTGCACCCGAAAGACGAACTTCTTGGGCAAAGAGACCTAGCAGCGCGTATACAACCTTACCTAAACCCTAAACTTACCTTTGGTTTTTTTAGGGAATGGAGGAATGGGGTACAATTATAACTACTATTATTACCATTCTTCCATTTTATTACGAGCCAAAGGTGTAAGTAAACCTGAGCCTCGGCACAGGAACCCCAGCCTCGAATCCTACTTCCTTCACCTCGAACATTGCCTCGAATCCTACTTCCTAAAAAAAAAAAGAACATTGAAATCCTAAATTTTAAAGGCCTAAATCCTAGAACCTCAAGCCCCTGACCCCTGGATCCCAAAGCCCTGTGCAAACCAGCACAGGACTTCAGCAACTGGGATGATGTCACCAGCTATGCCGAGGAGGCCCCCCCTACTCTTCAAGAGTTATGGAAGTTATGGCAGCTTATCAGCGACCGTCAAGGCAACTGGTTTCGCGCTGGTTGCTAAGTCTAGGTTTCAGGATTTAAGGCACCCAGAGAGTCCATATACACGACTATCATGGGATTAGGCCCCAAAAGACCATCCGTATTATGGTTTTGGGGACCTAGTTTAATGATGGTAGTGTAATTATAGGGACCCCTAAACCCCAACCCTATAGAACCCTTATATAAGAGAACCCTGAAAGGAACCCTGAAAGGAGCCTAGGGCCCTCTGAGCCTACGGGTTTATGCGCGCCCAACATGTCGGGAGTCTGGTGAAACATCAGGATGCTCCGTGGCTTTGACGGTCGAAATCCCCGCGAAGCGCGAAAACCTTAGGGTTTAGGGTTTACGCTTTAGGGTTTCAGGTTTTGCGGTTTAGGGTTCAGGGTTTAGGTGTTCAGTGTTTAGGGTTTAGGGGTTTACTATAGAAACCTAAATGATTACCAGCACTATTTGGGGGTGGTTCCTTATTCTCGTTATCGTATAATGGGCCCAAAACCCGGGCCTATTCAAATTATACTAAGGCCTCTATATTCGGGGTTTAGGCCTTTAGCGTTGGCAGCGGGAAGTCCTTAGTAGTACAAGCCGCGAAGTAGCCCGCCACAAGCCCGACTCGAAACAAAGACCCTAAACGGTGGCTTTTCTCCAGAGGCAGGGGTGTGGGTTTGGGTTCGTATGGAGTATATTCTGCGTGGTTGCGGTTCATGGCTGTTGGACTTATTGCGAAGGGTGGAAGAGGCTTGCGAAATCACACTGAAGCACTGCAGCGCCTTGAAACCTCAAAGACTTGCGTATAACCCTAGGGGTCTAAGGACTCATATATTAAGGCTTTTGGGCCCAAAGACCATACCATATAAGGCTTGTGGGCTATTTTGATCCCTAGGGTAATGGCACTGAGCGTCCCGTGCTCCAGGGCCGTCTCAGGGCAATCGAGTTGGAGAAGATCCGACAGGATCGATGTGGGGATTTCGTGGACTTGGGGTTTATGAGGGTTTAGGGTTTAGGGCGGTTAGGGTCCCGGGGGCCCCAACAAGCAGCCCAAAAAGGGGAGGCCTCATTGATCCTGGGGAGTTCGGCATTTGGCGGTTGGAGTTCAGAGGCTTGGTGTCGTCTGGTTAGAGTCCTGTTGAGGAGCACATTGCATCCCGATGACCCAGTGTCTCTCCGAGAGGTACCCTAAGGGTCCAAAGGACCCAAAACTTAGGTACTCTGTTTTGCGATAGTTAGTGGTTGTGTAGGTTAGTATTTGGAAGAGTATATGATTATTAGGTACTTGGACCTTTAGGGGTAGCTCTGGTTCCCCCAAGCCTGCCATAGCCCGAGCCAAACGTGCACTTCAAAGCGAAAGCGGGAACCCAACACCCAAAACCCTAGGATCAAAATCGCCCGAAAGCCTTATATAGTATGGTCTTTGGGCCCAAAAGCCTGAGTATATAAGTCCTTAGATCCCGATCGAAAGGCCTGAACCTTAAAGCCTCAAACCCTTGTCAGATCCTTAAACCCGTACTCGAGACTCCAAAACCAAAGAGCCCTCCAGGTCACAGCAATCAAGTTCTCAGGGTATTAGGGTGAACTCCAGGCTCGAATTTCGTTGAGGTAGCGTACTAGGTCCAAAACCACGCGGCTCGTAACTATACAGGCCGTGCTTGACAGATGGGCAGATACTATAGTAGGTAGCCTGGACTTGCCCGAAACCCTAGACTCGAAATCTAGTGCCTTAAACTCTCAAGGTGCAAAGCCCTAAACCCTAATCCCTAAACCCCAAACCCTGATCCTGAACCCTAAACACTAAATTCAAGTAATCCCTGAACCCTAAACCCTGATCCTGAACCCTAAACAAAAAGCTCAAGTAATCCCTGAACCCAAAACCTTGATCCTGGACCCTAACCATTAAATTCAAGTGATCCCTGAACACTATAAACCTTGATCCTGAACCCTAAACACTAGATTCAAGTGGTCCCTGAACCCTGAACCCTGATCCTGAACCCTAAACACTAAACTCAAGGAATCCCTGAACCCAAAACCGTGATCCTGGACCCTACGCTCTAAATTCAAGTGATCCCTGAACCCCAAACCCTGATCCTGAAGCCTAAACACTAAGTTCAAACATCCTCGTCCTACGGTTGATGGTATAAATCCTGCATGACCCATCATAAGGAATATACCATAATTCCCATATGCTCCTTTTTATGGGTAATGCAGGATTTATATCATCAACCGTAGTTGTGGGTGGCCTGCGATGTCTCCCCATCCCCCGAAGTGCAGTCCACATAGCCGCGGTACATCCAGAGTCGAACTACCCATAGACTGTATAGTATAGGGTTCATTTTTTTAAGGATCCTATAAGGTAATCCCAGAAAGGAACTACTTACTATGGAGCCTATTCTATAGTATAGGGTTCTTATTATTTAGGATCCTATAAGGTAATCCCAAAAAGGAACTACTATGGAGCCTGTGGGTACACTGACCAGAAAGTTGGAACATTTTTTGTAGGATGATTACTGCTAGGACCCCCGCTATTTTACCTTAAGGGTATGAGGATAGCGATGTTCCACGCTTTCAGGCTTCTCTACTGCAGGGTTTGCGGTTTAGAGCCGGATAGGGTTTAGTATTGAGAGTATCGTAAATCTTCATATCCCCACTGCATCATCACTCAGTTGCACCTAATGACAGATATCGTAGACCATTGCCGCCTGCACCTGCCCTCTTGCTGTTCCCCACGTCTAACCGGTGCTTGGTCTGCGTTAACCCATTCTGGAAGGTCTCTTCATCCCTCTGAGGGGCTCAGGGTCTACGGTTCGGGGTATACCTCGGCCCCCACATTCAGTAACCTTCTTCTGCAGCCCCTAGTCGCCTCTGGCTGAGGAATATGAGACCCCTTTGAAGGGGTCCTGGTGTGGTTTGTGATTTCGGCGTTTGGGGTTTATTACTAGGATGCCCAGTAGTACCCTTATTCCTTTTTTGTAGTCCTAGGTTCCTCATAAAGTTACCCAATACCATACCAAAAAGAGAGGCCTTTTTATTCTTAGGTTACTCCCTAAACCCTAAACCCTTACTGGGTATCCTATTAATTGTTGTCGAAATTCCCTTTACGGTTGAAGGCGGCCAGGAGGTACGAGACCCAGCCTTCCCTGGACCCCCCAACTACCCTCTACGGTTTAGGGTTTAGGGTTTAGGGTTCAGGGTTTAGGGTTTAGGGTTTAGGCCTAAATACCCACAACTAAGGACCACAAGGGCTCTATGAAAGGGTACTTGCTGGTCGAAGCTTGCAGTATGTGGGCTACATAACATACCCCTAGGGTCCAAAGGACCCAATAACTAGGTAGATACTCGGTTTTAGGATAGTAGCTATGTAGGTGAGGATTTTGGAGAGTGTATGATTATTGGGTACTTGGACCCTTGGGGATATTGCAAGTCTCCCTAAACCCTAAACCCCAATGCCTAAACGCTAAGCCCTAAACCCCTAAACCTATACCCTCAGCTAACTTCCCTGTCGAGTGGGGATGCCCGTTCCGAAACCCCTAGTTCCCGAGCCATCCCTCATAAGCTCCTACAGCCTACAGGCGCCGGTAGAAGATATAACATAGGGGCTTAAATTCAATAATTACCAATACTACGTTGGGGTTCCTTCTTATAGGTCTAGTAACTATCATATGGGCCCCAAAACCCTGTTCTAATTATCAAGTGCCCCTAGATTAAACACCGAGAACTGTTGTTCATCAGGATCTCGTTCGATCTCATAAGGAAGAGGAGGTGCGGCTGCAAAGTGAAAGTCTGGCAGCACCCTACCCAGAGGGTCCATCTACACTACCATTGTGGAATGATAGGGATGGTCCTTTGGGACCTAATTTTACAATAGTAGCGGATATGGACCCTCTGGGTTAAGGGTCCACAGGGTCCAATAAGTAGGTATTGGGTTTGTTGAGTTGTCATGTAGGTAGCTACTTCGCGCCAAGCCCCAAAAATCGGCCCCAACCTTTTTTTGTTCACCTTGCAACCCGAAAGGCCCGAAAGCCTCCCTTGCGCAACCCTTCTTGTGATCCTTACACTAGCCCGTTTTGAAGGTCAAGCCCTACTTAGGGGCGAGCAAGCCTGTGAACAGGGCTGTCAGGATGTTAATCTTCAGAAACCACGGTCTAAGTCGGTCTAAGGTAACCACGAAGGGTACTATATAGGGTCTAGGTATCTGAGTAGCTCCTTCGTCTATAATGTCAGAGTTTAGAAGCCGAGCGACCAGCTAGCATTGGGCGTGCAAAAACTTCCGGCATTAGTCCTTTCAAAAAAGGATCGGGCTATTCTTAGACCAAGGAACCTCCAGGAATAGTGTATCTACATGTGAATGCAGCCTTTCTTTCTTTAGTGGTTTCTGTCCGTGACTTCGGGGTCAACGATGTGGACATGTGGACGTCAAGGCTTTTGGGAATCGCGGTTGACAGGTCTGACATAGGGGTCGGAAGAATGGATAATGGCTCCTTATAGTTCATATCTAATTTCCATGGAAAATGACACCTAAAAGCTTGTTCCAGCTTTAGGCTTTAGGAATCTAGTATAGTACCCGAAAGCTCCCATATGTAAGCATTAAGGCACCTATACGTACTTCTATAAAGGATGCCCAGTGAGTGGTATCCATCCGAGGCTCCCCACTTCAAGACAGTTTGCCCCCCCCCCCCCCCGCCAGTCAACAATGATGGAGGATCAGCTATCTCTGGCTATATCTATATGTTTATCTGTGTATCTCTATATCTTTATGTATACTTGATGTATACCTTTATCTATGTATGTATATACATATAGATACGCATAAACACATACATACACATACAGACTAACAGATAGATAGACTGATAGATACATAGCTGTGTTCCCAGGCAGTAGGGGTGTTTGATACCAAGACAGCCGTCTGCAGATGGAATGTTCGTGCGTTACAAGTCACTGGCACCTGCAATAGCAAACCTAAGTAGGAGATCAGAAACCCTACAGTAGAACCCAGAAAGTTGGAACATCGTTATCCTCATGCCCTTAAGGTAAAGTAGAGGACATCCTAGCACTAATCGTCCGAAATCAATATTCCGACTTTCTGGGGTTCACCATAAACCCTAAACCCGAGAATCATGGGAGGCAAAGAAGCAGCTTGCTGCCGAAAATGCGCTGTGCTTGCCTCGGAACACGGCATGTAAGCATGTAAGGTTTAGGGCTTGGAGCTTGGTGGTTTAGCGTGCATTGCTGTTGCAATCGTTTAGCAGTTTAGCGTTTGGGGGTTTAGGGCCATTTTACTTTAGGGCTACTGCCGAGGGTCTGTTTAGTATTCTTAGCATTTGTCGCTGGACAGCTGTTGGCCTTATCTTTCGGGATCTTTGGGTGTATATAGGGATGTGTTAGGGTTTCGGGGGGGACGTAAAGGTATTCTGGATTTTGGCTTATTGGTGTTACGGTTTGGGATCTCAGTTTACGGTTTCAATCAGGGCGTTAGGGTTTGGTGTGTTTACTTTGCAATTCACAGGCATTCCTCGATTAACTAAGAAGTAGTTCGTGGGCTTTGCTAGTGAACCTTCATACCCAGGGATCCCAATACCCCTTAATCAAGTAATGTACCTTGAAGCACAGTATCAAGGCCCCTTTATTTAATATAAGGTATAGTCCCTTAACCCTAAACCCCTAAACCCTAAACCCCTAAACCCTAAACCCCTCTGTTGCGGATGCTCCAAGCCTTAGGGGGTAGGGTATCAGCCTCAGATCCCTGAAAGGAACTCTTAAGAAACCAGAAACCCTAAACCCCTATATAACCCCTAAACCCAATTAAGGGATATCGGGATCTCTGAGGAAGGAGCCCGGAACTCGAGATGGTACTTTGTGCCCAATGTACCTATATAGGGAGTACTTTAAAGCCAATGTATATACTATATGAGCACATGGACCCTTAGGGATAGTTTGGGAAGTAAGGAGAAAAGGTTCGGAACAGTTAGTAGGAGCATCCGCTTAAGATTCCACATAAGTGCACGGGGTTCATGGCTTGGGATTTAGGGTTTAGGGTTTAGGGATCCAAGGTTCTGTTCTATCCAACATAGAGATGGCAATAGGAAGAGGGACCAGAGTGAGTTCCGTGATTGTAAGCTTACCGAGTAGTCAGTTTTTAATGAGGGCTTCGAACTCTAATAGTTTCTAATAAGGGTACCCTTCGAACTCTAAAATATTCAGGGCAGAAGGGTACGTTTCAGTTATACTACAACGTAGCTCACCAAACCCGAGTTATTCTAATTATGAATGCCCCCATATGTAACCCCTATCCAGAGGTTTTCTTGACGGCCACCTTTAAGGGTTCCTTCGTAGGGTGCTGCAGAGATCTTAGGGTTCCTTTGAGTAAGGTTTAGGGTTGAGGCTTTGCGGTTTTGGGTTTTTGAGGTTGAGGGCTTGAAGCCCCCACTACCATTCACTCGGCGAGCAATTCCTGCAGGATGCAAGGGGTCAGTGAGGAAGCCACCACGCAGGCGGGCGTCACGGGGAAAAGGAGGTTTCTTTGGCCCTACCTTTGTATCCAATGACGTGCGGGTTTTTCGAGTTATAGCGTATAATTGCAAGCTCATAGTTCTACTGTTTCTGTGGGTTTGGAGCTGCAGGCAAGCCCTCTTGCCCTCAAGCCTTAAGCGGTGGATGCTTCACTTCCTAAGACCCGTTTGGAATCCCGGAAATTGCCCAGAGAGTCCAATGATCGGCATGTCAGAAATGCACTGTTAAAATTCGATTACACTACATT